>JAUJPP010000003.1:37424262-38024262 GCA_030562195.1 Nipponacmea schrenckii | reverse complement strand
TTTCTGTTATGTTATTTCTGGCACCAGTTTTATCTATATACATGTATATGCTCTTATTGGCCACTTTTAAAATTTTTTAAATTTCATGTTCATTTTAAGACGCAGTATCCCTTTAAGGTATATCATCAAATTGAAAATTATGTATTACAGGTTGGTGGTGATGATGATGACGATGATGATGATGACGATGATGATAATGCCGATGATGGTGATGAAGATTGAAGACTATATTCAACAATGGTTTAATTGTGTGAAATATAGGGGAATGTGAAAGGATTCAATTGACTATGCAAACTGTTTATATATAGGCATAGTACTCAGATCTCTATTTTTATTCTAAATCAAGGTAACACAGGAATAACCAATAAAATAGGAATTCCGCCTCTAGTCAGTTGACAAAAATTTAAGCATTATGATGAGTGATTATAATGGTATGTAATCATTTATTAGATGTACATTTATCATTTATGTGAACTTTCCCCAGGAATGCTGAGTTAATTACTGACAACAACGTACACAGAAGTTATTGCAATGAAAGTCAAATGCAATTCACTTATCGTGTAATATAAGCGAGTACCTTATAAACATTAGTTATGTAGATTTACCCTTTAAGCAACTGATCAATCATTATAACTCACTTCTTTACCAATTCTTTGTTTTGATTCACAAAGCAAACTGTAGCAGTTTGTTGGAACCCTACTGCCTCTCCTTTGATCCTACAAAAAATGCTATTTATATGTACAATCTAGGGACCATTGCAGATTACTTAATAGCAAATGACACCCCTTCAGTGCTGAGGAACATAGTTGACATTATATATTCTGTGTTAAAACAGCTTAACAATAAATACAGTGTAATTTGATATGAAACAGTTTGAAACAACAAAGGACAAATTTTTGTATTTTTTGTAGAATGACCTTCTTGTTTCCTGTATAAGAAATACAATTGTTAATGATTTATTTGTATTTGTTGATGGTTGTTAATGGTTTGTTGATGTGTAGAATTTGTATTTATACTTCTATTTATTTCAATCTTTACATTGAATTTGTTTTTGTTGAATTATCATCTACACACTTTACGAAAATGACAAGGTCTTACTATATTCATGCAAATATAATTGAGCATATCAAAAGACCATTGAACAGTTCACTATATTTCGAGGTAAGCAAAGTTTGATTGAGACAGACCAGACTTTGGGCTTACTACTTCAACTACCTATAAATAATACGAAATGCCCCTGTATTTATTGTGTATAGATATCAACAGACATCTATGCATGACTTTAGTTGAAAGTCATTGAGCACAACACTTCAACATTATATGTAGTGTATTTTGTATATCTTGTCTCCAGAAAAGCATTTGTACAAACAAATAAAGAAATGTTTTGATACTTTGCTATTAGATAAGCTTATAGAAGTAACAAATTGCCAGGATTTAGAGTAATGTGACATTAAAGAATTTGTTTGTGTGACATGTAAATATATAGCATTAATTTTATTAACTTGTACATGGAGTCCAAAACCAGATTAAACTTATATAAAATTATTTTAGTGTTAAGTTATTATCTTCAAGACTTCTACTGAGGTGATGTTGGATCTTGGCCAAGGGACAAGAATAAGCTAAGTTGTCAAGGGATTATTTCTTTCAAACATGCTCCTGATTAAACTTGGGTCTAAGTTATGCTTAAATTTAGCAATTTTTAGGAGATGGAAAACATTAGGTATTCAAATATGCAGCAGAGTTCAAAATCCAGGTCACAGTCCAGTGAGATTATCTGTAGTACACTTGTGAAAATACATCATGGAAATTTATCCAGATACCAGACCCCAAAAAGGATTTGAAATGAGAACACCAGGATCATTTCGAATTTAAATATCACAGACAGATGTTTAATACAAGAACATATTATAAATAACATATAAATATAGTTCATATTTAATGCACACAATATAAGTAATATCTCAAAGTAAGTGGAATTGTTCCAGAGGTTTTAACCTTTCAATCTACCTTGGCAAAGTTAGGCAGTTGATCTAGTTATAACTTCCAAAGTTCTACTCTGGAAATCCACCCTACCATCGGCCACCGTTAATAGTAACTCTGGACGAAACCGAAATTGAGATATATAAGATGACTGATTTTATAATGCTGATATTGGTATTGTATATACTGATACTAAGTACTTAGCGTGTGTTGAAACAAAATCAAAATGCATCCAAGAAAAGGAACTGTATAGATTTAATAATCTACCTGTACAAACCCTCTGTAACAAAACACATTGGTAGAAGAGCTAGGATATTTGTAACCACAGCAACATGAAAATGGAATAGGTATGTCTCCTGAATTAGATACTAAAGTCCATCAACTAAACCAATCTAGCTATTAACACTATAGTTCCATGTAAATTTACACTAAATACATAATTCCAAATTTCTGGCTTATCTGGGAAAGATTCAAGAGAACAAATAATTTTGTATTTGTGCACAGGAACCTGATTCTGGTCGAAAAAATAAGTAATATATTTAGAATAAACCTCTTAACGTAATTACCAATCAATACCATTCTTGTATAGGTTGAGTGGTATTGTTTCAATCAGTAAATTTTATCATCAACCACAATCAGGTACCTTTATGTGCATTTATGTTTTTGACTATCTGCCATTTCTCGAATTTATGTTTCATATTTTAAAAAATAATATTAATTTCACAAGCCTTGGTATAGAGTAAAATTCAATAAAAAAAAAGTGGATGAATAAATACAAGATGGATGAATAAAACATGACACAGGATAAAAAATCTTCATTCTTCTTCTTACATTACTGTCATAGATCTGTAGTTCTGTACATTCATTGATCTGAAATATTGGAAAAAGATCATGTTATAATGATAAGGTTGACGGTTGACTGAATTATCTACACCATAGATTAATGGAAAAGATCTCATATGCAGGTACAGTACATATACTTGAATGATATGAAATGGAGTTATGCATTCAACTATGACTACAGACAACACTATGCAGTGTGCAAAGTGGAAAATTTTACCAGGAAAGGCACCGCTGATTTAATTGCCATCTGTCAAGGTCTCTTTTATCTTCAGCTCACAAAGGCTCAGTTTTTTTGCCCTGTTATAATTCAACAATTTTACATGTCAGGTCCTCTGACTGCATCACTGACAATTGGAAGATATGTCTGAAATCTGACCTTCATAAATTACAGAGTCACTTGTTTAAACTTCATGATACTGGCACAGTTTTAATCACTATAATCTGGCAAAACATGTCAGCATTTTACAACAGCAGTCTGATTATTAGTTCAGTTTTCATTTAGATATTTTTAAGTAACTCTTACCTTAAAACATTTTGATTAACAATAGAATTACAGGGAGTAGACTTTGGACCTGGTGATGGTGTGAATATTTTACCACTTTTATTAACTACATGGATTGGTCTAACATATTTGACATTATAAGGATCAGTAGAATGAGATGGGTAGGGATCAAATGTTCCAATTTTAGCTCCAGCAGGCTGTAAACATACATAAAAAAAGACATTGAAGGAAATAAAGGCATCCATTTAATTGAACTAACAAAACTTGATATTGGTTTCTCGCAGGCATTCTTCAAAACAGTTAAATTGTTAAGCATAATTGACTGTGAATAAGGGAAAAGGGGGGAATAAAAAAAATGCCAGTTTGTAATTAAAGCATTTTTCTTCATGAAAATCTGACATCAGATCAACATGCAAGCCACTTTATTGTGAGGTAGACCGAAATTGAATCAATTCAACAAAGGTTATCCAGACCATTTTTCAAAAAAAAAAAAAAGTTAATGTTAACTGTTGCATAATATAATCAAGTAGCAAGTACTTTCTGAGATGTTAGAGTTAGGCCTACTTGTGTTCAAAATAACAAAATTACCTTCTTGCCAGGAGAGCTAGGTTTAAATGGTTTCAAATCTGATTTTCCAGATGGAGTTTTTTGTAAGGGTGGTAAGTTTTTATCTGTTTTATAAGGATTGTTATCAAAATATGCTTGAGGATGCATGTTTAACTTAAAGGAACCACCTTTAACAGATTTACGATGTATTTCCACTTCTTTCTATAAACAGAAAAAGACATTTTGTATAAATGTATGCTCAAAAAATCAATGGAATCTCAGAATGGAGGTTGATTTGACTAGCCCAGTAGCAACTAGTACTAGAGGTTGATCTTTAAAATATACATGTAATTGCATCAATGAATTTCAATTTAAAAGATTTGTGACTGAAAAGCTTATTATAGCTAATAGGACGAATAGAATAGTAATATTTGTCAATGTTTGAGATAATTAGATTAAATCTTTTTATACAAGCTTAATTCTAAATAAGCTTATATGGATTACTATAATAACTGTTATCCCCATTCTTTATAATCTCAGAAACCATTTGCTTGACTATTAAGTCTCTAACATTACAAGTCGAAACATGTAAATTTTTTATAATACTGTACCGCTACGTGTAATTAGTAACAACATCACAAAGAATGAGTTAAAAAAAGCAAAAGAATTTACATGCAGTAAAGACATATTTTAAAGATCTATTAAAAGTCATGTGGAGAAGAAATAGAGTAGCTTCATTATGCTGTGCCAATAATCTTCCGTATTAAAGAATATAATATCTTCTACATCTAACCTTGATCCTGCTAGCGAACATCAAATTGACCAATTAGCCCTCTCATATTTGAATATTACAGTACAGAAGTTGAAAATCAGACTAAAAATCATCTTCAAAATGCTACCTCAAGAGTGGACATCAAAATTAGTCAATAAGTGATGCCATTCTATGATTAAAGAATAAAAATCTCTATATAACATGATATATCCATTAAACTAATTTTGAAAAACCTTAAAAGCGAAAGTTATAAGCATGTCCACATATATTGAATCTAATGGATTATTATCTAGGTTTATAGTTGTATTTGATGATGATAATATCAGCTAGTTGGATAAAGGTGAGTATTATAAATATTGATATAATGTCTACCACTACTAAGCTAATCATTTTGACAATTGCAAACCTTTATCAGTTCTCTTGCCCTGTCATAATGTTCACTTTTATAGGGTGGATAAGCACTGAGTGTCACTCCAGCATAACTATAAATAAACAATTAACTTGTTAATAAAAACAACAACAAAAATAAACAAATAAACAACATTAATGTTAAGATGAACACATTGAAATTCAGAAACTAAAACAAATTTGTTGAAATGTTGTAGATTTTAAAAAGTTTTTTCAAAAATTTCGAAACAATAAATAGCCTCTTTAAAGTTTTTCCAGAAATAAATTTGTTTATATGCTTTAAATGCAATGAATTTGATTGGTAACTTCTCAGCCCAAAACAGTTCTGCTTCAATAGCACAACTCATTCGTTGTATTGGTTATCAAAATAAGATTAAAGAAAGAAGATTAAAATCCAACATCAACAGTGATTAACAAATATTAGAAGATTAACAAATGACTCAAAAAATATCATTTGATCATAAACAAATATTAATATCAACAAATATTAATATCAACAAATATTAATATCAACAAATATAATCAACAAATTAGTAGAACACTGAACATTAGTTTAGAATGAAAACACACCCTAGCTATCTCTCTATCACTATTATATGGATCAGTCATGTTATTAGGGTATTTCCCCAATGTTACTCCTATATATCTGTAAAGCATAAAGTGATTTCAACTCATATTACAAAATTTAACTTTATTTCTATACCACTCTCAGGAGGTTTTATATCTGAACCCACTACATCAAAATCATAAATTAGATCTTGCCAATTAGAATTCCATTTGAAAACAGTGACATATGACAATCATTTGTGTCCCCTTAGCAAATAATTTAGATTCTCAGGTTTGTCCATCATTGAAATTCCAAAACCTACTCTTACATTTCATTTAGCAACAGATGTATTGGACTTTGTTGGTGAATGGTGAGAAAATCAAATTTAATTTACTGCATTGATATTTTTTAGCAAATATAAGTATCATCTCCAAAGAAGTAACTATTGTCATGTCAGCTAGGTGACATGTCATGACCATGATGTGAAAATTCCAAAATGAAGGATTTCTGAGGACAATCAAAATATTTTCTAACTCATGAATTCTAGAAAAAGTGAAATTCCTTACCCAAAACCGGTTCCTTTCTTGCCAGGATTTGTGAGTATATTTTTACCAGGGGCTTTGTATCCTTTTCCTGCAGTCACACCAGGACTAAAAGCTGAAACATGTCCACCAAATGTACCAAAATGACTTCCCAATCCTGATCTATAAAGGTCAAAAGGTAAAAAAAAAATTGAACTTTTAGAACTGTTTGTGTGTACTCTATATAACATTTACTAATACCAGTAGGCCTAATTATTCAACGGCAAAATCAGTAATAATTGCTATATGACTTGTTCTCTGTGAAAACAATTGATAATACATATAGTACTGGTAATGTAAATCTTCATATCGTGTTAATTGTCATCATTAGCCTATTTGGTTTAGAATTGATTTAAACTAATGTTCATAAAAAATGTTGATAAGCATTCTAAAATATTGATAGTACGGTACTTTAAACTTACGGTTTTTTTTCGCCATTACTCGGTAGAAATGGTTTGGATAAATTTTTCTTAGCTTCTGCCAATCTATTTTGTCTCCTCATTTTAATTGGATCACTATAGGCCTCTCCTTCTAGAACTCTAGTAAATTTTTCATTAAAATAACCATGTTGAAGGGCTGATTTATCTTTAGTTCCACCAGGTAACATTTGTTTACCTTTAGCACTCTTCTCATTAAAACTAACTGAAATCAATATAGACATTAATATAATAATATTTGCCAATCTGCAAAGACAAACACAATCAAAGAGAAGAATAAGTTTTTTTGTCACCTTCAAATAAGCTCTTTTATGACAAAGTTAGAGAAGTTAAATGAAAATTTTGTTCCATGGTAGGTTTTAGATTCAAAATTTCATATCTTTCTTTATTTGATAATGTTATTTATTATTACTATATAACTTTATAAGGGATAGTTTAAACATAATTCTCTTGGAAAATTTATTTTTCAATTCAGTTTCACAAAACAGTACAGGTAACATAACAATATATCAAATTCTAATTTTTAAAATAGCAGGCCTATTAGGCAGATGCAATACTAATAGAATGTAATTGAAGAATTCTCAAGTGTTTCTGAAGAAGACCATGAGCCAAAACTTTAACAAGACAAAAAATTGAATAGATCTAATACATCTATGACTTTATGATTATGTAGGCTAATATTAGCAATTTGTTTTGGCTTGGGTAGATGTTTTACTTAGGCCTGGCTAGATGGTGTGAAAGTGATATCAGTAATATGATGAGCTAAAGTGCTTAAAGAAAGAAAATTAATTTTGAAACTTACTTCCAGGTGCTTTATATTTGTCACCAATAGAGACATATCCCATCTCCTGGAATAATCCAACTCTTTCCATGTCATTTTTTCTGTCTCCCATGTTGATGGTCAAATGTTAGATAGCTTCTTAGTTCAATAAATTATCTTGTATTTAGAATATGACTATGGTAAATTATCTACACCTGTACAACAAAAAACAGATTTTAAAAATGCGTTGTTACAAAACCGATACAAACTGAAAACTGTCAAGAATTGACAACAAGCTATCTTTCTATACTATATAAGTCTTCCATATTGTTGTCATAATTACTATGGTTATTATTCAATGCGCATGAGTAACCGGATATAGTATGTTTACATCCGGTGATATACTCCCGCCATTGAAACACAGTTAGGCATGTATTGCAATTTTTAGATAAATACATTTTATTTACAAACACACACTGCTTATATGTTAGCAAATTGTTATGAAACACAAGTGTAAGGCCTAACAGACTTTCAAAACAGACTGTCATGCACGTAAATCACGACATTACTATGTAGAATCGTACAAACAACTACCCCCACCCCCCTCCAATATTAGTCTGAGAGAAGTGAAAGTGAAAGTAAGGGTTAAATGAATACAAAGAGGTCCAAAGATATTTTATATTCCTACCACTCTCAATTTTATTGGTCTAAGCCTAATATAATTCAATAATATAGAGTACACTAATGTTAATATGGAGGCCATGTCACATGGTGTGCAGTGCAGTGCATTTATTTATCCTGGTCCTGTCTCTGTCTCATTTGCATACACCATTTGTAACAAAATTTGTCTCACCTTTCTTGCAAATTGCTCCATTTTCAAATAATTTTAACTTGATTGCTGTATTCTAAAATCAATACTAATTTTCAGAGCAGGAAGCAAGATGGCACTACCACCGGATGATGAAAATATGCTAAGAATTTTATTGGCTACAGATATACATCTTGGTTATATGGAAAAAGATCCAATAAGAGGCAATGACTCGCTAGTTTCCTTTGAAGAAATTTTAGAAATTGCCAAGAAGAAAGATGTTGACTTTGTTTTGCTTGGAGGTGATTTGTACCATGATAATAAACCAAGTCGGAAGACATTACATGGGAGTATAGCCTTATTGCGTCGTTACTGTATGGGTGACCGTCCTATTCAATTTGAATTTCTCAGTGATCAATCCATTAATTTTGAGCACTGTCAATTCCCAACTTTGAATTATGAAGATCAAAATTTTAATGTTAATATGCCTGTGTTTTCTATCCATGGTAACCATGACGATCCGACTGGCCAAGGCAATTTGTGTTCATTAGACTTGCTTCATTCTGCTGGACTGGTCAATTACTTTGGTAAAACTACATCATTAGAAAAAATTCAGTTATCTCCCTTATTGTTGCAGAAGGGAACCACAAAGTTAGCTTTATATGGACTTGGTTCAGTACGAGATGAAAGACTTCATCGCATGTTTGTTCATAAAAATTGTGCCATGTTACGACCAAAAGAGAATAGAGATGACTGGTTTAACTTGTTTGTCATTCATCAAAATCGTTCCAAGCATACTGCCACCAATTATATTCCTGAACAATTTTTAGACGATTTTCTTGACCTTGTGTTTTGGGGTCACGAACATGAATGTCGTATTGATCCAGAATGGAATGGAAATCAAAATTTCTATGTGACTCAACCTGGGAGTAGTATTGCTACTTCTCTGAGTGAAGGTGAATCCAAAGAGAAACATGTTGGTTTGTTAATGATCAGAGGAAAAGATTTTAAGTTAACTAAAATACCATTAGAGACAGTGAGACAGTTTTATATTGAAGATATTGTTCTAAGTGACACAACCTTAGATCCAAATGATCATGATGTTGGTCAAAAAGTTGAAACTTACTGTCAACAAAAGGTGGAAAATCTACTTCAAAAAGCAGGTAACTTAACTTTTTTATTTCAAACAGTTCTTATGTCTTCTTAAGTTATGGGGATCAATACAGAAATTCAGATACCGTACCGGTATATAGCTTTACAAAGCCAAATTTCTTGTTGAGCTTGAAGGTTCAATGCAACAATTGTGACTAACTGGTAATATTTCACTCATTGTCCACTACCCTGATTTTCCTATAATGATTAACACCCCAATGAGATGCAGATAACAAACAGGTTGATTATTTCCTTATTGGAAAAAGAATTGGAAATAAAAATTATTGTTTTTCAAAGCTCTGATTTTGTCTTGTAGTACCTAAGCATGTTATTGTTAATATTTTGTCAATTAAGCTTAAATTTATTTGTTACCAGAGGCCGAACATACAGGAAATACTAAACAACCAGATAAACCATTAATAAGACTACGTATAGATTATTCTGGTGGATTTGAACCATTTAGTGTGTACAGGTATGCGTTATTGTTCTTTTTGATGTGATTTAAATTCTTATCAAGCATTATCACTTCTGGAGTAGAACCTTTGTAAAAACTTGTATGTTACCTTGGATTACTATAAATCTCTTCAGATTTCAACAACAACGATCATAAATAATAATAGTAATCAAAATTGAATGAAGTTGTAACTTTTCTGGTTGTGATTTTTAAGCCAAACATCCTTTATCACACAAGAGAAATAGCTAATATATAACTTATTTATTGTGTGTATTTATATTACAAACAAACCATATGTAGAAGCATGTTTATTGGGCGCTTTGAAATTTACAGATTAAAATTATTTTCTTAAAACCCCAAATTCAGGATTTGCTTTATATAGTGAAAAATAATAGAAATATGCATTGGCCTTGAAGAGACGCTGACTCAACTGAATTCAATTGAAATAAGAGTCAGTCATTTTGTTTTTACTGTGATATATTTAATTTGATGTACATATTATTATGCTGGTATTGAAAATCAGAAATATTACCGTACTCAAAATAAAAAATAAAGTTGAACTCAGTCTTATCAATGGATATTTTTTGAAAGGTTTGGTCAGAAGTTTGTAGATAGAATAGCCAACCCTAAAGACATAGTGTTATTTCAAAGGAAGAAAGTACATTCAATCAAAAAAGATGATGGTGATGAATTAGGCAAGTATAAAAATTAACTATTTTATGTTCTTCAATGCTGAATTCATATGATAAATTTGAGGTTTAAATAGTTCATGTTGAAAGTTAAGGGTATTTCTTGTCTTATTTGTTAATGTGAATTTTAAAATGCATGAATGTGATAAAAAGCAAATGCGGTCTATTAGGTTAATGCATTGAGAACGTAAGTCAGTGCTAATGAAGGTAATTCTATTTTATTTTATCTCTTTCTAGATCCTGAATTATTAGCTAAAATAAAACCACAATCATTAGATAGTGCAAGAGTTGAAGATATGGTTCGGGACTATTTTACTAATGTTGAAAGTGTAAGTATCCTAAAGATTTACAATTGAGTAATTATTGGGCCGACATATTTCATGGTTGTGGCATCTCAATATATTACCGTGTTAATCTCACTCTTCAGTATCAAGTAAACTATCTCTCCTCAGTAATCAAGTATATCTGTTCTCTGTAATCAAGTAAACTATCTCTCCTCAGTAATAAGTATATCTATTCTCTGTAATCAAGTAAACTATCTCTCCTCAGTTATCAAGTATACCTATTCTCTGAAATCAAATAATATATCCCTCCTTAGTAAGCCATTTTTTTCCTTAGTAATCAAGTTGTATCCCTCCTCAGTAATCAAGGGGCTCAATTTTTCCTCAGTAATCATTATGTCCTATATTTATTATAGGGAAGTAAATTACAAGTATTAACTGAGAAAGGTATGGGAGATGCTATAAAGGAATATGTTGATAAGGAAGAGAGAGAGGCTATATCTGAACTAGTCAAGTATCAAGTTGGAAAAACACAGGTAATAAGAACATAGCTACATTTTCATGCTACTTGGTACTGCTCTTTGATTGGAATGATCATCTTGGCTTAACTTCTGCAGAATATATGGAATTGGACTAATCAGATTTATGGAGTACACATATCTTTTGAATCTTCTTTCAAGACACAATCCATATCTCTTTGATATTAGATTAGATATGAAGATGAATTGAACAGCTCAATTTGACTGATTATATATTTCTTTACAGAAATATCTAAAACAACGAAACGCAGATGAAGAAGTTATAGATGTTGAAATATGTCGGTTCCGAGATGAACGAAAGGGAAATAAGCAAGAAGAGGAAGAAATAAAAGAAGCTATCAAACTAGCTCAGGCTAAACGTTCTTCTCAAGATGATAAAGATGAGAATGATAATGATGCTTCAGTCATTGATTCTGAGGATAGTGATTCATCTTCTACTGCTAGTCGTGGTAGAGGACGTGGGCGTGGAAGAGGTAGTAGAGGTAGAGGTTCAACATCTAGTCAGACTTCCACTCGTGGACGTGGTAGTCGAGGTGGTCGTGGTAAAAAGGCACCAGTGGTAGAAAACAATACCATTACCAATTCATTTTCTAAAATCAAAAAATCTCCTAAGGGTGTAAGCAGTACTTCTTATAAGTAAGTATTTGTAGATGATTTTTTTTTATTTTTGTTTTTTTATCGCTTGTATGACTATTTGTGCTGAAAATAATTATGATAACAGTTCTGCATCATTTCATGTTTTGAGCTCACTAATTTTTCCCGTCGGTGATACAGGTTGAACGGCTGATATGGAAAAAAACAAGAAAGGGCACAGGGCACAAAACTTTGTGTCCATGTGCTATAAAAAGACCCTTCAACACCTCGAAAACGAGAAAAAGAGAATGCTCATACAACTGTACTAGCAAAGTTAAGCTCATTGCCTAGTACAGTACTTTTCTTTTCAGATTATGTTTATTAAATTGAAATGGTAACTATCTACACTGCAGTTTCAATTGGCTCTGCTCTTTAGGCCATGTTATGCCTTACCTTTTAAAAAAAGATTTCTGAACTTGCATGGTTTACCAAGTGACATCACTTAGCATTATTCATTTCAAGTCAAAACCTCCCAGTATATAACATTTTATTTACAATTAGTGTTTAAAAAAAAAAATGGAGTTTTACGTCGGACGTAATACTTCCTACTCACAATTAGTGTTTACAGTGTTAATTCAATGTTGACTTGATATTTTTGCAGCGATTCTGGTTCAGACATAGAAATTGTGGATGACGAGTTTGATATACCATCTTCAAGTCGGAAAAGGAAAGTTGCTAGTCCTATCAAGAGTAAAAGTAAGAAGAAACCTGTGATGTTTGGCTCTGATAGTGATGATGATGATGAATTTTTTCCATCTAGTAAACGGCGAAAATAAGACTGTGATATACTTTAAGTGTTGATAACAGATATCTTTAATGCGCTCTTTTGACAAATACGAAAATAATGCTGTGGTTTTCTTTTTGTGTACACTGATGGCATTGATTTGTGCCATTTTTATCTTCAGTCAGTATGCACTCAAACTTAGGATTTTATAAGTAGGCAAAGGTCCCTCCTTCTATATTAAATCAGGTTTTTGTGAAGTGACTATGTAGTGTTATATACTTTCCAAATTAACATGAACCATGACATTTCAACTAAAATTGGAATAACTGGCATCAATACAAATAAATAAGAATGAAAACTTTCTTGACTGTTTCGACCAGTGAAAAGATAATAACTTTCAAATTCCAATAAATACAAAGGTGTTGCTCCACATGCATTATTTAAGATTTATTACCGAAATGCCTTCAGGATAATATCAAAAGGTTTGTAATTGGCATATTACTTAATTTTACTAGCCTAGCATAGACTTTGGCCATGGTATCCATCATGGTATTCATATACTACTTACAGATCATCAGCTAATTACTTGTATATATTTCCACCAATCTGAACCATGCTAAAGTTAGATTTTTATATTGTTATTGAATAAATTGTGCTTCAAAGTAATGGTGAATGAATCTGGAAAGAATTGATTCCTACATAAGGAGTATGTTAATGCTGTGTTGAACAAGAAAATCTGATTTTAACCTGAAACCAATCTGATTCTTTAGATTTCATATATCAAAATAACCCCAAAATTCGAAACAGGTATTGGTAACCATTTCAATTTTACCCCAGGGATATTTAATTGGCTCATATGTCCATGGATCATTATTGTTATGTCATACATCAAGTATTAACCATTGCTGTCATTCATTGTTGTCAATTATAACTTGGATGACAAATCACCAATAGTATAGGAAGCCACCGATCACTGTGGGGTACGTGAAGTACTGTAGTAATGTGGATATCTTCACAACGTCAAGTTATTACAAACTTTGACAAATAAAGCCAGCTTACATGTATTACAGAATGCAGCTATTTGATTGTATTATATGCTAGTGAGGATAGCTAATCAGAACCCTTGATATAAAGATCCAAACATTTTGGATTATTGTTTACAGACTATCTATAGAGAACTGAAGTGAAAAATTCACCAGGTAACAAGCCAATCAACTTCTGTAATACAAGAATGGTAGCTTTTGCAAGTACATGTATGAAATTCATAATACTTTGACATTTTGAAGCAAGGAAACACAGGAGGTTAAACTTCACTCTGAATCACATAACCATCCTGGTTTGTGAAAATTCTATGATATGCATACATCTTGATTGTCTGAGGCAACATCTTGCTATATTAAAACTTCTAGATTTAAATTTGAGTCAAAATATTTGTGCACATTCAGTTGCCAAACATACAGTCGACATAGCCTCTGTTGTTAAGTTCTATCTTTTCGCATCACTGACTGTAAAATAATAACACCATATTTTGAGCATATACTCAAACTCAGTATCCGAGTTAATGTATCTAAAATCAGTATTACAATTCCATCATCACAGTAAAAACATTCAATAATAATGGTTGAATTGATGTCACATTTGATAAGTTAAGATCTTGGCACTGTGTTTTTTTTTTTTTACAAATATATACATAACAACATTATGTCACAACACTTCGAAGCAATTTAAAATTTGAATTATTACTATTTTCTATTTCCTCCATATAGTACATATGCTAAACAAATTTTTTTTGCTGTTAATTTTAAATAACAAACTTTGGAATTATAAAACAAGACTAACTAAGAACAATTTTAACTTTGAAATTTAATTTTAGAAAATTTCTTAATCATTTGGAATTATAACTCCAAACTAAAAACAAAATCTTATCTTTATCTCAAAGAAGGCTATTTCATGACAAGGAAATCAAATTGTGATATCATCTCAGAATAGATGACATCGGTGCGTTGTTAACCACTGCCACACCCAAGCAGTTGATAATGCCAAATTTATGACTAGTAAGAGGAATTGTTCACTTCCAGCAGATAACAATCATCTACTTCAAACTGCATAAAAAGATAATTTCATCTTGATTTTCAAAGCTTTAGCAATTTGTTCATGTACACACTCCTTGAATTTACACTATGAAGAGTGATACAAGTAGGCCTACAATGAACTGTAACCTATTTTTCCCAATCATTAACTTATCAAATGTAACATAGTGGTAAGGTGTTGATAAGAAGTTTATAAATTAAAAATGTTGACTACAATGATAGAATACTTATTAAAGATCACTCTAGAGTTTCCTCTTTACTCAGTTAATTCATGCACTGAATAAAACGTTTTCCTTGCACATCCATATATAGATATACACAGAAGTCATTCCAAATAGAGCGGATATATATCATCCAATATCTTTCAGTTTGTTCCATTACAGAACATGGTAAGTCTTGATAAGTTTTAAAACAACCATTGTTGAGAATTCAATCCTAATATACATAGTTTCCTTCTAGCATACATGACATAAATATTTAAGTCTATAGAGTGGACCGGATTCCATGCAATATCATCTCTCTCCAACATTTCATGGCACCAGAACTACAGATTGGCATTGACGCCATATATCATACCACTATTCAAAGAACTGTTAAACAAATGCATCAATTACATAAAGAACTGTTGCAACATAAACACAGCACTTGTTTAAAAAGAAAAAAAGTTTTCAATTGTGAATTTTGATGGCTTTTTCTATGTAATTGTAACGAGTTCTTTTTGGAATTTTATTAACATGATCTAATCCCAGCCATGGACGGGCCTGCATGCCACCACCTGTAATGAAAAATTAGAAATGGAACTTAAAAACCCAATCTGAAAGACAAGAATGCTATAATTTTTAAGACTAACAAATTTTACTATGTAAAATTTATAAAATTTACCTGACATGGTAGAGATATTAATGTAATAAATTTACCTGGAATGGTAGAGATATTAATGTAATAAATTTTACCTGGCATGGTAGAGATATTAATGTAAATAAATTTACCTGGCATGGTAGAGATATTAATTTAATAAAATTACCTGGCATGGTAGAGATATTAATTTAATAAAATTACCTGACATGGGAGAGATATAAATGTAATATATTTATTATTTACCTGGCATGGTAGAAATACTAATACTATAAATTTACCGGACATGGTAGAGATATTAATATAATATTTTTATTATTTACCTGGCATGGTAGAAACATTAATATAATAAATTTACCAGGTATGTTAGAAATATTGAGATAATAAATTTACCAGGCATGGTAGAAATATTAATGTAATAAATTTACCAGTTATGTTAGAAATATTGATCTAATAAATTTACTAGGTATGGTAGAAATATTAATATAATAAACTTACCAGGTATGTTAGAAATATTGATATAATAAACTTACCAGGTATGTTAGAAATAATAATGTAATAAATTTTACCAGGTATGTTAGAAATATTGATATAATAAACTTACCAGGTATGTTAGAAATAATAATGTAATAAACTTACCAGATATGTTAGAAATATTTATCTAATAAATTTACCAGGTATGGTAGAAATATTACTATCAGGTATGTTAGAAATATTGATATAATAAATTTACCTGGCATGGTATGGGGTCTAAATTGAGATAACGTAACACAGAGATCTTGATCATCATCTGGTATATAATCTTGTTTACCCAACATAACAATAGCAAACTTATACTGAAAAACACAAATTTAAGTATTGAAAATATATTAGAAATAGGTACAAGTAATATAGAGAACCAATGATGTTACCAAGCCAATAATAATATTAAATAATAGAACACAAATTTATATTATAAACCTCTTATTTGGTTGTCCTCATCATCGGGTGAAGCATCTAAAAATTAATTAGAAGGTGTTGTCTACAAAAGAGCCATATTTAATGCTGTCCAAAATAATTGGCTGTTACTAATTGCAGTTAAGATTTACTTTCAATCAATTCAACTACCATTCGTCTTACTTACTTTTTCATATTCTTTATCAGGAATATCTAATTTCTTTTGTATTCGTTTCTTAACTGCTGTAAAAGGTTCATTCTGGAAACAAAAGGGAAAGTATTAAAATAAAAAATAAGAAAAATAAGATCTATATTATGTAAAATGAAGATAAAACATAACCTTAAAAAGCAGTTGCAAAGCAGTAGCATATAGGCCTAGATATTGTTAAATAATCTGTTGATCCCAGACCATCAAGCTGATAAGAAAGATGATGTCATACTTACATTTTTGACCTTTAATAAGAAAGGAACACCAAATGTTGAATATATTTCCTGTAAAGAAAAAGCTGACTTTCAAAAAAATTTTCCTTACACTGCTCAAAGGAAAATAATTATATGAATATTGTGTTTAAGTTTTTCGATGTCAGATTAAGCATGGTTCTTGTGAACTATATTTAAATCAGATCATTCTTTGTCTCAAAAGTCTAGGTTTTATGAAAATCTGAAATGATTAAATCACTTGAAATAACTTGTTTCAGTAAAATTTAGAGAAAGGTACAATATATTGCTAGCTGAACTCTTTGAGAATAGTTACTATGTTATTTACACGGTTTTGCTTTAGCATTGCACGTAAATGGGCTGTGTGGCACATAAAGGTTGCACAAATTAACAAGTAAAGAATTGCAAGCATTTCAGATTCTACAGTAATACTGGATGTTTACATATTAACAATTTATATCAGCCAAGGAATCCTTCTTAAAAGTTTATGGCACCTTCCCATTTCTGTTTCAATGAATCCCTATTAATCAGCAGGCACTCTACAAGCTATGGCATTTCTAAAATCAATACAATAAAGGTGCAGAATGTTACAAACCTTCTGAAAATGTGCCACTGGAATAAGAAGTTCATCATCAGCTAGTTCATCTTCATCTTTGGGGATTTCTTCAATACGATATGTTTTAGTACCAGCAGCAGGATTAAATGTTTCTAGTGATAAAAATTCTTTTTGAACAGCTAATATCTTATAACTTATAATATCTAATAATCTGAAACATAAATAAATAACTGGTTAATACGTTAATATCTTATTATCTGAAATATAAGATTTAAAGAACCTCCTGTAAATTTTAATTCTAATGAAATTAAATGCTGACAGCCTCAAATGCACAGGCAATGAGAATAAAGACACAACTGGTTTAGCATTAAAATGCTATATTCAGATGAAAATTAACAAGTGAAATTACAGTGATGGCGCTTTGAGACTCTGAAAATTTCATCAAAGTGCAGAATTAAGTAATTTGATATAACAGGCCTCGAAATTTGCTTCCCCAGCGTAAACAAAAAATCGTTGACGGTAATTTTCATCACGTAACCGATGGTTCGGTTCGGACTAAAACGTTCGCGAAACCGATCGGTTACATGAATCGGTTACGTCGTTTAGTGGTGTAGGCCTATGGTAGGTAGGTAAATGGCCAGTTAACGTTCGTTTTGCCCAATCATGCAGTCCATCTGATTTGATATGGCGCAAGACATTTCCTTTGTGAACACAACTTACACCATCGGCATAATTCTGTAATCCGGACACAATTGCTCCCTTGATCCCATGTCTGCTGGCTTCCTTTCTGATATCTGAGAGGTGTGTCGAACAAACTTTACATTCCAGTTTTTCAATATTTCCATCATCGGCGATTTCAACAATTTTAAAATCTTTATTGAATGACCATTTATTGAAAGTCTTAACAGTGACGCTTTCAGGTTTACGATTTGGCTGTGCCATTTTCTAACAGGCAACAGTACAAGATCGACTCTAGGCTAATAGTTAATAAATGTTTAGTTACGCCGGAAAATCACAACTAGCTGATATGTAACTTTTTTTTTTATTAATAATATTTTATTGACAGTTTGTAGAATTTAATAAGTGAGAGTAAAACCAAAACGTCATTGAAACAATAAAATCAATTAAATCTATATAAAACGATCAAATAGAGATGAAAGTTACATTACATAGGCCCTACTACAATAACAAAGAAACAATATTAATCATATGCATGGCCTAACATTGGCCCGGGAATGAGGATAATAAATTTTTCTTCCTAAGATTGGTTCACGCGATGATCCCGTGTTAGATAATACTAGATCTACTGCCATAAAACAATGTGGAATTTTTATTAGTAGCGTATTGAAAATGAAATAGTTTAACATCCTGCCACCTTCACGATGAGTTTTACCGATTGAAAACTGATTTGAGACAGTTTTACTGTTATCGTTATACGGCAAAAGTTCACGTAACCGATTTTTCGTTCTGCCCATTTAGACTTTGCGTAACTGACACGCGAACGATCGTTTCGTTCGCGTCAAAATTCGAGGCCTGATATAAACTTTACAATACAATTTTCCCAGAATATTTTATTAAATCACAGATGAGAGAGATAAACATTGTTACCTTAATTTCCCTGAGCCATTTTCTGGATCTAATTCTACATGTTTTTTAGCTTCTTCTAATAGATCACTAACCCTACCAGTTTTATTAGGATACAAGATCAACTCTTGCTGTAAATACAATTAATAACATTATAGAGTATGAAATCATTGTACTGTTCATTCTATGAAACATAAGCAGTCATTCTGTTAAAACTACTGCTTTAAGGATCAATAAAATACATACAATGTTGCACAACAAAATTTAGGTTGGCAGACTAGCTGTAATGTCAGGATCCCTGAGTACCAAACTACCAGTCAGTTCAGTGCCATTTACCTTACTTCCCAAATATAGCATTTTAGGAACAAATTAAAATCAAAGGGAATTGCTTTACTAAATAAAAAACACTCCAATCTCAAATATCCTAAACAGAAAATGTCCATAGGAGAAATTGAAAAATTAATTTTTACCTCTTCCTTTAGCTTACTATTCAACCAAGTACACTTGAACTGCCGTTTATTTTCTAATTCATTAATTTTAATACTCAACTACAATAATATTATAATAGGTCATAAATACACATTCCTTGAGTCTGTAGTTCAAGATCAGAAAGATACCCACATTCTTAAAAAATCAATTATCAGCAGTGTCTTAACCCTTTCAACCCTAGAAGCCAGTATTCCGGCTCATCCTTATATGATATATACCCTATAAGCCGGTAAACCGGCTGTTGTCAAGTGAAGTCATACAACGTTAACGTCATACAATTTAAGAAATATTGCTTGGAGCTCAGGGTATATGACGTTCTATCTAAATTACACTCAGGGTTCAAAGAGTTAATATAATAAACAAGGCAGAGATTTTCAACACTATATAAAACAGACAAGTGGTGTGCAATGAGGGAAAATTTGATTATACATTGAACAGACTGTGTTTCTATATTCTGGACCAGAGTGAATATTGAAAAACTATTGAATGGTCATTCAATAAACGTCAATCCCTAGGCAATATAAATAATACATACCTGTTGAAAGAAGATTTTTTTGGGCTGCCGTGGTTTTGTGTACATCAGTAAATCTTTCAATGTGCCCTCAAATGTACATCTTACTGCATTTCCAGGAAGATCTCTATAACTACAAAAACAAATAGGGTTTAGATACACGGTTCTCAAATGGGGGTGGTCAACCCCACGGGTTCGGGGAGGAAATATACACGCTCGAGTTAAGGTTTCTCAAGTGACCTCCTTGTGCAGAGTGCAGAATTCCAGCATTTGCATATCCTGAGTTGTGGTTTTGTTGAGAATTTATAATGTGTAAAGATAAATGGTCTCTTCTCACATAATATTATATTACATCACGTATAATATATTATGTACTCATGTCACGAGGGGTGAATGGCTCGATTGGAAATTCACTCAGTGTGATTGGCAAACAAAATTGAGAACCTGGGATCCTAAGAGATATTCTGTGGTAACTTTGTTGTTGTAAAGAGCCTGAACACCTCTGATTGGAATAATATGAGAGTTTGAAAATCAAATCATTCAACATTAACATAAGAGTTCATTGACATCAAGGGTATTTTCGATAAAAAGTGCTATCAGAATGCAAGCATTGTTTTCCCTTCTAGTCAAAAGCTCCAATTAGAAATAATACAAGACCTACCTCTGACATTTAAAGAACTGTATAAGATAAGGGTCTGTACCAAGATGTGCTGCTACACTATTTGCCATTTGATCATACCCCATTTTTTGAGAAAGCACTAAGGTAAAGCCTGGATCATTAGGAAGAGTTTTATCACAGAATGTCACCTCAACTCGGTAGTATAAATCTCTGTAAAAAAATAAATGGAAATAACAGCACTGCTATCTTGCTTGCACAATCTTGGAGACTTTTGTCCTATTATTCAACACCTTATTGAAGACAAGAACAATACAATTATAAAATCTTGATGTTTTATTTCTGCAGGTCATCCATGATCCTAAAGATATTCCCCTTAATTCATGTTCTGTGCATAGCATAGTATATGGTTAGGATATTTGTTAAATGACTCAGAACATAAGACGCAAAACAATCTGGCATCAGCAACGGATCAGACTGAAGGAATTTACCTGAAATAATCTTTAGCAGTTGGTAATTCAAAAGATTCTAGATTTAGATCACTACGTTGAAATACAAGTATATCACCATCTAACAATTCTTCTAATGATTTATCTATGGGCAGATTTAAATTAGCTATTTTCTCTGTATAGTTTGGTTTAACCTCCTAGAAAGCAAATTGAATTAATCAAGGAGATGTATATTACTGTGATGCATACACTGACAGTATCTTCTTTCATACAAAACATATCTCTCACTTAATTTGCAGCATTCTGGACCTAAAAACCATTACTTGTGAATAAGGCGAAAATGACAAACTCTTCGAAACAGAAAAAATACAATTTCAATCAGCCTTTGTGATAAGCTATATATTTATATACTGAAGATATAAGCTTACTAGACAACTCTATAAAAATCAATAAACAAACCTCGTATATTAGCAGTGGTGTATCAGGTGGAAAACCAGCCCTTTTTCGTAGTTCAGGTACAAGTTCAACTAAAACAAATAATACAGCAAATATATAATGTTTCATTCTTAAAAAATTGGTTTTACATTTAAACTAAAATATATTACAGAGGTCCATAATTATATAAGTTAAAAATGAAAAAGAAAAAAGTTTTTATTTCTGGACCTATATGGACATGGGTATTGATATGCAGTGTGCAATGAGGGAAATTTGCCAGAACAGCATTTTATAACATAAACATTGACTATTAATATGTAGTATTATAAACATTAACATTGTATAAGAATTGTTAATATAATGACAATGGTGTGTAAAGATACATACCCACTTTGGCTGAAATTGGCACATAAATATGACCACAATAAGACAGAGATTTAGTTCTAGGATCATACATCTTTAAAAACAATATAACATCACCTACAGACAGAAAATAATATTTGTTACTGAATAAATCTACAGCTTCATTTCATCTATTTAACTATGATAGGTCAAAGGGTAATTTTCCATTTTAATGGAAAACAAATGAAGGTATAAGATGGTTAAAGGCAAAAGAACTGTATCATGAGCTTTGTGTAATATGTATATAAATTGATAGATACTTACTCTCATTGTCAAATGGTTGTAATTCTTTTAATCCACTTTCAGGATTTAATGTTTCTACAAATACTGTCCATGGACATTCATTTTTAGCTGCTTCCATGATCTACAATTCAAAAAAAATTAACAATGTACAAAAATAAAACTTGTGTTTTGATGATAATCTTTTGCTTGTTGTAGACAAACTTATTGGGTATGATTGTATCCTCAGAATTCCTGCCAAATCATGTTACAACATCTACCTGTCCTTGTAATTTGATAGCATCACACATAATATATATCCTATCAAATCAATCAGATTTTCCCATTAAAATCAGGTTATAGTACTTACATTTTTATTTAGATCCACCTCAGTATCAAACCATGATGGACGTATTGTTTGATTTTGCCTTGGTTCTAATGGCCATAATCTTATTTGGTTTAAAGGATAGCTCTGTAAAGATAATAAATGGAAAAAATAAATTACAAATAATAGAATTTTTTTAGAGATCATAGCTATAGGCAATTGAATTACTCCAGTTTACAGAAAAAAATGTGGTCTTACAGAATAATTCAAATTTAAATCTTAAAGCAAAGGACAGAAAAGCTTTAAGCAAAGGACAACTTAATATACCATGGAAGTGGCTTCAACACATTACATGCTATTTCATTGTCAATGTCTGGCAATAGATTGAGAATTGAAATATCTTATTGCTAAAATATATCTTACCAAGTTTTCAGATAACATTTCCATAAATTCTAATATAGAGTATGACTTCTTGACTTTAAATACCCTGGAAAAAACATACTTAATATTAGCTATTGCCAATGAAAATAAAACATTTTACATTAGTGGTTAGTACATATTTTCATAAAGTTTGATTTTATTTTGTCAACAATATGAACAGAAAGAAAAAATTAATTCTAAAATTATCCATGAAGAGATTTAAATATATTTGACCTTTGACTTACATAGTAATGTAAAAAAAATGTGTTTAACTCACCGATAATTGACTCTTTCAGTATCAAACAGGTCATTGCCTTGATGACCATAGAAATGATCTTCTAATAAAACTTGAACATTCATATATAAATAGGCCTCAGTTCTTTCTTTACGTTTCTGAGCATCTACTCTCCTGTTAATACAGAAAAAATAATTATTATTATTAATGCCCGTAAGAAGCAAGATGAGTACTTTTTGGGTTAAGCAGCAGTTTATTGGCACAGCGCAGCATCCGTCCAGGGGAGAATACTTGCAAAAGCTCAGTTAAACGGCCAAACCGTTCAAACATTTTAAAGTATATAAGCTTGTACAAAGTAAATTTTCTGCTTTACAGGCCTTGCGCGCTCCGGTAAAATACCCCGCGCTCCAAAACTATTTATTGACTTTTTGGAGTAATTAATAAATAATGCGCGCGCATCTCCAAAATTGTGTGTAAAATATTTCCCAGTTCCCTTAAATATTTCTACTGGAATGATCTCCCTTGATGTTAAATGAAAAACCGGAAGTGGCTTAGAATGCGTTTTTGGAAAAATGGGAACGAATACAAGAAATTTTTTGGTATCATTCAACACAAGTAAAACCGGAAGTACTCCGTAAGTACGAGTTATTGAAAAATCGGCATTTGTAACATAGATAAAAATGATTAAAATAGAAGTTCGATCTAATCAGATTGTTTTGTTCTTGTCATGTGATGTGATGTATGACAAAATTTCCAATAATAATAATTATTACCATACAATGGAAATTCGAAATACAGTTAACAGATGGATAGAAATGGATTAGTACTGTAGCTGAATAACATAGTCTTGACATAATATTATCAGCCTTGATGCACGCTAAGTGCATTGTCTGGTGCCAAATTTAAAAAAGAGCTTATAAATAATAAATAATAATCGCCCTCTCGCCCCATGTTTTAAAAAAAAAGCCCTGTAAAACAGACAATTTACTTTGCATGGCCTAATAATATGTTAAATTCTATGTTTGGATTTCATAGTAAAAGGATAAAAAACCATGGATATATATATACATGTATGCCAATCAAAACCTCCCTAACATTATTAGAATGGCTACTATTAATATCATATGTGGTCTAACTAACAATCCAAAAACTAAACTTCTACAAAATATGGGTATTTTTAAAGAATAAATCATCAGAACCAACTTCACCTTTCTTCTTGCAACCTTTCTTCTAAAGATTCTGGAATGTCTAAATCACCATTAGGTAAGAGGCATTCATCTGGAAAATAATACAATGATCATCATGCTAGATAGCTTCATAGGCAAGATCATATATGTCCACTGGCAGCATTGAATTTGAACAAAAACTTGTCGGTACAGTCACCAGAATAAATATTCAACCTTCAGTCATACACTTTTTTTCTGGGTTGATAAATGTACAAATGTTCATTAAAATCTGTCAAGAATTGTACCTTCTAATAAGGCAATAACTCATTAAATATTTTTCGGTATTTTTGATTTTCAATAGGGTTATCCTAGTGATAATCAACAATTTTAGCATTTGTCCACATCCTAAAAATTTCCTTGGTTTCTTTGCTCAATCTACTAAAACTTCTCTAATATAAACAAGGCATATAAGCATTAAAATATCAATTTCATGCTAATCATTCATACCAAGATTTTGTCTATAGCATTGAATTTGACACTCGAGATACAACATATATAAATTTAACCATAAATTTGTTATAAGTTACAATATTTTCATTAAAATTAAAGTCAAGAATATTCATTAAGACAATAATCCTTCCAAATACTTTTTCTATTCTGATAAACATAGGTTACAGTTGAAACTAACATACTTTTGAGCACATTGATCCATATGTCAAGAATTGAATGCCTAAATAAATGTTTCTTGCTCATCTCACTTAAAGATTTAATATAACAACATAAGCATAACAATGATTGCCTTGCAGTCTTCATCTGAAACCAAGTTAAGCTTGATTTGTAACCAGATAAATATCATAGAATCTTACACTCCTATATATTGTAGAATTTATCAAATGTCATTACCTTCCATCTGGGAATTAATATATTACAAACATAATATCCAGTTTCAATGTACAATCACAAACATTTAAATATATAGGCTGAACAGTTCACTTTGTAGAAGACTCATCTAAGTGTATCTTAATTGAAACTATGATTCAAACAACTATATCAGTTAAAAAATACTTATTTGATTAAAGGGATAATAGGCGTTAGAAACAGAAGTAAAATTTGTGAAATTCACTCATTCGACAATTACAGTTAAATAAGTAGTGATCTTACACTGTATACCTATATTAAATTTATAAAAATGCCATTAATCCCCAAAATATATTAGTTAATATAAAACGTGAGCCACCATGATTGCCATTTGTCAAATAACGTCTGTAAATATAAAGCGGACCCATTGTGAATCTCTAACATGTAGGGTTCAAGGACACTTGAAAACCCACTATTGTTGAGTATTCCCAATTTATCACGATTTGAAAATAGCTTGATGGATATAGGCTAGACACTTTTATGATAAACTACTTTATTTTAGGGATTTATCGGATTTTAGAGGGATTTTGATGTATAGGTATGACACCAGGTAAGTCCACTGATGGATATATACTGTTCTTGTCCAAATGTTTATGTTCATTCTAACGCCTATTATCCCTTTAACAGCAGTGAGAAGTCAATAAGAATATTCTTATGTGAAGACAGAATTCAAACCAACAGTTAAAAACAACTATCTATTAACTTTTAAAACATGTTGAATAGAGCTTCAGAGGAACAAGAAGTCAATAAGAATATTCTTGCATGAGGACAGAATTCAAATCTGATTTATCTAATCTAAATAAGAGTAAACTACGTCATTGATTGTTTTATTTTCACAACAAAATATATCTGTTTGGAAGGCCAAAGACTTATTTTGTGTCTGATTTGACATAATGTACTGATTCTATGTTTGTCTCAATGAACAGAATGTTAGACAGGATCAGATTTGTGTGAACTCACATAAGAAATCTTACCAGTACAATCAGTATTTTTATCTATCTGATAGTGATATTAATACATGGACTTACCTATCATTTATTTTGATATTGGTATCAGTCAGAGGGTCATACATAAATCTCATAAGGTGTAAATGTAATACAGGAGGAAATTTCAGGAAAATGACACCTTTTTCAGCTTCCTATAACAACAACAACATTTTCATCTTTAGCAAGTATATTTAAGACAGTCTGCAATCAATCAATTCCATATATTCTTGTCAAGTTATTTGATAAAACTGCTACAATTAGACTATCAAGAAATATACTTTGGTTTTGGTTAATTGCCATTTAATTAAAGTGCCATGAAAACCCAAGATATTATGTTACAACACAGTGTCTTGTTTATTGGACTCAACCCTAAATCTGTGTTATTTGTATCAAAATCATCCTTGATATAATTTAACATGTTTATAGAAGTTAACTTGAACAATAATCAGTAATCTAACCTGTAAACCATATTCTCCTGCATCATATTTATTATCACCATCTAAAGTTTCTACTGTTACATATTCTTTAAATGATTCATGTACTGTCAAATATAAAAATACCATAAACATAGAGTCAACTTTATACTTCAATACAACAATTACTATGACAGATGTACATAGAACCTGCTTCCACTCTTTAATTAGGTTTTTTTTAACAGATTTTTTTTATACAGAATCCCATACTTAGGTTTTTTATTAAACTAATCATTTAATTGCTCCTAAAAAAAATTTTTTTGTATTGAATTCTCATATTCAGATGGTTTGAAACAAAACCCAGATTCATATATAACAGATGTATTTCAATATATAAAACCTTACCTGACTTTTTACTTTTAACATTTAACTGAATATCAAAAAATGTTTCTTCTTTTTGAGAACAGTAATTAACATGTTTACACCTAATATAAGACTGAAATAAACAATGGAATAGATTTAAACAAACACATGATTTTGAGGATCATTAAAACTTCTAGTATTATAAATAATAATTGAAATGTCCAATCAAGGTCACTGACAATGCATGAAAGCCTTGTGTATTAAAACAAATTCTGCTTTCCATATCATTTGAGATGTAACCAGTTAGTAATAAAGATGCTCAGGAAGTTCGAAAATCAACAAGTGATCTGTTGTTATACGTACCAACATCTTGCCTTCAAATAGACTAGGTATAGTACCACCAACACAGGTACCTTTCATTTTAATTTCTATGTTGTCCAGCAACTACAAGTAAATATACTATATTAAGATATGTTTATTGCTGATCACTACCAGACCTGTTCAGATTATCATGAGATGAACAATCAATCAGATTCTAGTCTTTATAATATAGAATATTCTACATGACCTCATGACCTATTTTACTTCTTGCTCTTGTTCAGAAAACTAGCTTAATCTTGTTGACATGTTTTTAAAAAACTAATCCTTAACTTTAACAACTGGATGTACCGATGAAAGAGTTGTCATTGCATTATCAAAGATTTACTAACATATCAACAATTTAAACTAGATTTAAGTAGATTTGTTTATAATCTATATGAGGAAAAATGAAAGGAAATCAAATCATTAAAATACCATGATTCTATAGTATTATTCAAAGTGTTAATCACTTAAAATATTTAATAAATAATAACAAAAATAGTAAATTCATATTACCACTCTACATAACTCTTGAACATCATGTTGCATAAAAGAATCAAGAGTTTCCCACCTGAAATAATCAATATTATGATTTTGATATTTTCATCAGTTCTGACACTGCACATTTCTAACATTAAATCCTACAAAAATAATCAATCATGGAAAACACAGATAATCTGATCTAAGAAATCTCAATGGAGAATAAAACACTGGAATCTTACCCAAATGACCTGGTTAATTTTTTGGTTCCTACAGGTTTATCACTAAACTGTAATTCGTAGAAAACTCTTTGTAAAGCTAAAGCTACACTTTTAGTACAATCATCTCCTTCTGTGGGCATTAAATATACCGCCTAGAAAAAACATATAGTAGGATATTTTCTCACTATAACTTGAGTCTTTTGAAATTTCATGAACAATAATTTTATTATCCAAGTTTATAAATATGGCAAATAAAAAGCATTATCTTTAATATATAAATATCCTAGGAGATAACGCTAAAAATACCATATTAATATTTATTTCTTTATAAATAGTGATATTGGGTGATAAATAAAATCTCAAACTTGTCTTTCTTAATATATAAATTATCACCACTCTTTGATAATATTGAAAAACCTCAGCAGAGCCTCGAGTCTTTCACTTTTATCAACTTGTGGTGAAAGTCTTGTAAGAGATCATCTACATAACCAACAAAAATCTATATTTCTAGTATTCATCTGACAGTTTCATACAAGCCAGACTGGAAGATGATATAATTCTGCAAATACTGAAGATCTCATAACATATGATATACTTACTTGTCTAAGTTTATTGGTAAAGAACAAGGTTTGTAATAAAGAATTCATATAACATGTAGCACCTTGATTTCTTAATCCTACAAACCCTGTATGTTTCTTTGAATCCCAGCTGAAAAACAATGCAGAACAATATTTACAAGTTTTAAAAAACATCTTAAGTATGTAGCCTGAATATCACAGAATCTGATCACAAGAAGAGCCACAGATCGTCAACCTTTCAAGATTTCCATCTTTTCATTAACATCATAAACCTATAAAATTTCTCACCTAACACCATGCGGGGCATCAGCTTTACAAGAAACTTCTAATACTAATTTATCATCTTTAACATAGCCTTTCTCAGGATCTAGTAATTCCTAGAGTAAAAAATAACACTGTTATACAAACACCATATAATCAAAACAAAGTTTTACTTGCAATCCTGGCCCTTATTCTGTAACACTTAACTTAAATAAAATCCATTTAATCCAAGAAATACTGAAATCAGACTGGATAACAGAAACTATATAACATAGAATCAGTTTTAATGATTAAGTTATCGAGAATAAGGCCCCTGATCTGAACTTGGAACTTGCTGAGCTGATTTATTTAAATTGTGAAAGTTTAATCTTAAAATAAAGTTTGACATACAGATATAGAGGAATTGACTTACGTTCCAGGCCAAAAAGTGAGTATAACCCCAATCATTTTCTTTACATGTAAACAAATGTTGGATTTCTGAAAAATAGACATTGAACGGACTGTCAAATTTATGTACTATTGAAATTCAGTTAAGAAACTGTTCCTACTATAAGAATAATACTTTTTATACTGTTTATAACATAAAGAAATAGGTGTAGGTAAAGAAGCAGAAGATATATGGATATAATATTTCTGACATTTATTAACTCAACGTTTCACATGCTCATACATACAGACAGCGTTAACAAAAGAAATAAATAATATAACAAGATTAAACAATATATATATAGTAAAAAATGAATAACAAGGTATAAATAGGCCATGGGTTTAAGAAGGTATTTGGAATCAAAGGGGACATAGTTAATTAAAGTACTTCTCATATTTTACAACAATTGTATTTTAAACTTTCTCCACACTTAAAAGATGAAGTGATCTATTTGTATTCAATATTTCTTACTTCTAGTATATGAATCAGCTTCATTCTTTTGATTGACTATTTTCAACTCTGCCACAGCATGACATGACCAGGAGCTTAAAGGTAAAGGAAGCAATTAAATAAGGTATAATCTACAAAATCAAACATATATTTTGGATCTGTCTTAGAAATTACATATACAGTAATAATGATTATTCTTAAACAAACATTTCGCACTTGATACAAATTTTGATAGCATCAACCCAGAGTTGGAGTTCTATATCATAGAACAATGCATAAATAAATAACCACTTACGGTGAATCCGAATCAGCATTGCATTGAAGGAAAAAAGCAAAACTTTTCTGTCTTTCTGAGGTTTGGTTGTTTCTCATCTGTATCATCATTTTCCTATTAATCATAAAAATATGAAAATAAAGTAGATTTGTTCTTCAAGATATCACATAAAGTTTCTTCCATTTAGCCTTTCTCAGAACAAGACATATGCCTAGATATAAATTGTACTATATTGGTTGATAACAATTATTTATAAGATAATAAAAAACAATTTTTATCTGAGAAAAAAGAAAATATGAATCTTACCATGGTAAGTTACGTATCATTACAGCTGGACTGTACATAGATTCTTTTAATTTACTGATATTATCAAATGTGTGGCGAAATAACGCTTCTGCTCTGCATTCATCTAAAATAAATTCAATTCCATGCTGTAGATTATACCAGACAAAGTCCTGTTGGATGGAGTGATTAAGGATAGGTTTGCTATAAGCTCAGGTTTGCATGGCATAGGTGTCTACATGTCAACATGAGTTTATTTATGGCAATTCCACTTCCTGGCAAAATTTCCCTCAATGCACACTGTATGGTATAGCCCAAAATGAAGGAGAAAGGCAGAATCTAACATTATATTTCATTTATCTCATGGGCATGCAAGGTGAACAACATTTGATTCTCTGGTTAAGTAATACCAATTCTGAAAAACCAGTAATTCCAAGAACATACCTTCTGTCATTTCTTCATCTTGATGAACCGCGCCCGCCTCTTCCAAACCACCATTGACCGCATTATTAACTGTGTCATTTCCATTTTGACTATCCTCTACAAATACAAAAGAAGGATTCAAACAATCTTTCACTTCATTGTGTATTACATTCTTGAAAGTAGTAGGTTAACATAAATATGTCACCAACATTGACTGTAACAGCCATGCGAAAGGAATGTGTACTGAAGTGCTCTACCGTTAATCATTAGACTAAGTAAAACTGTTCAAGCTACAACTTTCAAATGAAAATAAGTGAAATATGCCTTATCATTTTCAATGCTCATACCAAGTTTCATCAAAATCTAGTGGAAATTGTAGCCTCTATTGCACCCGCAATAAATATTTGAGGCGATATTACTAAGTCAAGGGCAATAGCTCGCAAGTCGTGCATAGAAAAATCGTGAAATTCAAACTTGGTCGCCATTTTACCTCTTTCAGACTCTCTTTTAAGCAATGTTTTGTAAGTGAAAGCATTTTCAGCTGTATGAGAAAAAGCAATTCTTGTTTACATAAATATTAAATACAAGTCTGACTGTAAAACATCAATTTATCAATAATAATATGAAGCAAGATAAATAATAAATAATGTACTATTCTATTCATAAATCTTATAACTTATAGGAGATAAAATCAATACCAAATATCTATTAGCAACCATTTATCATAACACGTTTCTTAATCATGATAGAGCTGAAGATCTAGTATTTCTTTCCTGATCAATGACCTTGGTCCTAATATATATATGACATGGGAGCGTGCTAATAAGAAACTGGAGAAATAATGAGACACAAATAAGTTTTTTCAAGCATCATGAACACTTTAGCAAAGAATGAATTCTTAGTTTTAGCAGTAGGGTACTGGTACATAAAGTAGTCTATATTCCAATGACTACAAAATAACAAAGTTGAAAAGAAAACTCAGAATATTTTGTCTATTTATGATGCTTTCAGTCACTGTTGCCATTTATGAAACAGATAAGGACTTTAAGAGTAAGCTTATCTCTGTCATATATTCGTGGAATGGCAACCTTACAATAGTACACTTGTTCATAGAACGTCTTTGCTTGATAAAAATTATCAACTGTAAGTTCAAACATGAAGCTGTTCAAACACAGTGTCTTTAAATCTTTAGACGATCGTTGTCAAAAATGGGACTTACAGGACTATTCTGAGGTTCTTACTTCAATTCTCCATAAGAAATTCAAAATATTCTTCACTTTGTTCAAACAACAGTTGTACTTTTAATCAACATTCTATACCTTATATGTTCCAAGTTTTGTACAAAAATAAACTTATAATCAATACCTAAATAATGAGAGCTAAGGTCTTATTCAGCACATGAAATGGAAACGTAGTCAAACATGTTCATGTGTAGAAGCTTAGGAGTTCTCTTTAACTATACAAAACCAGAGGTAGGCAAGTGCATCAATCAACAACTTTTACTTCATTCTTTAATCTGCTTACAAGTAGGTCTGCAGTAATTAAATGTGCAACAATAAATTACACCTACTTAGTCTTCGAAGCATAATCGATCGTTTAGGCTTAATTGATTTTAGACGGTAGAATTAGACTATACCGGACGGATTTCAATAGGCCTATAAATTAAATCTTTAAACAATAGCCTATAATAGGCCTATGAGTAAGCCATGTACTCATGTAGTACTAACTGTTACAAAATGTTACATGACAATATTGCTGATTAAGGCAAACAGTAAGAATAAGGCTGTAGTAATGTTTACGAAATCAGATTAAGCCCATAAATAGATCTTATTAATTAACACTCTACTAAACATCCACAAGAAAAATATTAAATATTTGGTTTTGCATGAATTGAATAGTTAGCTTTCCCCAACAATAATTTTGTTTTAAAAAACGACTATGATTTGAACTGCTGTAAAATATTCTACCTTACCCAAACTTACTCTACAAATATAAGTCAGGGAAAAACTATATACACACCCTTGATCTGATCGGTTTCCATTTGTTCATGATCCGTGTGGTTGTTTTGCTTGTCATTTACATGGTTCATTGTGTTGTTCATATCATTAGAAGTGACCGTTCTTTGGCGATCTCGCCCTAGAGTCGGAGGACTTCTTTGCGAGACGGTCACTTTGGCGTGCTTACTCGTAATTCGCCCAATGTCTGTAGCTTTTGCCCCCACGCCGGGGAAAACTGCTACAATCAAATTTATGCCGACAATTCGACAAAATGTTCGTGTGTTGCACACTTCCCTCAATAAAAATAAACAAGATGGCCGCCTCTAAATAAAAGGGGAGTATGGGATAGAAGTTGAGGAAACTGGCTTTATTTCCTTTCTTACCATCCATTGATGATACTTTAGCAGTCATTCTTTAACACAGAATACTTTATAAAACTTTGAGCCTTCAACGGCTACCATGAATGTCTCCTTCACTAAATTTGCTCTTCCGTGCTTATTCGGGTATTTTCGCCAAACTGTCTGAACAATGCGCGTGCGTCATAAGTGCTTCCGTTATCAACCAAGAAGGTTGGGAAAAGAGTGGAGTCGTAAGGAAAATCGTAATTAAAACCTTTATTATTCAGTCTGTAAGAACTCCCATGATTTATAAAATTTATTTTACATATAAGATATCAAAATGAATCCAGAAGAAAACCAAGAGACAGACCAAACAGCTGAAAATTGGCTTAGTAATTTTGAAGATGAATGCTTGGATGAACTCGAAAATGAACCCAATATGGAGGACAGACTGTCAGCTGAAAGAGAATACGCAGTTCAGAATTTATGGATGACATTTCAAAATTCTGCAACAGCAATAGCTCAATTATATAAAGGTAAAGGACGAGGAATATGTAACTATTACTTCCTGTATGTTTAACAATAAAATAGTTTTAGGCAAATATATATTTATTATGTTTCAGTCTAGGCTAGATCTATTTCTCATTTGCCATTTGGATTTGGAGTAAACAATGTGAGTGTGGAGTTAGTTAGATGTCAATGTGTGTAAGGCCTAACCTTTTCATTTTAGATTTATTTTGCTTAGTCTATTTTATTGCCTTATTGCGTTGTTGTCATTGGTTACTCAAGGAAATGGTACAAGTGGATCAGGCCTGAATGTCGGTACCATACCTGAGGTACCAGAAACATGATCTAATTTATAACTATAAAGTTCCAAATATATTTACACCATTATGAGAAGACTTTGACTGCTGAAATTGTCTTAGACATTTCTGTATGATGGAATATTTAATATGTTAATATGGACTTGTACATCTTAACTGTAATTTTTTTTTTAAAAATTTAAAGTTTCCAGACAATTACTGAATAAAGTAAATGTCTAGTTTAATAATATACAGCTTTATGCAAGTTAGATTTCATATCTTTTTTCTTTATCTCAATTGATCAGTTTATAATGTTTGTAAGAGGTTTGATACTGATTGAATTGTATTGCACAATCAGGTAAATTCCAATTTCAGTCCAAAGTTACAATGGCAAAATCTAATATTATACTAAGGCTTAAATAGGACCTTTGTGATGGTGAAAATATGAAATGAAGTGTTAATGTGGAATACCGAAATGATTTCTATTGAATAATTTTTTCAGGAATAAGCATATTAATTTTATATATGCCCACATTGCAAATTTGACAAGTTTTGGTGAATTGTTTTTCAGTGAATGCCCTAGAATGACTAAGTAGATATGTGTCAAAATTTGTTTGTGAAGGCAAGAGAGTCTACAGTTTTCATCTGATTTTTATGAAATTTTGACCACTTGTGTGATCATTTATAATCAAAAAATCTTTGTCAAATTGGAAATTTGACGAATAATTAATTGGAGTGTTTGACTTATTGCCTTTGACTACAAGAAAAAGAGACTGCAGTTTTTTTCTGATTTAAATGATTCACTTAAATTATTTTTGTAAAGACACTGTAACAACCTTTGATATACAAAAAATATTGAGGGAATTTGGTGAGGCAACCACTAGTTAAGGAATTCAAGAGATGCAAATGCTTGATTTAGAAATCACAATTATTGATTTCATTTTCCAAGAAACAATCTTTTTGATTCTTATTTTTTTTTTTTTTTTCTTCCAGATCGTCAACAAGGAAATTCCATGTGGTTACCATTTCAAAATGCTGCCATGTCTGTGACTAGTTTATATAAAGGTTTGTTATTCTATTCAAACTTTGGATTGATTTGGGAATTTCTGAAATGTGGGTTTTTTTCAAGTATATATTTATAACTTTTATATTAAACATCCTGTTTTGTTACCAGAAAAACTTATAATTTATTGTTTATTTTCTAGAAAGTTTAGATACATATTCAAAGTGTGTAGATTTAGGAATTCAATGTGGTCGACAACATAAAACTAGAGACATAATTGCCTGGGCAAGAAAAAAACGTCGACATATTCGCAGGGAAGATTTATTAGCTTATTTATGTGGTAAAAATCCACCTACACGACACAGACTTGGTAGTGCCTCCAGTCGTCAATTAGCTAGATCAGGTCTAGAGAGATCATCTCAACGTCTTCCAAATCCAACACAAGTTGATGTTGATCAAGATCTCTGTGCATTTAGAGAAGCTATAGCTCTTCAAGGTTAGTAACTAGTAACCTAAAATGTATGCTTAGTAAAATTTTTAAGTTTAAACTTAATTTTGATGTTAATGTTTTGGTCATAGTTTTTATGGATCATTTCTGCAAACTGAGTCATATTGGTCTGTTCTGACTTGCATTTACTAAAATCAGAATTAAATGGTCTATAATTATAATCATGTCAAGCGTTGGATATCAGATAATTTCTTAGACTTAAATTATTCACAGGACTTGCACTTTACCATTATATTTAATGTTATTTTCCAGGGTTAAATGGAGCCATGTCAAATGTGAGTGTGGGTTACAGACCTCATCCAGGTACACCACCCAATATATCACGTAATATAGACGAATTAAATAGGTTTATACATGATGAATTCTCTAGATATAGTGAAACAAGAAAACGAACTGGTTCTCCTGATGTTAGAATGGATTCACCTTCAAGAAAAAAGGGAAGGTTTATGTGATAATCATTGAAATGTGGAATTATTTTCAAAACTTTGATAACCAAAACAGAATCATTTATGCTGAAGTCTGGATACACCTTCTGATATTTGTTGAATTTTTCAACAACAAAAAAATCTTTTTGTTTTTGCGTGTCCTTTTTGAGGTGAAGGACTGAAAGCTTCAGGGGACACAGCCTTAAATTACTTGGTGATATTTTGTGAGGCATTGAAATATATTTGTTAAAGCTATGTCAGTCTGTGTGGATGTGTAATTATCTATGCTGCTATGATTGTGAGCTATGTGATGAGCTATGTGTTGAATAATTCTTATTAATTTGAAATGGTCATGAATGAGAATAATATTTGTGTGAGGTTTTTATAGTATAAAATGAATCAAGGCAAATTATTGTTAAATTCTAAATATATTTTATAATTTTATTCAAGTTCTTGTCAGTTTTCCTTTAATAGTTGAGGGTCTGTTCACACGAAAGTCACAGGTCAATAATAATAGGCACAATTCTACCAAAAAGGTTAAGTATTTAACCTTGGATTTTTGCAACTTAACATATTGTGGAAAAACTACCACATAATGCAGTTCTTTAATGAAAGATTGCAAACGCAAGAGACATTAATGTGAATGACCCTTTATCTCTGATCCCTATCTATTTCTCTAATCATTATATATGCTATTTTCTTTTTGACTTGGAACTCTATGGTTACTTGCTACTTTGCTATTCTTTTTATGTGAAATTATTTTTTATTGGAATTGAGTCTTTTTCAAAGACATCTTATTAAAGACTTTCAAAATTATGTGAGCAATACAATAAGAAATTGTTTAAATATCAATACAAATACATCTTTTGTCTTATATACAAAGAGGGCAATTTGTTAGTCATAGTTAAATCATATAATTCCTAGAAAGAAGACATTATAATTTAATTGTTATTATTTAATTAGAACCATTTACTATATTAATATATCAAGCCATGTATTTCTCCTTTGATCACTGTCATTTCTGAATTTAATTTTGTTCGGGATTTGAAATAGAATATATTTTAGTTTTCAGAATGTTTTAGAGTTTTAAAAATTATGAAGAAGAATTTACAAAACCTAAAAAATAATTTGCTGAAAATTACGGAAAGATGATAAAAATTGGAATTGTTTTGGCTGGTTTGTAAAATGCAATTCAAGGGCTTCACATCTTTTGTTCGTATTGTGTGTAATAATGAATAATATTTCAATACAAAAAAAGTTTGATTGAGAAAACCGGGTTCAGAAAAGAAGAGTGGTCAATACAGTAACAATATTTTGTGACCTGTCAATATTGTTTCACAGAGGCTTGTCAATGCATTAATATTCTATGATATTTTTGTTTTATTATTATAATGTATATGTGTCCTGTGTATAAAGAGAGAAAATATGATAACTTGTCTTATTCTTTAAATTCTTTACTCAAAATCACCCCATTTCTGGTCTTATTGCTACAGAAAAAGCTTTACGAAACTTTGGCTGGGTTAGGGATGTGCTACTTATTAAAAATAACTATGAAAAACAAGCGCGTAATGTCTTGATTTCCTGAAAATATTTAGTCAATCTTGGTGTCCTTTCCAGTAGCTTTCTCGAACAATTTTGATGATAATAGTGTATAGTGTAAGGGACAAAACCGCTTTAATACTCTGGCGTATAGGGAAAGGGAGGCAATTTCGATTAGTTGTGGTCCGAAGGGGTAATTTTCGAATTGGCGGGAAGACAAAACAACCGTGAAAACATATATTATGAAATATTTACTACTTCATTTATATTCTTTCGTCCTCCGTCTTCCGAACATTATTATTCGTCTGCTTATATCACTAGTCGCATGATTTATATCAATGTAAACTTTTATTCAATAAATATTGTTTAAATCAAAGTGAAATTTACCGCACGTGTAGGCTGCATTCGTGAGTGGATTTGTCACATGACCATTTGTAAAACCAAGCTATCGGATCGCATGTGCATGTACACAGTTATGTTCTCAGTAGGCTTTACATGAAGGAAATATTACCGAAACTTGTTATGATTTGGTCATAAAACTTTCCTACTTGGTTGTACTTAAATCCGTAAAACCTCGAAGTCAGAAAGTTTGGATCTCTTATAAAACCTTCGGACAAGCGTCCTCAGGTTTTACAATCGGCCCTCTTTCTTCCTTCTCGGTTTTACAAATTCAAAACCTCATAGTTATTACTTTATCTCTTATTGAAGATAGCTTGCCAGGCAAGGTAATATACGCCCACTGGCAGCATTTATTTCAAATAAAAACTTTTCAGTAAGGTTACAATAAGTGGAATGAATTATTCAACCTACCAACCTATTTTATTCTAGGGTCTCTAGTTTCATTAAAAACTGTCAAGAATTGTACCTAATAACAACAATATTTTTCGGTATTTTTATGATTTGCAATAGGGTTCACCCTTAATAATATTTTGATATTTTTAATTCTTAATAAGGCTCATCCTTGGTTGATATTAAACAATTTGAGTTTTGTCAAAAAGGAATGTTTAGAGTGTTCACAAGCCAAAAGTTGAAAGCGTTTTTGAAAACAGGCGCAATAACTGACACTAAATATTTTTCGATTTATCTGATTTTCAATAGGGTTTATCCTTGTGAGAAAACAAATACTAAAGCCAAGTTTCATCAAAATCCATTCAAAATTGTTCTTTCTAGAGTGTTTGCGAGTTAAATTTAACGCTTTTTCAAAAACAAGGTCAATAACTTGTACTAAATATTTTTCGATTTTCAATAGGGTTCATCCTTGGGAGACAACAAATACTCCAGCCAAGTTACATCAAAATCCATTAAAAATTGTTCTTTCTAGAGTGTTTACAAGCTAAAATTGAAAGCGTTTTCAAGAACAAGGGCTATAACTTACACTAAATATATTTCTATTTATTTGATTTATAATAGGGTTCATCCTTGGGTAAAAACAAATACTCAAGGCAAAGTTAATCAAAATCCATTAAAAATAGTTCTTTCTAGAGTGTTTACAAGCTAAAATTGAATGCGTTTTCAAGAACAAGGGCAGTAACTCATACTAAAAATTTTTTCAATTTAGCTGATTTTCAATAGGGTTCATCCTTGAGTTATAACACACTCTCACACAAAGTTTCATCGAAATCCATCAAGAATTGTGCCATGTAGAGTGTTTACGAGACAAAAATCGAACGCGTTTAAAAGAACAAGGGCAATAATTCATATTAGATATATTTTGATATTTTTAATTTTCAATTAGGCTCATCCCTTGCGATATCCAACAATTTCAGTGAGTTTTGTCAACAAGGTCATGAATTGTACCTTCTAGAGTGTTTATTAGCCAAAAAGTTAAACCCGTTTTCAAACACAAGGGCAATAACTGACACTAAATATATTTCGATTTATTTGATTTTCAATAAGGTTCATCCCTGGGTAAAAACAAATACTCAAAATCCATTAAGAATTGTTCTTTCTAGAGTGCTTACAAGCTAAAATTGAACGCGTTTTCAAACACAAGGGCAATAACTGATACTAAATATTTTCGATTTAAATGAATTTCAATAGGGTTCATCCTTAGGTGATTACAAATACTCATGCCAAGTTATGTCAAAATCGCTCAAGAATTGTGACTTGTAGAGTGTTTACAAGGCAAAAATCCAACACATTTTATAGAACAAGGGCAACAATTCCTATTAAATATATTTCGATATGTGCTATTTTCAAAAGGGTTCATTCTTGGGTGATATTAAACAATTTCAGCAAGTTTCGTCAAAATCGGTCAATAACTGTGCTTTGTAGAGTGTTTACAAGCTAAAAATTGAACGCGTTTTCAAAAACAAGGGCAATAACTGATATTAATTTTTTTTCGATTTGACTGGTTTTCAATAGGCTTCATCCTTGGGTGATAACAAATACTCAGGCCAAGTTTCATTAAAATCCATTAAAAACTGTTCTCTCAAGAGTGTTTACAAGCTAAAATTGAACGCGTTTTCAAGAACAAGGGCAATAACTCATACTAAATGTTTTTCGATTTCGCTGATTTTCGATAGGGTTTATCCTTGAGTTATAACATACTCTCACACCAAGTTTCATCAAAATCGGTCAAGAATTGCACTTTGTAGAGTGTTTACGAGCCATTCAAGAACAAGGGCACAAACTCATACTAATTTTTTTCCGATTTCGCTGATTTTCAATAGGGTTCATCCTTGCGTGATCATAAACACTCATATAAAGTTTCATCTAAATCCGTCAAGAATTACACCGTGTAGAGTGTTTACGAGCAATTGTGGACGGACGGACGGACGGACGGACGGACGGACGGACGGACGGACGGATGTGGGTGACGACAATATACGCCCCCCATTTCATGTGGGCGTATAAAAATAGGCCTATGGCCCCATTGTGTGGCCCTAACATTTGATAGTCAAGACATTAGCGTAAAATAACCTACACCAGAATTGACTTCTGTGGTCAAAGGAAGGTAATCTGTCAAATTGGCGCATTTTCACCGTCGCCTTTACCTACTATATAACTCCAATATACAGGCTTATAAATATTAACATGTCACGCCACTTTACCAGTAAACAAAGATAGCACTAGGCATTGAAGGACAAATATTAAAGTGGATTGAAATGTTTCTAACTGGGCGAAAACAGAGAGTTATCCTTAACTCTACCTATTCACCATGGACAAGCGTTCAGAGTGGTGTCCCCTAAGGAAGTGTCTTAGGACCTGTTCTGTTCCTCATATATATCAATGACATTCCAGAAGCAGTACAATCAATAATTAAATTATTTGCAGATGACACAAAGCTATATGGACCCTGTAATAACAACTCAAACAGACAAAAGATTCAATCAGACATCAACAACCTGGTAAAATGGACTGAAATTTGGCAAATGAGCTTCAATAAAGAAAAATGTAAATCTGTTCACTTTGGTCACAACAACCCACACCAACAATATTTTTTTTCAGAACAAGATGGTAAAGTCACAGAAATCACACAAGAAAATGCAGAAAAAGACCTTGGAGTTACATTCCAGAAAAACCTCAAATTTGACCAACATATAGCAGAGAAATGTAAAAAATCAAACCGAATGATAGGACTGCTGAGAAGAACCTTTACATTTATGATACCTTCCTCCCACTATACAAGACACTCATTAGACCAATCTTAGAATATGCAGTTGCAGTTTGGCATCCACATCTAAAGAAAGATATCCAACTTATAGAAAACGTTCAAAGAAGAGCAACAAAGATCATCTCAACAATAAAACAACTACCATACCCTGAACGACTAAAACACCTAGGCCTACCAACATTAGAATACCGAAGAAAAAGAAACGATATTATCCAAGTTTACAGAATTATCCACGGAATGGACAAAACAGCCGAAAAAATCTTCCAACCATCACAAGAAATTAGAACCAGAGGACATCATTTGAAAATAGCTAAACCACAGTGCAGACTAGATTTGAGAAAAAACTATTTTTCTGTTCGAGTTATCAACGATTGGAACTCCCTCCCAAACTATGTCATAAACTCAACTTCACTTAACCAATTCAAGACTAACCTTAATACAGCTTGGAAAAACATTGATACCAAATTCAAACCTAGTTTTATGGAAACCTGACAGACATCTTTTCAAAACTTTATCAGACCAATCTATCTACAAATTTTAAGATTATCATCAATAACTAGATTTACATGCGCAAATGAAAAAGAAATATAACTTTAAATAATTTTTTTATTACACTTCAATTTGGAAGTCCTTTAAATAATTTTTAAGGTGGTCAAGAAGCCAAAAGGCTGACTAACAGACCGAAGAACAGGTATAACAGGTATAACAGCACTGCGATTATTTATTGTACCAATTCAGTCTAATTAAAACGAAAAAATTGTCAGCTGTCCCAGTATCTCATTTACTCATAAATATTATTAAATCACAAAAAAATAAACATTTGTTTAGTAACAGCGCTATTTACTTTCTGTGGCCTATGTAAAGTAGTAAATTACACTAGCTCAGTCGAATTTTCCCTTATTCACTAGTGAAGTATTAAAAGTACAAAGACAATTTCTTTTACAAAGAGCTATTCCTAAAATAGTTGCAAATTGATACTTGGAGAATTTGAATTGGTTTAAAATTTCAAACATAAACCGAGATCTTATGTTCGTTAGCCAATATGCCTCCGAATCTAACTTCTTAATTTACCATATACTGTAACCAATATACCTCCAACCCTTACTTCTTAATTTACCATATACTGTAACCAATATACCTCCAACCCTTACTTCTTAATCTACCATATACTGTAGCCAATATACCTCCAACCCTTACTTCTTAATTTACCCTCTAGCCAATATACCTCCAACCCTTACTTCTTAATTTACCATATACTGTAGCCAATATACCTCCAACCCTTACTTCTTAATTTACCCTCTAGCCAATATACCTCCAACCCTTACTTCTTAATCTACCATATACTGTAGCCAATATACCTCCAACCCTTACTTCTTAATTTACCATATACTGTAGCCAATATACCTCCAACCCTTACTTCTTAATTTACCATATACTGTAACCAATATACCTCCAACCCTTACTTCTTAATTTACCATATACTGTAGCCAATATACCTCCAACTCTTACTTCTTAATTTACCATATACTGTAGCCAATATACCTCCAACCCTTACTTCTTAATTTACCATATACTGTAGCCAATATACCTCCAACCCTTACTTCTTAATTAACCATATACTGTAGCCAATATACCTCCAACCCTTACTTCTTAATTTACCATATACTGTAGCCAATATACCTCCAACCCTTATTTCTTAATTTACCATATACTGTAGCCAATATACCTCCAACCCTTACTTCTTAATTTACCATATACTGTAGCCAATATACCTCCAACCCTTATTTCTTAATTTACCATATACTGTAGCCAATATACCCCCAACTCTTACTTCTTAATTTAGCATATACTGTAACCAATATACCTCCAACCCTTTCTTCTTAATTTACCATATACTGTAGCCAATATACCTCCAACCCTTACTTCTTAATTTACCATATACTGTAGCCAATATACCTCCAACTCTTACTTCTTAATTTACCATATACTGTAGCCAATATACCTCCAACCCTTACTTCTTAATTTACCATATACTGTAGCCAATATACCTCCAACCCTTACTTCTTAATTTATCCTCTAGATAATATACCTCCAACCCTTACACCTTAATTTATCCTCTAGATAATATATCTCCATCTATATTTCTTAATTTACATTCAAGCCAATATTCAAGCCAATATCCAAACCCCTCATTTTTTAAGTGTAAGGGGAGATAACACACATAATCTTATTGTGTTCTGAAAGTAGATATAAATCATAGACAGGTATTTAGTAGCCATCTGAATCATGAAATTCAACCTTCTACGTGTAGAATGTTTTCTAGAAATCTCGTCGAAAATCTTCCAAAATGTCACATGAAAGCCTGACCAATACTTAGTTTCTGTACAAAAAATTAATTATAGCCAAATGACCATGAAAATCAAAGTGAAAGCGAACTACATTTTATCAACATCCGATTGACTGTCATTGGACACAAAACTTCAATTTTCAAAATTATCATTCCACAAGTAGGTCTTATTGTTATTCTTACCATTTCACAAAAAGGAAAGAAAGTATGATTTGAGATATCGAATTCCAAATCGAAACCAAATATTAGTCAAAAATAGGCATGCCCAAAAGGGAGGGAGAAAGAGGATTTCGACCCTCCCTTTTATTGTTTTATCTATAGCTAAGGTGTACTAGTGTAAAAGGGCTAGACCCTAGAGATGAAATGTCGTATAACGGATAATGTTGCAAGGCTGATATTGAACCATTGTAGTTTTTTAGGATGCTGATTATGTGCAGCTCTATATTTACCAGATACACACACACAAAGATATTTGTTCCAGATGTCCTGATGAGGATCGTTTAAGCCCAACTCAGTGATAACATTAATATCAGATGTCGAGATAATTCAGTTGTCCAGTTATGATAATATGTGTATGTATTGTGTATGTTTATCCAAGTCTATTTGTTTAATAGATATTTATTCTGAAGTTACTAAGTCACCTTATATGGCCTTTGACCATTGACCTAATCCGATCATGTTAACACTATAATTCAATAGGTTTTCAAGATATTTGGTTTTCAAGATTTCGCACAATATAAACGCTTCACCACAACTTCAAGTCCTTTGTCTTCTCACTTAAAGCGATTATATTTAGGAGGTTTGCTAAAAAGTGTATGTATTTCGACGAAACTTATAGCATTATAAAGATATCTGCGGTTCCGACCATTCTACACAACTAAGTGTTTGATGATGTCACTAATGCTTCACAAAATATGCTTGTATCACACAAGAGCTTCGCGAATAATGGCGTCATCAAACAACCAGTTTTAGTGAAATTGCAAGAACCGCAGAGATTTGATTGAAAATTGGAATGGTACAACAAAATGTAGAAAACCTCTTTACAATCCCATTAACAAACTTCAATAACTTAGACTAATATAAAATTGTTAGGAATATACACTTTAGTTCTCCAATAATGCATTCAATGTATGAAAAATTCTTATTAAGAACTTTTTTTTAATGAGCTTGAAAGTCACGAAATAGAGAGAATACATCGGATTATTTCTTGTATTTAACTGTAAAAAATCGATATATTCTTCATCATATGATCTGTTATATAGTTCACTGTATATTGTCTACAGTTATTAACTACATGTTTTGTCTTATTGTAAGACTTTCGTCACAAGACGATACTTTTATCTATAAAATCATTCTCGACAAACGTTTAACTAACTCCAAATGTGATCGACAACGATAAGACAAGACCGAGAACTGATTTTGATTTGTGAGACTGAATTATTTGTTAAGTTTATAGCCGATGAAGGCATACCTGTCGGCTAGATCAAACAAAGCTAGGCAGGTGCCCGATCGATTAAAGGTGTAACCAAACTTTCGCTCTCTCTCACTCACTGAACAACTATCTGCTAACACCTTAAAATTATTTCATTATAAAAGTTCTTCTTGAAAGTGATAAACGTCTAAATGTGACGTCATATTGTTGAATATTCATACGATAAGAGTAGTTGTAATTGAGAAAGGTGTATCAAGGCTTAGTGTTTCTACGATAAAAGTTAGAAAAGTGTCACGAACCACATAAGACTTGGATATCGATAAGTGAGGACGTCTAGTAGACGCCGCCAATGGTATGGAGTACTGAAACTAGATGAAAAGAGGATTGGAATGAGTACCGATAGATTCATTGCTGCCGCTCAGGACGGCTACTTAGATCTCTTGCAATCGGCAACCAAAAGGGATCTAAATGCTGTGGACGAGGATGGAAGATCTGCCACACTTTGGGCAGCAAATAACGGAAATTTGGAAGCATTGCGATTGATTGTTGGACGAGGGTGAGTACAATGTACATATTGTAGTTTTTTTCTTCTGTTTAAACTAAAGAGTTGAGTTTATTTAGTCTGTATTTATCCAGGGTTAACACGTATTCTAAGACAATAATCCATTGATATTATTACATGAAATGTTGGAGATTAATCTCTGCTTATCCCGTCTAGAAAACATTCCATGTTGGGTTGAGTAAGAGCTCGTATTAAGATATTTTATATATCGCTATATATTTTGTATCTAAGGAAGAGAATTCATCTCTATCACATCCTGTATTTCATTTAATAACATTTAGTTATTAAAATCAAAATCGATTTGCCATACACAACATCATAAAGATACAGTTCAATGCTTTATATAAACCATATTTCATTTGACAATGGTAACAGTTTGCGTGTGTTGAAATGAATGATTTTAAGCTAATTTTTATTTTGACAACATTTTGAATCAAAACGGACAGTTATATTGACATCATTATGCTTATTTTGAACGAATACCTTGGCAACGTTGAGAAAACTGTGAAAATGTAAGTCACGGGTTTCGTGCCAGAGGGTCCACATATCTTGAAGGTATACACTACTTCATCAGCAATACTGTTTATTGGCCTGAGGTCTTTAAGCAATTATTAATTCTAATCGGAGCCATACTGGAAATAATTGTTGTGATTTCTTGGAAACGGTGAAAACACAACATTTAAGCCTATGTGGGAACTATATCCATCTTGATTTATTAGTTCCCTATACTGATAGGAAAGGAAAGCAGAAATGTAGGGATCTACAGGTCTTCGAATTTGACATATCACCTACCATTTGTATGTCATATCTGAAATAAACAACCATGGTGAATAACATATGCGGTGAATAATATTAAGTAGACCACAGTATAAACTGGAATGTCAATTCAAACAGATGGTTATTGCTTGACTTAATAAGCTTGAACTGATACAGTATTCAGCACTAATTAGATAGATTAACCGTCTACAGCGCGCAATCAGAGCAGTAGCAAAATCTTACTCTTATGACTAGGGATACAATATTAAAAAATCAGAAAGTGTTATCTCGACGTTTGCCGGGAATAACTGAATCTCTAGTCAAGATAGCTTTTGAAAGGGTTGAAAAGTTATAACTTGAGTGGGCCTTATAAAACAATGTAGACCGGTCATTGAAGTGTTCTATAAATGCTGGAGTGTTCACTTCATTGTTCTGTAACGGTTTATTGATCACTGAGAGTAAAAAAAGGCAAATAAAAGAATAGGAAATCGACAAATCATGAATTAAAAATATCTCTAATAAATACGTAAATTCTGATTCGAGCATATTGAACACCTTACTTTCCTCGTTGACCTGAGATAGCCAAATATGGAATAAGTCGTTATTCTTTTTTCCGTGAAAATAATCTTTTAAACTTACACTTTACTCTTTTACTATCGTGAAGTTCGAGGTCTTGATAAGATAGCATACCACAAACAGTGACATATAAAAAATAATAGTCAATTGAAATTGAAATTGTTGTGATGTCAGATAGAGGAGAGGGGAAATATTTCTTTGTTCTGAGGTTCGAAAGATTAAAGATTATATGCCATGTTGTGATGTCAGATAGACTGTAGGGAAAATTTGTCGTTCTGATGTCATATAGAGTAGAGGGGAAATATGTCTTTGTTGTAATGTCAGATAGAGTAAAAGGGAATTTGTCTTTGTTGTATTGTCAGTTAGAATGGAGGGGAAATATGTCTTTTTTTTGTATTACCAGGTAGAATGCAGGGAAATGATGTCAGATAGAGTAGAGGGGAAATTTGTCTTTGTTGTAATACCCGATAGAGTATAGGAGTAATTTGTCTTTGTTGTAATGTCAGAAAGAGAAAAGGGGAAATATATATTTGTTATTATGTAGTTAAATATGTCTTTTTTGTAATATCAGATAGAGTGTAGGGAATGATGTCGAATAGAGTGGAAGGGGAAATGTGTCTTCGTTGTAATGTCAAAAAGAGTAGAGGGAAATATGTCTTTATTGTAATGTCAGATGATGTAAGGGGAAATATGTATTTGTTGTAATGTCAGATAGAGTACAGGAAAATTTGTCTTTGTTTAAATGTCATATAGAGTACAGGGGAAATTTGTCATTGATGTGATGTCGGATAGAGTAGAGGGAAATATGTCTTTGTTTTGTGATGTTTGATAGAGTTGAATTGAAATATGTCTGGCTGTGATGTCGGATAGAGTTGAATTGAAATATGTCTGGCTGTGATGTTGATAGAGTTGAATTGATATGATGTCTGGATGTGATGTTAGATAGAGTGAATGAAATATGTCTTTGTTGTGATGTTTGATAGAGTTGAATTGAAATATGTCTTGATGTGATGTTTGATAGAGTAGAATTGAAATATGTCTTGTGTGATGTTTGATAGAGTTGAATTGAAATATGTCTGGCTGTGATGTTTGATAGAGTTGAATTGAAATATGTCTTGATGTGATGTTTGATAGAGTAGAATTGGGATATGTCTTGATGTGATGTTTGATAGAGTAGAATTGAAATATGTCTTGATGTGATGTTTGATAGAGTAGAATTGAAATATGTCTTGATGTGATGTTTGATAGAGATGAATTGGGATATGTCTTGATGTGATGTTTGATAGAGTAGAATTGGGATATGTCTTGATGTGATGTTTGATAGAGTAGAATTGAAACATGTCTTGATGTGATGTTTGATAGAGTAGAATTGAAATATGACTTGATGTGATGTTTGATAGAGTAGAATTGGGATATGTCTTGATGTGATGTTTGATAGAGTTGAATTGAAATATGACTTGATGTGAAGTTTGATAGGGTAGAATTGGGATATGTCTTGATGTGATGTTTTATAGAGTAGAATTGAAATATATCTTAATGTGATGTTTGATAGAGTAGAATTGAAATATGTCTTGATGTGATGTTTTATAGAGTTGAATTGAAATATGCTTGATGTGATGTTTGATAGGGTAAAATTTGGGTTTTGATATGTCTTGATGTGATGTTTGATAGAGTAGAATTGGGATATGTATTGATGTGATGTTTGATAGAGGAGAATTGATAAATATCTTGGTGTGATTTCAGATTAAAACTGTGTTTTTTAAGGTGTTTATAGAATACAAATTCAGTATTGGAGTGTCCTCTAAACAAAGGCAACGAATTTTAAGCGATAGAAAATTAAAATACATGTATATAGACTTTGATATTGATTTCTAACCCATGCGGAACGGAATGACTTGTTGGTGTGGTATATTTCCATTGATTACCTACTTATGTATGGTTACCCAAATACCATGAATGTTTCGTATTTGAAATACAGATTTATTGAAACAGTCCACTTGACATATAAACTAGTAAATGCTACTATTTATTCTGCTGATAGAGCTGCACTTAATGAATTGTTAATGCAATGAATTTATTAACAAGCAATTGTCTTTTTAAAGTTGTATTTTAAAATTATTTTCACTTGAACGTGCTTCATAAAATTAATGATGGAATCCGACTAACTTAACATTGAAACTTTTACAGGAGACAATTTTGGGCCAAATTGGTTGAAATTTCAGAGAGGTGATGCATAAGATTAAAATACGAAACATTATATTTGTAATATAGACCATCTAAGACTCTTAAGTATATTACAAAAAGATCAGATCCCTATAATATAAAACGATATATTATTTATGTTTAGTCTTTAAAACCTATTTTATTTAGTATACATGGTTATGTTGTCCAGTATGTATTATTGACATGGTAAAACCAAGATTTTGCGATAGCGTTCTTCTGTATCCAATATATTTAAAGAAATGCACAGAAAATAGATAATGGACTGTGCTACTTTTATCTCTTATATTTTGCACCTTCAATTTTAAGACAAAAGGGATCTGTATTTGTATGCTACTGTTTGAAGAAAACAGATATCGCAAACGCCTATATCTGGAATGGTCGTAACTAAGTCGTTTTGACTGAAACTCTAGGAATTACGGATATTTAAAACGAATCGTACACTGAGAAGCGATAATCATGAACGAAACACAAAGTCAATTTTTTATGTTCAATTTTCAGTATAAAGACGAACTTGTTACACTTGGATTTTTTAAAATTCTTAAGGTTAATGTTATACTTTGATGTCTATTCCGGTATTTATATTGTCAAGTTTACGTCGTTAGTCTTATTTAATACTCGCCCCTATCTATTTACATGACAGACAGATCTTCCCCGTATCTTTCATTTTTTTTTATGTAAGATTACTGTTGAGTTAAGAACGTGATAGGAATATTGCGCAATGTTTATCTAAATATCCCTTACGTTCGGCAGTTATCTCGATCTCGATTATCTGGTATATAATATTGATGATGCTTATAAATTTATTAGACTTTTTGAGCATGAATATAGATTTCGGTATGCATTATGAAGTTCACAGACCGATGTTCCATAGTCCTACCTTGATTGAAAGAGTAATGCTCAGTGGGTACGACTTAAGCCACCATTTTCAATGGTGGCAATCTTTTGTTAAGTTACAAATATACTTCTTTTACATTTAACGAAATATCTGCCTTACAGATACACCGGATACACGGTACTTTGGTCACAGTAATTTGGGTACACGGTGTTTTCGCCATATACAGGCATATGTAATATAGTCATGTTTATAAGGGTTGGGTAAGAGGGTTGGCGTGTGTCCTTATTACTGTGACTGAAATACTTGTTGCCGTATTTCTGTGACCCTATTTCTTGTACCAAACTTTCATGCATCCTTACACACAAACGAACTGGCAATTTCCCGGCTCATAGAAGATAATTTAACAATGAAACTTAAACTGATGTAGAATGAAAACTTGATCAGTATGAAGAATATTTGACCGTTTGTTGTGTCAAAGTTTGTATTTATTTAGACACTAGTCTGGATTAAGAGGCATTGACCCATCTTGTCTTGTAGTATTTGACTAGTGTGAAAGTACGGACACGATTTGACCATCTTCACAAAACACTGGTCGATATTTGCCGAGAATATTTGACAATAGGACTGTCATAAGTAACATTTAGTTTATACCACTGCATACTAGGAATCAACATTTTTCAACACCTAATTGATTTTTGAATGAAAAAAATGTTTTGGGCCAAGTTCACGTGAAAGACTTAGCGATCATCGATATCAACGATTGATTCGGTGGCAGTTGGGTCGATTTATGTAAAATGACATTGAAGGTATTTGGAACGCTATTAGTCCTCGGTATAGAGCTATGATTGTTGCTTAAGCCAGGCAAAATATTCGACATAAGATTGATTCATGTGGACAGGATTGTAAGCCATCGATGATATGACGAAATTCTTCTCGAAATTGTTTTGAGACGAATATTCTCCTGATATCTTTAAACGTTGTCATATTTCATCATAACGAATTATAAAGGGGACAATCAATGCAAGATAATGAACATACATCAATTTCTTACATGTAGATTGTAAAATTTCATTGGTTGAATCTTTTGAAGACCAATAGCACGTGTTGACTAACATTTCAACAGATTGCAAATATCTAAAACACAAAATAATCACAGTGTATCTAATCGTAGTGCAAAGATGATGAATCTGTCATGATAAGGTATTGGAGATAGAAATTAAAACTGCGTGAATTGCCACTTTTTATCAGAGTTTAATTTGATAGGCGTTTCCGAAACTAGCTGATTAATGTTTTAAAGATGAGTTCCCTTATTTTCCTCCATTTATACATCCGATTATTACGACTTCTACTTATATCCATCGAATGTATCGAATGATTGGGAAAAATACCAGTTCTGTCAACTGTGGTATTTCTTATAGTTGACTGTCTTAAATCCAGATGACTTAATTCCATGTTAAAGTTGAAATAGCCATTCTGGAAGATTATAAAATCCGATGACTTTTCTCGCTTTATAGTCCCAACTGATTTGACATTACTTTTGGCATGTATCCGTTTAACTATTATACAAATTAATGGACAAATAAAGATTGTAGACTGTTGTAAAAACTCCTCATTGTTTATATAAAGTGTTAATTTGAATTGTTTAATGTCAGGATGTATTTTGAATATTTCTAACGGATTGCTCTCCATGAATTTGTATAAGATTTGTGTACATGTGTTGTATAATGAGTAGCAACTGATAAATAAACCGTTCTAGAATATTATGTCATTAAAACTGCCCGCTTTTGTTTGCTGTTAGGAGATATTTCGTTTTTTTAGATATTGATACGGTTATATATAGGGAATTGGGTTGACTTAACGATGGCGATATTTAACTCTCCCAACACATTTTCATCCAAAACACACTATATCTTTTAGCTTGACGTTGCTGACCGACTTACACATTACATAATTATGTTTACATGCGAATGCAATGCATCAAAAACTTATGCTATGTGGATTGATTACAATGCGTTAACAGTTGAAGAAGTTCCGATAAACGATTGTAGAGTTATTAGTCTGGAATTTCTTAGAATTGTCTAAGCACAATATACAAACTGAAATTTTCAACCGATTTAAGTTCCGAGAGTCTAATGGTGAATATAAGCAATCTCATTCAAAACCCATGATATACTATTATTAGGGAGTAAATTAAATAAAGATATTGTTAACTGATAAAATTGTCTCTAATTATTTGTAGTATGTTTCACCTATCTGTACAAAGTTCATTCATTCAATCAAAAAATTTAATCTATTTTAAAGATACATTATGCCCTTATCAGTCCGATTCCTTAAAGGCATTGTAAAGAGATTTTTTTTTTAAATTTTGTATCTAATAGAATCAATTTGCACCATTCCAATTTTTAGTCAGACGTCAGTGGTTTCAGTGAGTGTTAACTAATCACAAAATATGCTTATCATATACGAACTTTGCATTAATGATATCATAAAACTCTTTGTTTTAAAGGAATTACAGGAACTACAGACTGGATGAAAATTGGGATGGTGAAGTGCACCTGAAACACATACACAATTTAGAAAGCCTTTTTACAAACCTTTACATTTAAATAGAATATGAACTAAATAATATGCTATAACAAGCCATGTAAAAACCAGCTTCAGATGCATTTTTTACAGATTTATCTCTGCTATTCATATATATATCAGATGAAATAGCGTGTAGTGCTGAAGGTACACGACTTTGATAATTATGAAAAGATGTCTCTTTAATAAACCTTTTACTATCTTATGTTAAAACTACACGATCATATGACTTGCTGACATCTCGACTGTTATTTATAATGATCCAAAGTCCCATCTCAATTGAATATTCTTTGGATTCGACTAACCAAATTTTATTCAACCTGCATCTTCAACATACATATTGCCTCGAACTATCTGTAAAATTGTATGAAAAATTTCTAGATCTAGATTCTGGCTTTTCTATTTTTCGATTGATCCTTTATTATGTACATGTATATCCAGCCAATCCAGGATTTATCTTTTGAAATTTAAAGTTTGTTTTGTAAATCTAAACAAACCATTTGACACACAGAAAAAAAACCCCTTAAACTACGCATGTATACTATAAAAACGTGCATTCCCATCCGTATGGTAAGAGAATCACATTTAAATTACCAAAGGTTTGTGGATAGTGTTTTGCTCCTTGACATGAAAATGCAAGTTTCAACGGAGTAGAATCATTTAGAATCATTGGTAGTCTATGTATAATTATGTCATTATGAATATAGAAGGTTATTTGTCAGATTAACGGTAATTTAAGACATAAGATATTCTAATCACGTTCTGTGCTCAGGTTATCTTTCCTAAGATAGTCGAGGTTTCGATAGACCTCAAAGTTAACACTATAAGAGGCGTAAATCTTTCTCCAAATGAAATTTAAATTGTTTTTTATTTAGAATTAAGGTCGCATACTATATGAACATTATCTTATAGAAGTAATACACGTATTGTTTGATAAAGATATCTACATGATCTCGGATATTTCTTTACAATATCATATTTCATTCCAAAAACGCGTCAAATTTGAGCTATTGTAAAGGCTCAAAGTTTCTAAATCATTAAAATGCATAATGGCAAACTAGAAATTTCTTTTTAACGACGTAAATCTACTCACAAATATTGACTAACTAAAATGAACTATGCTTCACCTTATAAGTAAAATGCATCAGAAAACATTTTGTGTGTTTGTTGGAGTGACGTAATTCCCTTACATCACGATGCATTACATGTAACTGTAAATGCCTGATCTATACCATAAGCCTCTCAAAATAACGTCTGCCGGTCTATAATCTCTATATTCTAGTTTAAAATTATTTTATGCAACTTGGATTAACTTCCAACGGATATAAGGCTTCTACAAGGCTTCATAACCAGTATCGTACAAATAACAAATGTAATCTTTTTGTATGGAAACATTTCAACAATTTAAGATTAAACAGACAAATTCTACATAGGGCCGTTAAAACGATTTAGAACTTGGCTTTATAATGTATATAGCATGTTGAGCCAATATCAATGTTGTTTCAAACTTTATAAGGAATCTTTACAACAGTTTTCATTGAGATTTCAATTATGTATGATTATCTTGTTATTATAAGTTATTACCAATTTGGTTCTGAGTAATACCTGGTGTAGTGAAAATAGGCGTCGACCCAGATTGAAAAGAAGTTTTTCAAAATCCAACTGCACTTACATACCACCAGTTGCAAGGTAGATTTGGGCTCTGTTGCCATTTCTATGATGTTATTAATTGTAACGTGTCTTTGATGTGTCTGAAATTCTGGATCGAACGTATAAAAATTACGTTTAGTTAAGACAGTTAGGCTACCTAAATATCCTGAAATTTGATTTTAAAAAAAACCTCATAAAAATATACATTTCAAAGCGAGCGTTTTTGATGAACTACCAACTGGGTTAAGCCAAAATCATATTTCAGAAATATGCCCGAAATTTCCGTCAAAGGCTGATAAATTCCTCCTCTTCCTTAAAAATTTTGTACCACTGGCTTGTTAAATTTCAGTTAAGTCATTAAATACCAATAATCTAGAGAGAAAGTAGAAAACAATATAATACTGTATCAATATTAGTATAATAGGTGGTACCAATAATGTTAGTAACCTATCTAGATTATCTTTATAACCTAATCCTTATCTTATCTATAATCATTGTTTAAACAGTCTCCCTTAGTTTGTGTTGTTTGCTCTGTAATACTAATATTCATATCGATTGTTCTATAGAGCTTTGGCATTATCATTGAAGAACGTCTTTTTCTGTCTGTATGCGTTAAAATCACCTGCAGCATCCTCAAGATCAAAAAGGGGAAACTATGAGTAGCTTAAACATCTTATATCTAATATATAGACAAAGCTTTATGGAACAACATTAGTTATTAGTACACTACAAAATTAGCTAAATATTTTCTATCATTATGAGAAGCTTTTCAGCAGTTATTGTTGTTCCATAGCTGTGTCTATAAGAAGACTTTTTATTTTGTTAGTTATATAGCCTAACATTTCTAAAATTCAATATATGAAACTCTATATAAGTATAGCAATAACAAAATGTAAAAGTTTTATGTCAATAATCTTATAGTATAGTATAGTTAACCAATAATTATTCATTTACCTTTGAGCAAGGTGAAATAAAATCACTATCTACCTCATTTACATTATTCATTTACCTAAAGGCTGATTGACCAGAAATTTACAAAAAAAATATGGTAAATGAATTGACCATTTTATTCAAAAAAATATATGATCAACGAAGTGCTTTAAAGGCTATAATATGGTTAACCATTTTTAGCGTTTTGATTTAGGTTCTTAAATGAATAGTATTGGAAATTACTAGAACTGCACGGAAATAGCACAATCCCTTAATATACCCCAGACTAGAAACTTTACTTCGTATATTATACATTTATATCGTTTCTATATAATTATCTCGGAGTCTCGTAAAAAGACGAGTCGCAAATATTACTAGGCACATCTGAATTTAAAATCTAGAGTTGTGAACAATATCAGGCCTACTGAAAGCATTGCAAAATCTGCACTTTTAAATGAGGTGGGGCAAAAATGTTTTTGAAGACAACTTATTTTGAAAACTTTGATTTTGCGAGCCGCTATTATGTTAGGTCAGATTTCTTACAATAATGGTGACATGCCAAATTGTTTGAGGCATTCAAACAGAAAGAATGATCATGGCATTTGATTGCTGAGATTTCTACTTTAATATTGACTAGATTATTATACTGGGTATTTTCAAGGCGATGAAGACAAAAGATTTTCTACACACACTTTTGTTTACCGTCACATGTTTGCATTAATTGATGTTGATCATTTCATTTCTTTAACAAAACTACTTGGGTTAAAAAAAAGTGAAATTGAAACACGCAGGGAAATCACTAAATGGCACATCTACATTTTATCCCAAACACGACTATACTTTTAATGACGCTCGACAAATACAACGGCTGGTCGTAGTAGTTTCACAGGGCTCAAGATTAATGATAATATTGATAATATTCGTCTTTTCTTTACTTTAAACCCACCCACTAAATGTAGTTCTTTCATTCAGCATCAGAGAAAAAAAAAATCAATCCCATATCGGCTTCTTCAAAAGAAACCAGATACAATGTTTTCGAATGAAAGAACATAAACAATAGAAAATCTAAGAGGGATAAATAATATATATCTGATTGTCAAGACTGTCTAGTGACAAGACAAAACCTAACATGAATTCATGAGTATTTGAAATTTTGACTTCCGGATCTTTCTATCTATAAATAAACCTTAAGTATACCAATAGTCTTCCTGTATTTCTGATTAACCTTATGAGATGTTAAGCATAAATTTGTATTGCTCTCACTCCTTTCCGTTCATCCAACCGCCACTGTGTTCTTCAAACTTACTTGCTAACATGATAGAAGCTATCTTCAACCGATGTGTATAAAGTCCATTGAGAATATCTGTTTTACTTTGACTTTCTTCAACCAAATCACTTTTGTTATTGTAATCATCCAATAATGTTACAATGAGAAACGTTGATTTCTTAACCGTTTTCCGTATGGTATGATGTGACATCTTTTAAATTCCCCGGTGTTCCTTGGAACTCTTTGTAGATGAAGGGAAGCCAAAGTCATTCCTTTGGCTAAATACTATCGAACAATACGATGGATGTAAAAATTATGATACAAATATGATACAATACAGTTACATTAAAACCTCTGAACTATCCCCCTGAAGAAATTTAGCCGTTTAATCGTATCTTTGTGATACATCAATCGGTGAAGAAAATCACAAAAATGGAGTTATTTTTAATTTTGTATCGTGTCTAAACTGACTCACCTATTTTTATAATAAATTATTTACAACTTTCTGGCAGTTAGAAATTGTTTCTTTTTCACACGATACATTAGAAAGTATAATGAATGCCTCGACTTGTTTTAATTAAGCCTGCAATACCATTAATCAATTTAATATTAAAAACCAATCACGGGTTCTATAGCACAGCGGTAAAGCGTTGGTTCTTTACGTCACTGACGTTATTTGCTTGGATACGTTGAAAATGTCGGACGTGAGTTCTAATCTCGACCGTAGTGTGAAAGTCTGATGACCTTGAATAAGTCATCTTCACTCATAATTTCCGTCCAACCATCTGAAAATGGGTACGGATAATCTGGGAAAGATCTATGCCAAGAGGTTTGGCCAAGGAATCAGCTACTAGAAAGGATTACTGTCACAGCCTAATTGTGAACCTAAATTGTTTTCCTTGTAAAATATAGTTGTTTCTTTCTTTTTTCTTTCTTTCAATTATATACCGAGTTCTGGTTGTGAACGTTCAGACCATCATGGGCAATATTTGGCAAAAAACACTTGCAGTGACATATTTAGGAACAGAGCAGGGGTCACAATATATTCCAAAATATTTAGGGGGTGCGGGAGGAACAAGTTAGCAAGCTTCTTGTGTTAGGCTCTCTGACCCCCGCCCTCACAGCATAGTATATATAAATAGTGTATCAAAGTAGCTACATGCACAAGCTAGAGTAATGTCATTGTTAGGTTGCCTTGATTGTCTTTATACAGTGTAAGGTTTCAAACAAATACTTTTCTGTTTTGAGTCGAGTTTTCCCATGCACTATTGTATCAGGTTCCCAACTAAAAATTTTTTAAAAAATTCATGGCACATTTCCCTTGAAATATAGTTAATCATACAATTAAATGAATCTATTGGAAAAGAAATTAACGTTGTTACATGAAAACCTGCTTTCGCACGCACTTTTATTACTTAGAACTTGTATAATTAAGTAGGTCGAAGTAAATACTTGCTAAAGTAGTTTTTCTGCTCTCATCGATCAAATCCACAGTTCTTTTACCTGCTATATTCAACAACCAAGCTTCGTTTACAAGAATATCAATAAGTGATAAAAGTAAATAATAAACCATGCACAAAATGGAGCAAAGCTTGATTTCATTTATTTTAATGTGTCAGTTATCTTGGTATTAGGATAATATGAGATGCATATCCAGATCTAGTGAAAAAGATGCTTCGTTGCGTAATTTTGTAGGTTTCTCCCCTTCCCCATGATTTGATGAGATTGAACACATCGAACTTTCTTAGTCAATAAAATTGACGTAATAAGGACTCAGAAAGCGTAGGAGTGTCATTTCAGAAACACTAAAAAAATAGTGGAAAGGACGAAGTCGCCAATGCAGATGTTATCGAATTGCAAAGTCTATGCAACGTATTTACTGTACATTTATTGGGTTCATTTTTTTTTAGCATAAGGCATGCTACTTTGAAAACTTGATGATTTCTTACAGTTATGGTGACATGCCAAAGTGTTTAAGGCATTCAAACAGAAAGAATGATCATGGCATTTGAGTACTTTAATATTGCGAAGTGTCTACTGTGTATTTATAATATATAATGACGATTTTGATCTGGAGCAGATCTCAGAAACTTGGCGTATTGTTTTGACCACTGCACGATGTTCAACATGTATTATATTTAAATACTTTTTTTAAATAACAAATTTACTATATGCTCAAGATGACAAGGTATCAACTGTAATTTGCATTTTAGCCAGACTGCCATAACTAATCTTATATTGATATATCCATACTCAAGTATTGTTGTTCAGTCTGATTATACATTTAATATTAATATCAAATATTTAAATGACAATTATGGCAACTGATACAATGGTTAATGTCTGAAATGTCTATTTACCAGAAAGGACTAACAGCCTTAACTGGGTATTATTAGGGTCAATATTTAATAAGAACTATGTTGTAGTAAAGGGATATAATCGTCTAATGTTAAATTAGCGATCGAATTGATATTCTATAATCTTAAGCAATAGGCTGAGGTTCCTTCGACAAACAGAAAACAATATTATTACGTAATTTAACACTATAGAAATATACTTCATTGTGAGTGTGGAAATATTTGACATAAAGTAACACGCCAACTCTTTTCAAGCAATTCTTTACAGAAATACCATGATCTTCAAACTTGACAAGTTATATTTCCTAACTCAGCTTAGCAATAATATACATGTATTTCTTAACGAGCCGAAAAAGTAAACTATCGGTATGATAGGATGAGCTATTTTCCAGGAAATCAAATTCTTGAAAACTTACTGATATATCTTTTATCATCTGGATCAATAATTTTATTTATTGATATATTGGAAATTATATTATCGTAATTAAAATTCACTTTGAAATATGCATTTCATGGTGTGGTTATCTTAGTATCTTAATTATGACCAGGGACAGTTATTTTTTAAGGGCTTTTTTTTATTTCATATTGCTTTTATCAGTGATCAAACTATGGCCTGTTCAAAACTTTGACTTTGGATTCAACAATTCAAAGGCATTCTGTTTTGTGTATTTTGTAAATCGATATTATTTCCAATTTTAAAAATCTTACACCTAAATCAAGCAAAATGTGTCTCTAAACTTATTTTTAAAGGAAAAAACTATTTTAAATAAAAGGACAACGTTAACATTGCGTGCACTTTTAAAATTTTGTTATTGTCTAGGTTAAATTTAAGCAAACTACTAAAGCAATTTAAAAGCGTAATTGAAGAGAAATATGTCTCCTAATTATTCTGAAGGTTTCAGATAATAATATTAGGTCATTTGCGCTAAAATATAAAGTAATGGAAAAAAAGGTAACATGAGAATATATATATTGACTTAACATGTTGTAATCGATGACAGAAACAATATTGACAATAGAATAACATCAACATATTAATGCATCTACAATACAATATCCAATATCTCTTATATTATTATGTTTGTTTGCGAAGTGTATGATTTTGTAGCTTATCTCTTAAGTTTAATACTTAAAGAAGCTCGCTTTATCATTGTAGATGTTTCTTTTTAGTACCGTATTCTTTTAAGTATAATCAACTTCCATGTTAATTTTAACGGGATAGTAAAGAGGTTTTCTGACATTTGTATGTGTATCCATTCCAATTTTCAATCCGACGTCTATGAATCCTTCATAACCACTAAAACTTTGTGTTTGATGAAGTCACTTATCGCGAAAAGCCTTATGTCATACAAGCATATTTAGCGATTAGTGCCTGTTTTTAGTCTGAGTGGAATTGCAGAACCACGATGCTCATACAATTTGTAGGAAACCGCTTTACAACCCCTTTTATGTTCTGTTTAAAAAGCTCTTCTGGAATTTGGGTCAGTTGAATGTATAAATAATAGTGGTATGATGTTTTTAACGATAGCTGTTTGAGGTCTTTTCACAAACTATTGCTCCTTTCCTATATTAACCCTTGACATTCTGCCCCTTTCACATATTGCTAACTTCCAAATTTGCGTCTTTTACGACTCCCCTAAACCAATACATATATTGCAAAACCAAATTAGACTAAAGTATTAACAGGGTGTTTTAAAGTCACGTCGACATCTAATCGTGTCTAATCTTATTGACGTATAGAACACGGATATTTTGAGTCTTATTCAAAACAATCGTGTACTTTAATTTACATTAATAGAGTATTAAAATGTTATAACTCTTGTGAAATATTTGATCGCTTATCTGGTAATTCGGCGATAGATCTCGGCACATCACGAGATGTCACCGTCTGTCAGATGCATACAGGTCGAGGGGCTGACTTACCCCTGACCCCTATCTTAGGATGCAACTAAGATCTTAGGCTCTGCGTTCTACAGGCTGCATTGCAAAATGCCCGGTATAAAAAAAGCATAGAATAGTTGTATGTATCGTTATAGTTGGTCAGTCAACGGTGCAGTAAGATATATTTTTTGATGAAACTCTTAAAAGGACAGTTCGAAGAACGAATTTTATAGGGACAGATTCGCCAATCGTTTGACAAACCATACCTTAGTTTCAGAAGCGCGAAATTGAAATTAAATTGACGACTCGTTTGGGTTTTTTTTTTTTTTTTTTTTTGAGAATCTGCCATTCTGAAATTCTTAGTTTTAGGCATTATTGATGGATTTTTTTTTAAATTTTTACTTCAAAGCCTATTTATATGTAAGCCTATTCAAGACCCAAATCAACCACCAAAAATGGCAAACTCTTGCCTTTAACAAATAATCTGTACCAGGAGGTACCTTTGTATGTAAATTATCGAGATATTTACAACTCACGATTAAAGTTTTAACATGTTTACTGAAACAATTCATTACATTGACAGATTAAAGTGGCCAAGTCAATGTATAATAATCTAACATGTTTTATTATTGACCAACATATTGACCCTAATTGTAAATAATTCTTAAAATATAACTTAGATTACTTTCCATAATATCTTATTATTTGAGTCATTAGTGCTGTCCAATGTAGAATAATTTGCTCCGGAAATATACGATTTCGTCAACTGTACCTCCCGTTTTAAACGAATTCTTTACTTATAAGACTACCTGCAATGTCAAGCTTTCCAAGAAGCAAGCGATGGACAAGAGTCAATCCTATCTTCAATAGGTTGGATCGTTTATTGCTTTCTTTGGATTTGATTGTTGATGTTAAATGGTTTAAGGACAGAAACAGAAAGTAAATATATTTTCGGTGGGTTTTCCAAGTTGAGTAAATAAACTATGAAACCTTAGATAAGTTCGATTTAGTAGAATTTATAGGTAATAATTTAATAATAAAGACATGAAATATATGACCATACTTGACACCATAAAAATACTTCAGAAGTTAAAAATGAATTTTATAGGCAGAAACATTTCTATTGGTCAAAACTTATTGGGGGGGGGGGGGTGGTTTGGTTCAGATCGTATTGCTTCACAAGAAACTCTATAATTCCTTGAATCAACGGCAGCTTATATAGAGATATACTGATATCCACAGTTACCATCGTTCAATACACGCTGGTCATCCAAATATTCGAAAAGGGGGAAGACTCATCAGAATTACTGCAAAATTATAACAGAGAAAGCCAATTAGATGAGTTGCTTCGTCTTCGTCAATGATAATGCTTATACCACCTATTATTGTTGGGCATTCCCATCTGCTCCTGGGCCTTCTTGTGACTTGTTCTCTTATATCTCCTTTGATCAAAGAATTACATTGATCAAGGGAACAATAGAAACTGATAGGTAATATACGGCATACATAAGTAAACTGCTATTTTTATTATTATTAAGTGTTTAATCTTTAAAAGGTTTATATTTAAAAACCGTGAGTTATTTATTTAATATATATATCCCAATAAAAATATATAACAATATATTTTGTTGATTTATTAGAAGTATCTAATAAGGCTGACGAATAATCTTTATATATAGTCTTATCAGATAGGTCAATCCATTGTATTTATTGACTATTAAACGTTATTTATAAGCAATTGAAAAATTATCGAATTTTATCTCCAACTAATTTCAATTAAACCGAATTCCTGAAAAGAATATGACTGAATTATTCTGTTGGTTCTTAAAGTGATATATTCGTCTAAATATTTGTTATCAATATTATGTATACTATTCAAAATGAAACATTACGGTTCATTTGTAATTCCTATTAATAAACTTCTCACTGCAAGAACTTCCAGCCATTTTGCTTGGAAAAGCCAATACTCAGACGACAATGAGACCCAACATGAGAAGTTCTGTAGCGTGTCATTTTTTTTTTATCATTTTATGAAAATATTATGTTAGTTACATCTCGTTTGGGGAGCATATTGGTATCCAAACACATCTCGTTTTGGGAACATATTGGTATCCAAACACATCTCGTTTTGGGAACATATTGGTATCCGAACACATCTCGTTTTGGGAGCATATTGGCATCCAAAGAATAAGGCTGTATCAGAGCATATCATCAGTTTAAAAATATTTAAGCTCAGAATTCTATATTATCAATTATAACAAATATGCTTTAAGGCCTTTGACAGCTTAGTTATGATCTAACCATGTAATCTAATTATCGTCATTTGTCGTATCATTTCAGAGGGGATGTTGAGAAGGCAGATTACTTAGGATTTACAGCATTACACTTGGCATCGAAAGGCGGTCATCTGGATGTAGTATGTTTCTTAGTCAACTGGGGCTGTAATTTATATGCATTAGATAATGAACAACACACAGCCTTGGATTTAGCTGAATTAGTAGATAAACAAGATATAGTGAAGACCTTAGATGCAGCAATCGATAAACAGATGACGAGGAATCCAAAGGTTTGTTTGTCATTTTTTGGTCGAAATTCAGTCTTGTGCCATACAATTTCTTAAGCACAATGGTTTATTTTAAATCAGAAGCTTGATTTGGTGATATTTGAAGATCTTTCTCGATAATTTGACCTCAGTCAATTCGACCTACTGGCCAAACCCTAAAATGTGATGACGATAGAATTAAAGTTTAAATCTATGTATTTTTCAGAAAGTTTCCAAGTTAAAAGAGGAAGCAATACGTTGCTCTGACAGAAACCGGAAATTGTATGAACGTCTGCAAGAAGAGGCAGCAAGAAAGGCAGAAAAAGAGCAAAGACAACGCGAAGCGGAAAATGATTTTAAAGCGCCCGGAAAACGATCGTTTATTAAAACTTTAACGATGAGAATAAAAGGCAATAGTAATAAGCCCAAATCTATGCATATTAAAAATCAAAATTATTCAAATATGGTCGGTGTAGGCGTGGCAAAACGAGTGTCACAAAAGAAAGCAATGCCTGGTGATGAAGGGTTTAAAGTGAGCGAAATGGATGACAGTGGAAAAAGAACTATTCGGTCACTTCAAGGTGGTCATGGAATTATCAGTGGAAAGTCTCCAAATGTCATGTACATGACAAACAGGGATCATCCTGACGCCGAAAACACTTCCAACCGACCAGCTTTACAAAATGTTTTTGGAATGAAATCGACTGCTGGTTGGAAGTCGAAAAGCGAGTCCGATTTATTATTTGATTCGGGGGTTGAGGATAGTACTTACAGTGATCCAGACGAGGATCGAGAGACACCTGGATTATTCAGTCGACCAGGATTTGGAAATACAGCGTTCCTTGGAAACAACGCATTTGTGAATACCATGATGCATTCCTTTGAAACTGGGAGCGAACCAAATCTAAACGGACACATCAGTTCTGATGAAGTTGATCAGTCCTTGCTTAATAATGATGATCGTGGCATCCCTTGGGATCAAGACGAGGTGGAAAATCTTGATGATGATGAATACGAAACGGAGTTTTCAGCATTGGAAACATTTTTAGTATCGTCAGGACTACATAGCTACACAATGTATTTCACACGGGAAGAAATTGATTTGGACGTTTTAATGAAATTGAATGATAGTGAACTAAAAGAGCAGCTAGGTTTACCACTAGGTCCGCGTAAGAAACTTCAGGAAGCGATTAATCGACGAAAAGAACGTATCAATACGCCAAAAACAATCACAGACACTTATTTATGAAATCAATGGTTTTATATTGGTCGTTGCATAAAATAATAATATGAGAACTTATATTATCGAAGATAAATACTAATCCTTACTAATATGCAGGGTTAAATTACAGTGATATCACATCGAAGTTTGCGAGTCAAAATTAATCCAATATTTCCGGCTATTAGCCCAAATGAAGCTTTATCTCGACGATGTGCGAATCAACCGTGTCTACAATATAGAGATACTAACGGCATTTGCAACATCAATATGAAATCTGCAACTGGGACATTTTAAAATTCTACTAAAATTTTATGAACTTAAATTTGATGTGCTAAATGGCTTATCAAATTTTCCAGCCAATTGAACTCTGTTAATATTGGAAACAATGAAAAAGTAACAATGGAGTTTTATTTACATGTTTCTTATATTTACGAGGGTTTTTATGTGTTGCGTCATCGAAAATAAAGGAACCCGATAATAGAATGAAGACGCAAAGTATTTGTTTATATTATACCTATAATTTTTGACTGCAAGAAATTTGTGAAAAGTCCCGTTATACACGAATCATTATAAGAACACAAAATGAAAGATTTTAGTTCACCAATTTTCTCTTAAATCCTTACATTTTACCCACCTCAAAACATCGTATTACAATTACTGCAACTTTGATATACCACAATAAAATATGTAAAAGGTTTATTTGGTACTATATGAATATTTCTAATGTTTAAATATATGTGATTATGGAGATGTATGTATGCAACTATGGACAATTATGACAAAGATTTGAGATAATAAATTATTATGCAAATATAATTTGTTAGTTTTTAATTAACTCTTGTTCTCCACTGAGATTTAAACAAAACAACGTTTGACAAACATTTAGCGCTGTTCTTGCTGAAAAAAAGGTTAAATGTTAAATTATAGGTACATTCATTAGGTGTTTCCAGGCCTAAAGAGCATTTTGGCTTATATTAGTTTAAAAATTACTTCAAATGATGACGCCAAATTTCAACACGAAGCACAAGTATTCAGTCACATAGATCCTAATAACGCTTCAGATAAATACAATATCTTTTCCAATGATGATTCAAATTCAAATGCAACCCAGAATAAGAATCTAAGGATAAATTTTTCAAAGTAATCGCATCATCACACTTTTCCTTCATTATCATTTGGTCTTAAGATATGATGATAACTGTCTGCCTTGGGATTTTTGAAGGAGTTATGTCCCCTTAACTGATTATAGTTGTCTGTTTCCATGTTGATATGGTTGTAGTCATTTTCAAATATTTTAGGAGAACTGTCATTATTTAACACTATATGATTGTATCCATCACTAGACAGTCTGACTCGACCATCAGCGACTGCTGATGAAATATGGTTGTAATCATCGAATTGATTAGTTTTTACAGAGTTATCTTCTCCTATTACATTGTAGTCATCGGTTGGTGTCGGAATATCAACGTCATTTATTTCATCGTATTGGTGTTTTGGCAGCTTTTCAATCGTAAAATAATGAGGAGTATTTCCAACATTTGCCTTTTGAGATTTGCTTTTTTTCATTTTAAATGCCTTTCGTTTTCTGAAAACGAAATAAAAAGTAAATTATGGTGCTTTCTTTTCTCATCAAATATGAGACAGGATCACCATTTTACCGATATAGAATAGTAACAAAATCTCCAAAAATAATCATTTGCTCGAGATGGGCAATGAATATATCTTTATTTCTTATGGTTTATGCCGAGATTCAGAACAAAATTATATAATCTAGGTAAATTTTCACGTATCGCGATTAGAATTTAAAAGTTCAAGCCAACCAAATTTCTTTTCATTGAAAGCTGTGTTTATAACTGATTCTTAGAAATAATTTCTAATTGAGTCATACCAAATGAAAATTGCTTATCCTTTTTGATAAAGTAAAATGCTTATGACAGACTACAGTAGTGGTATATAATATATTATATGTGTTAAGAAGCTGATAAAGCTAAATTTCAGATATTTGGATCACTTTTTAATATTCATTCAACATAAAATTTCGGCGCCAATGTGAATGTTCGTCCATTACTGTTAGCCATGCATGCAGTTCTAACTTTGGCTGTTATTCTTATAATGCTATGGATAGCTGAAATTGCATATAGCTATGTCATCTAGATCATCTTGTAATCAAATTTATAAAAATTTTCCCAATTTACCCTTACCTGTGAAGTAGGATTGCAATAATTATAAGTATTACTGACAAAGCTAAAGATCCTATTGCAATACCAACAATGCTGCTTGTATCTGCAATTGAAGAATATGTTTTTCTTTCTTTGAACGTTTAAAAGTGTATGTAAAATGAACGTCACTTTTTTAAGTAAATCATGCAAATAGCCATCGTTTTGACAATTTGTGCCCACTTAAATTTTTAGACCATATTTATTTGAATTTGATTTAGGAAGGTCTTGGTCTTCTCTTGCTGATTAAATCAATATCTATATTAACATACCTAAAATAGACAGTTCTTCCTTAAGACCATCACGAACTCTTGGAGAAATTCTAGTGCTTGTTTGTACTCGTAGTGTGGTTGAAAGTGATCTTTGATGTGGTTCGATTGTTGAAGTGGATATCGAAGATGGTTTCGTTGTAGTCTTAGTTGATGGTAATGTTGGTAATATGGTAGCAGGTGATAGTGTAGAAGTTGTGACGGGTTGCTGTGTTGTGGTTTGGGTTTGAAATCTCGGCGCTGTAGATGCTGGTGTTTCTGGCCTCACAGAGATTGAGGGTGATTGACAATCTCCGATTTTCTTCACTTTAACATCGAAAGAATGATCGTTTAAAGCATATTATTTTGAAACTTGATATTTATTTTTCAAAATCAAATCATAGCCGACTCTTCAATATGAAGGTAAAGTGTCGAAATACAAATTATAGATTATATTTATTGCCAACACAAATGCGATGTAATAATTTAAGACTAAACGGCAATAAGAAATGCGTAATAAGACTTAATTTAAGAAGAAATCGTGCCTTGATGACGATAGATGTTCGTTTCCGTCCATATTCAATAACAACATTATTAATCTATCTGACTATATAACTTCATACAATTTAATCATTTTAACGTTTAAAATAATGCAGCCAAGATATGATGAATTCTAACAAGTCCAAAGTTTTTGTAAATATAACAATATTAAAAACACAAGATATATGGATATACTACTTCTAGGTTTATTACATTCTACGTTTCAAAACACATACATAAAATTAATAACAATAACAATTTAAGGTGTATTAGCAACAGGGATTTGTTATTATTATTAATTTTAACTGTTTCTTATATTTACCTGTATAACCCATGCTGTTTTTTGTTGTTAGTCATTTTACTTGATACCGTCACCTGTATCAAAGACCATATAAATTATTTATATGGTCTTTGCCTGTATGTGTTTCGAAACGTAGTATGTAATAAACCTCGAAATAGTATAAACATATATCTTGTGTTTTTAATGCTTATGCTCCTGCTTCTATATGTCTTATAAAGAATAAATATATCAAATTGTCAATATTTACTACGTGGACAATCCGAAAGAATTGTGGAGTTACTTACTATCATGTGGTAGAGTTGCAACATCCCCTGTACGGCTTGCGACAACATCCACAGTATCTATTTATATCCAGATTTTATTCAAAAGAGTGAACAAAGGTCTTGTTGATATTAATAAAAAGTGATATATCTTACCGCATCTGTATGTTATTTCCAAATTATTGGAGGTTTGGCACAAATTTTGATTGGATTCATTCACTACGACCTTACATTGCTTTTTACCATTACACACTGTAAATGACAGTATGTCGATACTTTCACAGTCTTTTGTGCTAGTTAATGGTGGTATCACATCATTGTCGTTTTCGTCATCAGATTCATCTGTTTCGGGAAACTGAGAACATCCTGACATACAAATAACATCGTTCTTCTTATCACACTCTAACAAATAGTAGAATACCTCATCTTTCTCTTGGCAGCTAGATGACAGCATATCTAAGGATTAATATATTAATTGTGAGAGTAAAAGTGAACGATTCGAATACCACGGTAGATCGTGGGTAAATCTCTGACAGTTCACTGTTTAAGGATTATTATTATTCGGTACTTACTGGGGTAAACGGGTTTAGAGGATATATTTTCAATAATAATGAAGTAATAAAAGAGTCTATCAACGTATTTGACTTTGTATTGGCCCGATTAAAGTAAGGCATAACGGACGTTTAATTTAATTTAATTCCTCCAACTTATCGCACTTTGATCGCATTTTCAGTAGATGTAATGGCACCGCGATACATTTAAATGTTTACACTAACTTACCTTTCCCAGTCTTTCTATTCTTCATTGTATCAGTATAATGATGTTAGTACAAAGATAACGTTGGTTACGTTGATGGAAAGATGAGTGGTGATGAAATGTTAGCGTGCTTCAAAGATATACGACACGCATACAGGATACACCAATTCATACTATATCCTTTCGTCATGACGCACTCATGTATTAACTAAAGCTTTGTGTACACTGGTAATATTTCAGGAAACAACTGGGCACAAAACAAGTGGATACAAGATGTTTCCAAATTTTTCCAAAAATATTGAGAGCGTATGCAGGGGGAAAAAATTCTCGACATATCTAGTATCTTATTTTGTATCCAAAATTGTTTCCCAGCGTATAAAGGTCTAAATCTTTGTGTTTGGTTGTATCTAATTGTATCCACTTGTTATGTGTCCTTTTGTTTTTCGAAGTCGACTTTATAACTACTGACGTGTACACAAAATAGAAATGTGTTACGTTGAACACGATGAGACACTCATGAATTGAAACTTTAAAAAACGTTACCAATGAGTCACATTGGTTTGTAGTCTTAATCTTCAATGAATCAAACACGGTGTCTTGAATCCTCCGACAGACTCTGACTAACTCCAACATGATTTTGAAAAATGGTATTCGTGAAAACGAAAAAAAAAGTGTTCAGAACGGTGGTTGCAAAAAAAAAAAAAAAAATCCTTTTCAAATCAAATGTGATGAAACGAAACAATAAATAAATCATATTTCACATAACAAAATAGTTCTGCTTTTTGAGGTCGGAATAATTCGAAACTTACTACGCTACCCCTTTGTCATTATGCTCATTTAGGTTTTACTGTCATAGCAAATCACAAAGCAAACTTATTGTATCAAGAGTTATCATTCATTAACTAGAGGTAGAAAAGTTGGTCACAGGAAATTTGGTCACCGGAGATATTGTAACAATATTACGGGCCAATGTATAAATGTCACAATAATACGAGCATATGGTATTTTGGTCAAGTAATATGGGCACATGGAAACATAGCTTTATCACGCTGCGGCCGCAAGTGATGCAAGTCAGGCTTGCCAGATATTTGGCAAATATATAGACACCAAACGTTTACGTGATTGTTAAAACCTAACATTCCTACCTCACTGCTTTGCGGATATTTACCTCGTGATCAATATGAATTCAAGATTTCGAAATCGAAAATTACCACTAACAGGCATATTTTTATAAAAGAAAAATGGCGATGTGAGCTTATTTAAGTCTTGTTCAAATTCGCCACGTAGCGATAAATATTTATTCACTTTCTAAAAGGCTTTACGATTTGATTTATTTATTGTTTCGCTTTATCAGACCTTACAAGAATTTTTTTTTCAATTGCAGGCAGCGTCGTAGACACTTGCTTTTCAATTTGCGAATATCACGTCTCAAAATAAGGCGCAGAATTGAAGACGGCGATTTAAAATTCTTCGTCAAACTTTTATGTATGATGTTTTTCCACTCGATTATGGGATTGGAATTTGACGTAAAACCGATTTCTTTCTTATATAATATGACTACGTATCTACTTCGTGTACACAAACACCTCATCCAATCCCTTTTCCGATCTTTAGCGTAAACTAAAGCCTTTCCTTATAAATACTCTTTGGGAATGGGATAAGTAACGGATATTTGAAGTGATGGTTACCTTGGGATGAGGAATAGTACCATTTCAGAAATATAGTACAAACAGATTGAAATATAATACATTAAATAATATCTTGTGTAGAGATAATGGTAAATATCTCAATGTTACTTCCCTGTACCCGCCACGACATCCTGAATCCAATAACATACCAATATAACAAGCTAAATATCATCGGATACCATATGAAGTCAGCCATATGTGAGTCAACTATTGAAAGTTAAGTATTCGAAACTCCACGTTTGTATTGAGAACTCATCACACGCTTCCCCAACCTTTGCTTAAACTTCGGACTTTAAAGAAGAAAGTCTTTGATTCCGCCTGGTGTTCAGGCCCGAGAAATATTTCATTGAAAATTTGAATAATGGGTGTGGAACTAATGGGAATTTTTCTTCTTTTTTATAATTTATATAATTTGAAAAAAAAATTAATAATTTTGATATTTTTCCCAAAGTCACCATTCTCACCATACCATTTCTAAACAATCTTTTGAAATAAAAAAATGACTTTTTCGCAAAGCAATGTTATTGTGCAGCATTTCATAAATATTAATCTCCTGGACTATGGGATTTAATAAAATTTATGTTTTCTTGCTGCTGATCTGTATAAAATTTGAATTTAGTACTCTAAGACCAATTAATGCATGGACAAAAGGCCATATTATAATCGCGATGAATTTCAACTATTATTATATACGTATTTAAGAATTATATTAATTACAAATGATCATGAGACATCTTTGCGTACAGTATAACACCACATGAAGGCACATGTCGGTTTCTTAATATTTATGTTATTGCGTATGCATATTTATATAAGTCACGTGGAATTAAAAATTTCACATTTATACATCATAATATTATATACACTAATATTAAAAATAACTTAACAACTATTGTATAGCTTGTAACTAGTGCATAGGCTTATGTTTTATTGAATCTAACGTACATTGATAAAAGGTATACGACTATATCTATTCAGGATTTTTATTGAATGAGGAAATATAATATAACTGGTGAGTTAATTTCTTTCGAGCTAAAATGTACGGAGCCCCTAAGGTGCAATTTCAAACACTTTTTATTATTATTTTGTTTCAAACATATAATAAAAAATGTATCGTTTAAATAAAATAATAATAAAAAGGTAAAAATGTTCTCAATTAAAAAAAAAGGGATAAAGGGTTGGTTCTGCTTGATATATTTCTTCTGTTCTGATCTCAAATTAGAAAAAGTTATTTAACTCTCCTAGGGCGAGAAATATAGTTGTAAACAGATAGTTTTTATTTATTTATTTTTTTATAATGGGCATGAATTTTCTTGCTTGATTTATTACTGGTTGTATTGATCGGAACGACAGGGGCAAGTCTATTTCTATGCGTTCAATTGGGGTAGGGGTGAGATCGTCAAGTGAATATGTCCGATTTTCCAAATGATAATATAAACGCAAATTCCAGATTTTCGTAAACTGTTTGCCGTAGCAAATTCAGGTCTATGCCGGTCTCTTTATATTTATGTTATTGTATGTTTAAACATAAGTGACGTGGCTTAAAAGGCTCTACATTATGGAATGATATAATATACTCTAATTGTAAATATAGGTTGAAAACCATTGAGCTATACAACTAGTCTAGAGGTTTACGTTTTCTTGGGGAAAAAACAAATATGTAAACAGGATTTATATTGGCAACAAGGAAGTTCATTCATTCAACTAAAATGTATGCAATCCTCAGCGTTCTTTAAAATTTATTTCGATATTTTCAGTTTTAAAGTAAGGTTAGTGATATAAAGATTATATAATAGTTCTCATTGTTTAAGAATGATCTTTTTTAGTATATCAGGAATTCTATCAAGTGTGATAACGTTTTCTGAGTAAGTGTTGATATCAATACCTGACCGACTCCATACAGTATCCTGTCAACGGTTGTGATTTGGTAGCCCTATAAATAAACAAATTGCTAGAATTGGCAGAGAATTATCCAATTTTACAAAATATTATGTAGGAATTGAAGATCTTTGGATATTACAAATTACATGTGTAAATTTTTAGTCTGGCATATTTGATCAAAGCTTATTTAAATTACAAATACATACACCATAAGTTTTTTGCTATCCCGAATGCATTTATGATACTTCAATACTTCACCTAGAAATAAAAACAAGTTGAGTGGTGTAGAAACGCTACAGCTGCAGGATTATGATACATATCAATGATTTCCGCATTCTCTTAGATATTTAGATATTACAATACACTTACAAAGTTTGATTTATTCTTTGTTATAGCTACATATGGTTGAAGCAATGTTTAGTTCGGAGAAGAAAGAACATCATCTATCTTGTCAAAAATCATTGATCATTGAAATTAAGGAAGCATGGGTGTATTTGAATATGAAATGTTGGCGGTACGTCACAGATACGGAACTAAGTGATTTGAGACGAACGTGCAATGGTAACTCTGAATGCAAGTTTGAAATAAAAAGATTGTATGCAGAATGTGGATATTCACAAGGCCTCACAAGGAGTGTTATTGAATATGACTGTATGTTAAAACGTAGGTTTTTTTTATTTACTACAATAATAAAAATTAAAATTAAAATATGTTCATCCGTCAGCCCGTCCAGAATTACCAATCAACAAGAAGGAAAAATTCATGAATTACAATGAAACTTGTTCTCTGTCAAGAAAGACCATGGTCGAAGATATTGAAATATAATATATAGCGTTGTTCTTAAAAAAAAATCCAATTTTACCTGGTTAAAAAACTCTTCAACATAATCGCAAGCGAATTTATCGAAGAAAGCACAATGCAGTAACAATTTTATTTCGTCGATAAGTTCTAAATACAACGTGTCCCTGACGAATCCAAAGTTAAGTCTCTTTAAAGAAACTAAGTATCGTGGGAACTAAGTTCTAGAGATTGCTAGTAAGGAAGGAAAGACACGTGTTGAGCACATATTTTATTCTCATCACAGTAACAAACCATACAAATGGTAATAAATAACGTTCTCGAAAATATATGAAAACAAAACTACACTGGACTGTGTTACTAAATTATATGGAACTTCATTCACACTCCTACACTCCTCTTATTTCTGAAAAAAAATCACCAAAAAAATGTGATTTTGATTTAAGTACGATTTGCACGCTTATAAATTTTATTTTCAAATTAAATAAGTTTATTTCTTTAAGACGGACCGGGTGAAAGTTAACGAGTCCTCAGTTCAACAGGCTTTTCATTAAAAAAGTCCGAGTACTTGACCCAATTTGAACATTTAATTGTATATCCTTCCGATAAACCATGTGTTTTAACTTTGGTTGTCGATGCTGATACAACTATTTAATAAGAAGTCTGAAAAAACCTAAAAAATATCACTTAAATTCATTATACGTTTAAAAGCAACAATTAATGTTTTGTGAAAAATCTCAGGAAAACTGTGTATGAGACGTTTATATAGTGAGTGATACACTGTGAGGATAGGTATAGTTCGATAGAATGTACTACTGGAAAGCATAACAAAAGGAATTATTTAAAAGTCAACTTGAATATTTAAACCATGGGGTTGTAAGATATTTAAGTTATTTATCTATAGTAAGTTTCTTTTCAACCAGTCTTAAAATGAAATGTCTACCTTCTGTTCATATGATTTAGGCTTGAGTTCGCACTGTCCTGCTCTGTTATTGGAGATCATGTTTATGTTTTTTTTAATATAAAATGTGGTAACAAACGATACATGTTGACATAAATATTTCAATAAACTTTTAATATATAACTTTAAGATCTAACAACAGAAAATCCAACAACAACTCAACCATATCAAACAACAGTTGAACTCAAAGAGAACAGAACTGAATCATATATTAGTACTACTTCTCAAAAGACTTTTACTTCAAAGATGATACATTCGGATTTAACAAACCGTGGTAAGTATCCTAGGCTGTAATATGCTTTCCATAATTTTCATACCGGTTTCCCCTCTTCCAGTGATGCGAGTCTTCGAGACATTTAAAACTCGTCTAAGTTTTAATCGTCTCATCGCTGTTTAACCCTACCTAACCCCTACTAATAAATATCGAATCTAATGATGGTTGATTTAATATAGATATTTTTGAGATTGTTACTGGGGTTTTGGGTGTTTTCAATCCTTCTATTCAAATCAGTCACTCCTTTTTTGATGCAGTATACAAGCATAGAAGTTGCTATGACGGTTTTAGAAGACATAACTTGCATTACAATCGAGTGGTTGCCAAATGTTTCTTTTAAAATGTCTGTTCTATGTTATTGTAGATGATGAAGTTATTGCTGGGAGTGTTATTGGTGTTTTGGGTGTTCTGGCCCTGGTACTTCTACTGATATATTTTGTTTTCAAAAGGTAGAACTTAAAACATATCTCTGAGTTTAAGAACAGTCAGCTTTTGTATATTAATACATAAGAAATATATAAGTCAAGGTATCTCTCACATTGGATGCGTTTTCATAGATTAATGATTCATTTTTCAGAAGAAAAGTCGATAGAAACAAAAATACCAGGTCAGGAAGTGTAACCAATGCTATCGGTCAGAATTCAAATGTGTTGTACGACGTTCCTGATATTGAACCTCCAACCTACAATATTCTAGACAATATTCCTGGCCAAAATCATATTTATACCAATGATGATTATGATTTAAATCACCAAGACACCGATAACTACAATCATATCCATGGTACTGTTATCAGGAAATCTCTCCAAACTGATGACTACAATCACACTGATACAGAAGCTGTCAATGTATCAGGTAGACAGAGAGAAGATTATAACCATATAGCTGTTGATGGACACAGTGGAAATGTTCCGACTGTAATGGAAGATGACTACAATCACATCAGAAGTACAGAAGGTGCTGTAAGTCATGGTACTAGTGAATACAATCATATTGGTGGTTTAACAGACGGTGAAGAGAAAAAATGTTATTTGGAGGATGATTACAACCACCTAGATGATTCTAATTTGCAGAATAGTTTTAAAAGAGGACAGCCTGGTAGTAAGGGAGATCAGGGGATCTCCAATATGTCCAAATTAGAAAATAATTATGATAATATCGGTATAAAGGGAGATAATAAAGATGGAGATGATTTTGAACCTGATGATACCTATGTTTATACCTAACTATCGGGAGTAAGTTACATAGATATCATATAAATAATATTTTATCTTAGCTGGTCTTATGTTTGACTAAATATATATATATATTAATTTCAATACAGTATAATATATTTTTAATCCTGCTGAAGATGAGATATGGCAATAGTAAGATAAATATACTGAGGATTATTTCTCATGCTGCACAGATCACAATTATAGTAATGATTTGTCCTTTTATTACGTATTTCGACTTTGGCGAAAACGTATTGTAATCGTTCGGATTATTTTATTGTGTGCTACCGCAAAGTCCCAGTTTGTTTTCGGTTTGTCAATTCTTTTTTTTTTTCGAAATTTACACACCACACTGCGCGTAGACTGCAATAGTTGCAACATTGACTCAACTTCTCTAGACCTTCTGTAGTGGCGACGTGTTGCATAAAAATAAAATGGAACATTTTTGCAAAACCGGAAGTGCTGCGTTGCAACAAACCTAAAAAGTAGCAAATTGGCTCTAGCTGTCGCAATTTTTGATCGATTTTCTTCGGGTTTTCATTTTTGTAATCTGCAAGTAACTTCTGATCAGATAGCAGTTCAAAAATTTCAATTTTCAGAGATTCGTAGCACTAATTTTTTGCCGTATTTTGCAATTTTTTTGCAACTTTTTTGTTTTAAGTGTGATCGATCTGAAAAAAATTGAGCATAAGAAGCCCATGAAACTATTTTCAAAAAGTAGGTCAAAAGTTTTGCGTCACTTCCGGTTTTTGCGAAAAATGGAGTTTTACGTCATGTTGAATAACTTCCGGTTTTATTAATGTATGACATTCAAACTTGTATCATTGGGTAGCCATTAGCCATACAAAAAAACGAAGAAAATAAAATCAAGGCCGCATGCGCAACTTTCGCCGCCATTTTGATTTTCCTGAAAGTGGCCGATTTTTATTCAGACATTATGGCTGGTCCGATCTTGATAATTTTGGTGTCAAATGAAAGAACAAAAAAATTGTAGCCAAAACTGGGAAGCCGATTTTTGAATTTCGATTTTGCTTTTTTGCAACTTCCGGTTGAATTTTTTCAATTTTTAAAAGCTTATTTCTCGTGACCTTGACCTTTGGTGAACGTGACCTTTAGTAGGTCAAAGGTCATTGACCTTGGCTATCAGTTGATACTTTGACCTTTGACCTCCGACGTCTACTTCCGGTTTTATAGCTGCCCGAAAACAGCATAATTTGCAACTTTGGGCTGCTCTAGAGCGTGACCTAATTAATTTAGAGGGTTATTTTTTTCAGATTTTTAAGGCGCTTTTTGTCCACTTTCCGGCAATGAATAACAAAAGTTTTTAAAATGAAAATTTAATTTTTGCACTTTTAAAATTAAAGTACATTTTGCTTTTTTGAAATGTATTTGTGCATATCTCGTGATCTATTAGATGTTCAAGCTTCAAATTTGTACCGTTAATATACATTTCAAATGTGATTAGATTTACGCCAAAATAAATGAGATGGGCGTGGCACATCCGGGTAAACTTACAATTTTTCATCAGCGCTCTACGTCTGTAGGAAATAACGTTTTTCAAAAAGGTACTTCGCACACAGATACCGCGTTGCTTTGGCCAGTTTCTCCCAGAAAATCAGATGTTTCGGCCTGTTTGTTGCAATTTTGCAACGTTAGCAAAGTCCCACTCTGTGCCACGTGTGGCTCTAGTTTTTTTTTTTGTAATTCTTGGATGAGTTTGCAGACAAACTGGTAAAAGGTGCAGAAATTCTAAATCTACAGTTGATCTTAGAATGATTTCTATTATCAAATAAAACAAAAACGGAAGTTCTATCTCTGACAGGAAGTGAGAACCGGAAGTTGAGGTTTTTTTGCTTTAGCAAGTTTATTTTCGGTTCGATTTTGACCGGATTTTCAGATTTGAAAACTTCAATGTATTTGTCAACTAACAATTATAGGTTTTATGCAATTAGGTTAAATATTTTACCCACGATTTGCAATTCAATATTCAAGGGTCATCGGCAAAAATTTCAGACCGTGATTTCTCCTTTAATATAAATGGTAAAATTTTGAAACTTTACCAGTTGATAGGCGATATGATTATAATTTTTGAAAAAATGTGAAAAAAAAAATTCTACTTCCGGTTTAGCCTCAAATGACGTAATTACGTAACTTCCGGTCTATAACTGCTAGGTGAAAAGTGAAAACTGTTTTATAAATAACTTGTCAATAGTAATTGATTTGACCTAAATAATTAGGTCAAGCTGCCATTTTGCCGCCATTTTGAATTTTCGTTACAATTCTTAAATCCGAAATTCAGACACTACTGATAGACCGATTTTGATGAAATTTAGCACATAGATACAATGGATCATTATCTACCTTTTCTTGGAGACCGATTTTCCAATTTCGTATTTTCTTTCGAATTATTTAAATTTCGATTTTTTCAAAATTAGGTCACTTTAACGGCTACGGAAGGTGTGACCCACTTAATCTATGACCTTGAAAATTAGGTCAAATAATATTCAATATATTGTCTACGAGTAGATATTTTTTAATTTGGCTTACTTAAAAAATTCATAGAGATAAGTGTACTTAAATACAGCAAAAATTGATAATTTTCATATTTTCGCCATCATTAACCGTTACGGAAGGTGTGACCTAATTATTTTATGACTTTGAAAACTAGGTCAAATGATATTCAATATATTGTCTAGATGTAGGTAATTGCAAATTTAGCCTACATAATATTTTAAGGCTCTCGAAATACGTTCATAATTGTAAGCAATTCTAGTCTATTCTTTTTATCAACTTATATTTCTCTACACTCAGCAATTTATAGTCGACTTTGAGTTTATTCTGGGTTAAAATTTATACATTGGTTTATAAATATTTTTGACCTTTTTGCTGTTGGTGTATGTTTTCTAATGCATCTTGTAATTTGAATTAATTGTATTTACAGTCAAGTTTACAACCTGTTTTGTAAATGTATAAACGTCATTATATTTAATGCAAGAGTTAAATTCAATTTGAGTAAATTAATTATTGAGTGGCAAATTAGAAATTTGCCACTCTTTGTTTTCATTAGACTTTTTTTTTTTTTTTTTCGGGAAGCTCCCTAACTCGAAAATGGTATAGACATTTGGTTTGAAAAATACGAAAAGATACGTACTGGAATAGAAAATGAATATATAAAACTAAAATTTTTACGCATCAGTAGTTAGTAATTGCATAATAATAATTGAATAATTGCATAACTTTGTTGCTAATTATCCGATCGCTTTGAAAATTACAGAATATAGAGAAGTCGCCTATAAAAATAAAACCGCTTCATAAAAAATTTCTACCACTTCCGGTTCTTGCGTGAGAACTTCCTGTTTTTTAGAACCGCGTTGGGTCACCCAGCTTCCGGTGTATGTAAGAAATCAGTACAAAAGCTATACGTATATACTATCATTATAATTAGAACCCTTTTAGAATAAAAAATCCAAACCGGAAGTGATACTTTATGTATCATCACAGAACGGTAACATTCAGCAAAATTTTAATAAGTTCCCTAATTTTTATCCGATTTGTCCGATTTTGGTGTTGTTCGAAACCTTGTTACTTTATCTAAAACTTGTTGGGAACAGAATTTTGATTTTCAAATTTAAATTTTTTTAATGCCTGATTGAATTTTTTTGAAAATTCAAAAGGCCAAATACAATGACCTTGACCTTCAATGACCCTGAATTTTTTCAAGTAGGATGTTCTTGACCTAAGCTATCCACACATATGCCTATTATGATCGACAACAATTATATCAAATGACCTTGACCTTCAATGACCATGAATTTTTTCAAGTAGGATGTTCTTGACCTAAGCTATCCACACATATGCCTATTATGATCGACAACAATTATATCAAATGACCTTGACCTTCATGACCCTGAATTTTTACAAGTAGAATGTTCTTGACCTTTGCTATCCACACATAGGCCTATAATGGTCAACAACAATTTTTTTGTACCCGTTTTAGTTTTTAAAAAAATTCAAAAGGCTATATTAAGGGACCTTGACCTTCAATTACCTTAATAATTTTCAAGTCAAATAATGTACTTGACCTAAGCTGTTCATACATATGCTTATAATGGTTGTTAAAAAGTTTGTTTTGAGTGATTAAAAAAGGCTATATCATGTGACCTTGTATCAAGTGGCCCCATAGGGGTTGTTTGCCACTCTCAGTACTGTTCACAGTTCTAGTTTGTATTTTTTATTATTTATTTTTGATATTATTTTAATATTAATATTTTAATAAAATTTTTATATTAATATTTTGGATATTATTTGAATATTAATATTTTGTTTACTGAATCTGTTTGTTAAACTTTCAATTTCAAAACTTCTTCTACAATTGCTTAAAGGTTACATGTCGAAATTGAAATTCTCAATTCAAAATGTATTATGTTGGATATAAATTTAAAAATTCAGTTAATAAGTTTCTTTGATTTACTGTAAATTCTATAGTTGTAAAATGTTTACTGCGACATATTTATGTAACTTGGGATGAAGACTATTCAGTATAAGTATTAGTTTCTAAATAAGACTGCTATAGAACATTGTCAATAAATAATATTTCTCATAAATTCAATAAATCTCTATCTTTCCTTTTCTGTGTATTTGTTATTTGATATATTTATAGCGACATATTTATTGAAAATAATGTTTCTATGTACAGAATATTGAGCAGGGGTTGCTTCCCTTGAAATAAATATACGCCTGCATTATAATGCCCGTCAAGATCGAATTTGAATATTAACAGATTCATATTTATTGCGCTTAACTTGAAAACGCTTCAAAACTAGTCTGTGAACATAATGGGGAAACAGTTTTCAATGATTCAATTGAAATTTTTTATCATCACTTATTGTACTGGTTAGATCTAGGTCAAGATCAAACTTTATATATAAAAAAAGTTTTGAGTTATTGGCCTTAAATTAGATTAAATTTTTTTTGTAAACACAATATAAATTAGAAGATTTATCTGATGTAATGATAATTAAAAATAATGTCAAATGTAGTTTATAAACGTGTAGAGGAAAATGTTTGTCAACAATATCTTATATATATAGAGAGGAACGTATGAACAGAGTTAGCCGTTTATGTTAGAATTTTATTAATTTTTTCAACAGAATATTGGAAAATTTGTTGACACAGATCGACGATTGCCCTCGAAAAACTGAACCTTTATCAGGGAAGTGGACGTATCGTTTTAGGCAACCATTTGTTATACAGGAAGATATCATATCGCATGGTTTTATATTGTATTGCATCCTAATATTAAATGTAGGCTAAAAATTACTGTCGAATGCGCAAGCTTGTGTTTAAACCAAATATAGTACAAAACAATAAGCGACTATCTATTTCTCCACATGCTTTATACAGACAATAGGGAAGTAAATTATTTTTTAAGTGTAATACGCAATAAAAAAGGTGTTGGAAAGTGCTGTGATTTTTAGAATTTGAAGAAAGGTAGGTGATATATCTAGTATTTCTTATTGTACCATGTGGTATATCAGAAGTATCATTACTGATCTGATGAACTGTTGTAATTATTACTTGAGGTATTAATAGGTAAACTATATGATTTCCCAGCCCCTTGATTGTATACATCGTGTAGTTGATATAAACTACATATTTAGACCCGTTTTTATGTTATATTTTACAATTAGTTATTGAACAGTATTTTGTTACAAGGATTGTCTTCTATGATTCAGGTATGTTTCGATATTGTTAAACGGAGATGTTATACAACAGTGTTTTAAATGACACACGTTATTCTTCATATCCCCATTGCCATTAAGTTGAATTAATTTAACTCTACCTGTCAGGGGAAGTAACTCTGTGAAAATTGTGGTTTGGTAACATTTAGTACTGAATATAATTTTAATCAAATGTAGTATTTAATTGAATTTCCAATTTTAATATTTATGCTCTATTTATATAGACCTAATTGTGCTCAAATCAGAATAGTTGCTCAAAGCCCTCACGTATAAATACCCATGCAATAAAATACATGTTGATTGAGGTATTTGTTCAATCGAATTTCTAAAGAAAACCTTACATATACAGATTTTATTTCGTTAAATCATCCTATAACATAGTTCCGAGTTTTGTTAGTCATATTGTTTTACAGTAAAACATGTCTAGTTATAAAACGAAAAAGAGAGAAACTCGGGCAACTTTGAGGCATAAATTAAAATGTGATTCCCAACAGCAATTAAAATAATCAAGGCTTGGGATTACCTTTATAACAAGAAGTGCTTCTTTGCGAATGCAGATATTAATGATAGAGAGGATAAGTGTAATGGGAAACGTAGATGCAGTTATATAAAGGGTTGAAGATGGAGAACATGTTACCCTTAAATTTCTACTAATAGTGTAATTTGGTAGGATATTAAGTGTATTCATGGTTCATTTTATTTACACAATAAAATAACATTCGTTTAACATATTTGGGAACAACAGCCTCGGTAACGTTGTCATCACGGTTATTGCCTTTACAGACTCTTACAGAAATTAAGAAAATATATCCAAAGGGGATGCGTTTTTATTGAATAATGAATCATTTTTTTTGAAGGAAGTGTAATCAATGGTCGTTACAGTCGGAAGGTTTACACTTTATCTTCTAAAAATATATATTGTACGTTGTTTATATAAAAAAAGAAAATGGTTCATTAATATCAGGACGCCCTGGCGATGAACCTCCAACTTACCAAACTCTGGAGTATCCCATACCAAATTTAATTTTATATCAATGGAAGATGAATACAAAGTACATATTAACACATTATTTTATGATGATGAAATCATTAACTAGTAATCTTGTTTTACAGTCAATGATGAGAAGTTATAATGGGGACTTGAAGAAGAGCTATGAAGAAGATGGGCAGCATTACTTAACATGTAAGCCACTAAGGCATATTGAAATATACGATGCTTGGTATTATCCTGGTAGGTGGTGGTGGTGGTACAAGTTCAGCGTTAAAGACATGAACCAATTAAAGGTTAAATGCAATGAGGAGTATAGCTGCATTTATGAAAGACATGGGTATCATAAAACAGAAAGTTTAATTCGGTATTATTGTGTTCCATATCGTAAGTATATGATTCATATTTTATTTATAAATTATATTGCAGCATTGAAATTATATAAACTTGAGAGAAATCTGTTATAGAGCTCCATAATAAATGGAATTTCGCTTATATAATTACACAAATAGTAAATGACATTAGTGTAATATTATTTTGTTATTGAATTAACAGATTCAATTGAGGAAACATCAACACCTGTTACACTGTCATCAAGTAAAACAACTAAGATTACAGCCTTTACAGAATCTGATACAATATTGAGAACATCGACCATTCCTAACCAACATTCAACAACAAGTAAGTCAATACTGACATGGTTCGAGTTATAGTATATATATATATGAGGTTTCTGGGTTTTTCTTTCATTATAATCTAAGAAATACGATAACTATTATATATTTTCTCTTATGATTCATTAGCTGGTATGATGAATACAACACCACCTATGATAAGTACAATGTCACCCTTACAATCACATTCTACTAAATCAAGTAAGTTACTGATATGGAATTTCCTCATTTATTTATCCTCAATTCAAAATAATACGTTCAAATCTCGAGATTAACATTGATCAGAAAAAACGTCGCCACAACGCCAAAAAGACCCTGAAAAAATTATGTCACACATTGATATAAAATGTCTGTTCTATGTTATTGTAGATGATGAAGTTATTGCTGGGAGTGTTGTTGGTGTTTTGGGTATTCTGGCCCTTATCCTTCTACTGATATATTTTGTTTTAAAAAGGTATAATGTAAAACTTATTTCTGTCAGCTATTCAGCCATTGTATATTAAGGCATGAGATAAAAATTTAATAATGTTTTTCGAGTGTTTGATGCATTTCATAGGTTAATGGTTCGTTTTTCAGAAGAAAAGCCGATAGAAACAAAGATATCAGATCAACCAATGCTGTTGGTCAGAATTCAAATGTGTTGTACGTCGTTTCTGATGATGGTCTAACACTACCAGGACGCCCTGACGATGAACCTCCACCCTACAATAATCTAGACAATATTCCTGTCCAAAATCATTTTTATACCAATGATGGTTATGATTTAAATCACCAAGACACCAATAACTACAATCATATCCATGGTACTGTTATCAGGAAATCTCTCCAAACTGATGACTACAATCACACTGATACAGAAGCTGTCAATGTATCAGGTAGACAGAGAGAAGATTATAACCATATAGCTGTAAATGGACAAAGTGGAAATGTTACTGTAATGGAAGATGACTACAATCACATCAGAAGTACAGAAGGTGCTGTAAGTCATGGTACTAGTGAATACAATCATATTGGTGGTTTAACATACGGTGAAGAGAAACAATGTTATTTGGAGGATGATTACAACCACCTAGATAATTCTAATTTGCAGAATAGTTTTAAAAGAGAACAGCATGGTAGTAAGGGAGATCCCCTGATCTCCAATATGTCCAAATTAGAAAATAATTACGATAATATCAGTATAAAGGGAGATAATAACGATGGAGATGATTTTGAACCTGATGATACCTATGTTTATACCTAACTATCGGGAGTAAGTTACATATATATCATATAAATAAAATTTTTCTTAGCTGGTCTTATGTCTGACTAAATATTTTTTATATATTAATTTTAAAAAGATATAATATATTTTTAATCCAGTCAAACCCTTTAAGTGCCTATGTACTTTTTTTTACTTTTTTACTGAAGATGAGATATGATAATAGTAAGATACATATACGGAGGATTATTTCTCATGCTGCACAGATCTCAATTAAATTAATGATTTGTCTTTTTATCTACTCTTTTTATCAACTTATATTTCTCTACACTCAGTATTTTTTTATATGCGACTTTGAGTTTATTCTTTGTTAGAATTTTTACAATAGTTATAAATATTCTAAACTGTGAACCAGTTCTAATCTGACTAGATGGTAAATCTGATTGATATGCTGAGTTTGACACTATTTGCCTTCAATATTATGGAGATATTTCTATACATGCAGTAATATATCCACACAACTCCGTTGATTAAGTATTGAAAATATTAAAGAAGCACAAGATATATGGATATAATATTTTTGACATTAATTAACTCAACGTTTCACATGCTCATACAAGCAGCGTCATCTAAAGAAATGAATAATATAACAAGACTAAACAATATATATAATAAATAATATAGTCTTTTTATTTTATTCATTCTCTTACCTATTTCTATATGTCTTATAAACAGTATTTAATTTTTTTTTGAGTGGCAAATTAGAAATTTGCCACTCTTTGTTTTCATTAGACTTTTTTTTTTCGGGAAGCTTCCTAGCCCAACTCGAAAATGGTATAGAAATTTGGTTTGAAAAATACGATAAGATACGTACTGGAATAGAAAATGAATATATAATTCTAAAATTTGTACGCATCAGTAGTTAGTAATTGCATAATAACAATATGCATAATTGCATAACTTTGTTGCTAATTATCCGATCGCTTTGAAAATTACAGAATATAGAGAAGTCGCCTATAGAAATAAAACCGCATCATAAAAAAATTTCTACCACTTCCGGTTCTTGCGTCAGAACTTCCGGTTTTTTAGAACCTCGTTGGGTCACCCAGCTTCCGGTGTATGTAAGAAATCAGTACAAAAGCTATACATATATACTATCAGGCATAATTAGAACCCTTTTAGAATAAAAATCCAAACCGGAAGTGATACTTTATGTGTCATCACAGAACGGTAACATTCAGCAAAATTTCGCTAATTTTTATCCGATTTGTCCGATTTTGGTGTTTTTCGAAACCTTGTTACTTTATCTAAAACTTGTTGCGAACAGAATTTTGATTTTCAAATATAAAAAATATTTGGTAAACAGAAATTGCAATTGCTAAATATAAAATGGGTTATACAACAATGAACAAGTTGACTATGTAGTTTTTATTTTAACCTAACAACATCTATCCATGTTTGATATAGTAGATAAATTTCAGCCTCTTGTTTTATTCACAAAAATAAATATTATTGACAATTCTGACCTTAAATATTTTTTTTTGGAACCTTAAAGGGAGGCGTTAGAATACACTCGTCCTACGGCTTATATTTGTGTTTCATATTGACTATTAGTTAAATAAGTATGCATCCCACACTTTACCAAATTTTAAAAAGCCACAATAAAAATATATTCGGAATTTTAAAAAAAAGTGAGCCAGCGACGATTCCATTCAGTTTGAGAATAAAAGCGTCTGGTAAATGTACGCTAAAACATCATTGTGGAATTCAACAATAGGGGTCAAGGACGCGTGAAAACCCACATGTTAGAGTTACTTCGCTTTATATTTACACGATTTGAAAATCGCTTGATGGATGGCTCAAGCGTTTTATGATTAACTACTTTATTTTGGGGATTTTAGAGGGATTTTGATGTATAGGTAAGTCCACTGATGGATATATACTGTTATTGTCCAAATTTGAGTGAACTTAAAATTTTATGTTCGTTCTCACGCCTATTATCCCTTTAAAAACTTTCTCATTAATATGCAATTAACTTTAAACTGTGGTGTAACGATATTACATAATAATACTTCGCGTATATTTTTTGAATCCATAGAGGTTTTTTGCCACTCTCGGAACTGTTCAGAGTTCTAGTTTTTTTTTTATATTAATTAAGACTCTCTTTTTTACTTATTCTAATTTATTTTCAGTTAACTTTATATTATATCAATTGTGTTGTTTTCAAATGCTTCTAGTTAAGTTGAATTAATAGTTACTTGACATTAACCCGTTTTGTTATAGTAAATCGTCTTTATATTTATTTAGTAAATTAATTTATAATTTACTGAATCTGCTTGTTAGACTTAATTTTTTTTTTCGGTTAAATTTCTACAGTTTTATAAAGGTTATAATTCGATATTGAAATTCTCAATTCAAAATGTATTATGTTGGATATAAATTAATAAGTTCAATTTTGAGTGTTTCTGAAGAAGGGATTAAGCCGAAACGTTATTAAACAGGACAATTTTATACAATTAATAAATTCAGTTAATACGTATCTTTGCTTTACTGTAAATTCTATAGTTGTAAAATGTTTACATATTTATTAATCATGTATCTATGTACAGACATGGTATCTCGATTTTGGCTTGAAAGTTAATTGAGTTAGGTCTGAAATCAGTTTCTTCAGCCTAATTATTCAGATGTTGTTACAATGAATATGCTCACCATTTCAAAAATACAATTTTATTTTATGAAAATGTGGACATACTTCAAATTCTATTTACAAGGTTTGCTCTTGATAAGGTCAAGAACTAATTCTTTTAGGGCATCTCAGGTTAAGACCTGGAATGTAGACTATTCAGTATTAGTATTAGTTTCTAAATAAGACTGCTATAGAACATTGTCAATATATGATATTTCTCATAAATTCAATAAATCTCTATCTTTCTTTTGCTGTGTATTTGTTATTTGATATGTTTATAGCGACATATTTATTGAAAATAATGTTTCTATGTACAGATTATTCAGCAAGGGCTACTTCCCTTGAATTTAAAATACGCCTGCTTTATAATGTTGGTCAAGTTCGAATTTGAAGATTAACAGATTCATATTTATTGCGCTTGACTTGAAAACGCTTCAAAATTAGTCAGTGAACATAATGGGGTATACAGTTTACATGATTTAATTGATATTTGTGATTATCATTTATTATACTTGTGAGATCTAGACCAAGATCAAACTTGACCATTATTTTCTTCAAGAAAGTTTTGAGTTATTGGCCTATAATTAGATTAAATTTGTTTGTGAACACACTGGAGACTAGAATATTTATCTGATGTAATGATATACTTAAATCATGTTAAATGTGGTTTGTAAACGTAATGAAATTGAACATTTTTGTCAACAATATCTTATATTATATATAGAGAGGTACGTATGAGTAGAGGTGGCCGTTTATGTTAGAATTTTATGATTTTTTTCAACATTCTTTTGGAAAATTTAGATTATTGATGACAAAGATCGACGATTGCCCTCGATAAACTGAACATGGGAAGTGAACGTATCGTTTAAGGCATCCATTTGTTATACAGGAAGATATCATATAGCATTGTATTATATTATATTGCATCCTAATATTAAATCTAGGCTAAAAACCACTGTAGTTTACTCTAAGGCACACGCTTGTATTTACTTAAATCAAATATATAGCACAAAATAACAAACGACTATTAATATCTCCACATGCTTGTATTATACTGTCAACAGGGAAGTAAGTTATTTTTTAAGTGTAATACGCAATATAAAACAGTGTTGGAAACTTCTGTGATATTTTAGAGTTTGAAGAAAAGGTAGGTGATGTCAGAACTATCTAGTATATCTTATTGTACAATGTAGTATATCAGAAGTATCATTACTGATCTGATGAACTGTTGTAATTATTACTTGAGGTATTAACAGGTAAACTGTATGATTTCCCAGCCCCTTGATTCTATACATCGTGTAGTTGATATAAACTACATATCTAAACCCGTTATTGTGTTATGTTTTACAATTAGTTATTGAACAGTATTTTGATACAAGGATTGTCTTCTAGGATTCAGGTATGTTTCGATATTGTTAAACGCAGATGCGTTTTAATTGAATAATGAATCATTTTTCTGAAGGATTTGAAATGAACAGTCGGAACGTTTCCACTTTATCCTCTAAAAATATATATTGTACGTTGTTTATATATAAAAAAATGGTTCATTAATATCAGGACGCTCAGGCGATGAACCTCCAACTTACCAAACTCTGGAGTATCCCATACCAAATTTAATTTTATATCAATGGAAGATGAATACAAAGTACATATCAACACATCATTTTATGCAGATGAAATCATCAAATTGATTTGTTGATTTACTAGTAATCTTGTTTCACAGTCAATGATGTGGAGTTATAATGAGGACTTGAAGAAGAGCTATGAAGAAGATGGGCAGCATTACTTAACATGTGAGCTGAGAAGGCATATTGAAATATACGATGCTTGGGATTACCTTAGTGTGTGCTCGTACGACTTTAGCATTAAAGACATGAACCAGTTGAAGGATAAATGTAATAGGAAGTTTAGTTGCAGTTATAAAAGACGCAGCAGAAAGAGGTATTGCTTGCCTTGGTATTATAAAACAAAGAGTGTAATTCAGTATTATTGTGTTCCATATCGTAAGTATATGATTAATATTTTATTTATAAATTATATTGTAGCATTGAAATATATTACTTTGAGAGAGACCTGTTATAGAGCTCCATAATAAATGGAATATTCTGCTTATACATTTACACAAATAGTAAATGACATTAGTGTAATATTATTTTGTTATTGAATTAACAGATTCAATTGAGGAAACATCAACACCTGTTACACTGTCATCAAGTAAAACAACTAAGATTACAGCCTTTACAGAATCTGATACAATATTGAGAACATCGACCATTCCTAACCAACATTCAACAACAAGTACGTCAATAATAGTTGGTTTAGTTTTTGACAATCTTAAGTTTTATTGCTTGCTATCTACACTAGATTTTCAGGCTTAAATACACCCAAACATATTTTTATATATAAAAAATATTCAGTTTCATTAATACTACTGTTTGTCAACCAAGTTCCTGTAAAAATGATATGAAAGTATGTTGCTGAATTTTCATTTATAATCTATAAAAATCTTACACATGAAACATGTTGAAGATTATTTCTGTTGTTTATTTATTCCCTAGCTAGTAAGATGAATACAACCACTCCCGTTATAAGTACAATGTGACCCTTACAAGCACATTCTAATAAATCATGTAAGTTACTAGTATTTAATTTCCTTATTTATTTATCCTTAATTCAAGGTAAAGCGTCTAAATCTCCAGATTAACTTTGATCAGAAGAACGATGTTTTATCGCTACAACACAAAAGATGAACCTGAGAAAATTATTTATGTCACTCATTTTATTGCCGAGTGTGAAGTACAAGTCGTTTGAAAAGTTTTAAGAACACACAGAAAACATTACAATAGAGTGGCTGTCAAATGCTTATAAAATGTTGGATATAAAATGTATATTTATGTTATTGTAGATGATGCAGTTATTGCTGGGAGTGTTATTGGTGTTTTGGGTGTTCTGGCCCTTGTTCTTCTACTGATATATTTTGTTTTCAAAAGGTAGAACTTAAGACATATCTCTGAGTTCAAGAACAGTCAGCCATTGTATATTAATACATAAGAAATATATTTAGTCAAGGTATCTCTCACAGTGGATGCGTTTTCATAGATTAATGATTCATTTTTCAGACGTAAAGGCGATAGAAACAAAGATACCAGGTCAGCAAGTGTAACCAATGCTGTTGGTCAGAATTCAAATGTGTTGTACGTCGTTTCTGATGATGGTCTATCAATACCAGGACGCCCCGACGATGAACCTCCACCCTACAATAATCTAGACAATATTTCTGTCCAAAATCATATTTATACCAATGATGATTATGATTTAAATCACCAAGACACCGATAACTACAATCATATCCATGGTACTGTTATCAGGAAATCTCTCCAAACTGATGACTACAATCACACTGATACAGAAGCTGTCAATGTATCAGGTAGACAGAGAGAAGATTATAACCATATAGCTGTAAATGGACAAAGTGGAAATGTTACTGTAATGGAAGATGACTACAATCACATCAGAAGTACAGAAGGTGTTCTTTGTCATGGTGTTAGTCAATACAATCATATTGGTGGTTTAACAGACGGTGAAGAGAAACAATGTTATTTGGAGGATGCTTGAACCACCTAGATGATTCTTATTTGCAGAATAGTTTTAAAAGAGGACAACCTGGTAGTAAGGGAGATCAGGGGATCTCCAATATGACCAAATTAGAAAATGATTACGATAATATCGGTATAAAGGGAGGTAATAACGATGGAGATGATTTTGAACCTGATGATACCTATGTTTATACCTAACTATCGGGAGTAAGTTACATAGATATCATATAAATAATTACTTTCTTAGCTGGTCTTATGTCTGACTATAAATATTTTTAATGTTTTAATTTTGATACAGTATGATATATTTTTAATCCTACCAAACCTTTTCAGTACCAATTTACCTTTTTACTGAAGATGAAAAAAGGGAGATGATTTTGAACCTGATGATACCTATGTTTATACCTAACTATCGGGAGTAAGTTACATACTAGTAGATATCATATAAATAATATTTTATCTTAGCTGGTCTTATGTTTGACTAAATATTTTTTATATATTAATTTTAATAAAGTATAACATATTTTAATCCTGTTAAACCCTTTAAGTGCTAATGTACCTTTTTACTGAAGATGAGATATGGCAATAGTAAGATAAATATACGGAGGATTATTTCTCATTGTAATATATTTACTTATAATATATTATTCTAAGTCAATTAACCTCAGTTAATATCATTGAGAAGAGAACAGTTTAAAAGACATGTTTAATTCTTGAGGGCAAACTTACAACTGACCTCATGTACTTATGCATATATGATTGGCTAATTCACAGGAAGTTGATAATGCCCCCAACAGCTGTGCAATATGAATAACTGTTACAATGTATAACTTTATATTGAAATGTCATTCAGATCAAAAGAATATCTAACTGGGCAATATCAATATACTACATTCCTTACCCTTAAAGTTAATACACACTAAACTGAAAATTAAAGTCCTAGTTTGCGTTTAATTAATTAAACTATTTTAACTCAATCCCTATTCACTTCACTTCCTGTGATTACAAAATTAAAATTGACACATCAATTAACACAAAACTCAGTCCTAAAAGTCCTAACACATTTACATCACAAAATCATCAAAACGTTTTGGCTTAGCCCTGTCACGCGATGGTCTGGTATTTTGAACCGGTTTTGCTGGAGTTGATTTAACTCGATTCTTCTGACTCTTCATCGGAGTACTCTGAGTCTCAGTTACTACTGGTTGTGATGCTTCTATCATATTGTCGTACTGATCGATATCCACAGAGCGTTCTGATACAATTTGATCCCTAACAAGTGTTTCTGAGGTACCAAGATCAAATCTTGGCTTGATAATATGATCTTTATGACACCTAACTATCGTATCATCATTCAGTCTAACATGAACATCAGTAACTTATTCACCAACAACTCTTCAGGAACCCAATTTGGTTGTTTTCCAAAATTTGAAACATAAATGTCATCATTTACTTTAATGTTTTTCACTTTAGACTTTTCATCATATCTTAGTTTTTGTTGTTCCTGTCTCTCCCTTACCCTTTTTGAAGGATTCGGATACACACAATCTAAAACTGAACGTAGTTTACGATTCATTAACAGTTCTGCAGGTGTTAATCCTGTTGTAGTTTGAGGTGTAATTCTATAGTGAAATAGAACATTAGATAAATCCGCAGATTTCTTTAATCCATTCTTGATAATCTGCACTGCTCGCTCTGCTAATCCATTCGATGACGGATGATAAGGTGATGATGTAATATGATCCACACCATGTTTACGTAAAATTTTTTTAAATTCTTCACTAGTGAAACATGTACCATTATCACTGACTATAGTGTCTGGTAGTCCATGGGTAGCAAAAGCTTGTTTCAGTAATCTAATGGTCACTGTTGATGTAGATTTTGAAGTAGGGTAGGCTTCTATCCACTTTGAATATGCATCAATCACAATCAAGAACATTTGATTTTGAAATGGTCCCATATAGTCTATATGAAGTCTGGTCCATGGTTTTGCAGGATGCTCCAATGGATGCATAGCTATATGTGTTGTTTTACCCTGTACCACTTGGCAAGCACTACACTGACGTACTTTGACCTCTATGTCCTTATCAATTCCTGGCCAATAGACATAATTCCTAGCTAAGCCTTCATTCTGACAATTCATGGGTGTGTGTCATGTAAATGTTCCAATAGTATTCTACGGCCTTGGGGTGGTATTATCACACGCGAACCCCATAATAAACAATAATCGTGAATTGATATTTCATCTCGACGGATCCAATAAGGATACAATGGATCAGTTGAAGAACACTTCACAGGCCACGATCCATATTGAGAATATCTCAGTACTTTAGACAATAAAGAGTTTTTGGATGTCCACTTCATCAGCTGCAGATACTAATGACTTGTCTAACACTTCCATTGCGAGAATAACTTCTCCTGGCACTGGCACTATAAAATCTGGATTACATCCTTTACTTAAAGGTAATCTACTTAAAGCATCAGAGTTTGTATTCAGTTTTCCAGGACGAAATTGTAAACTATACTCATACGCAGCTAAAGTCAAACTCCATCTTTGAATTCTGCCGGATGCTAAATTAGGTATGGGTTTATTCTCACCAAATAGTCCTAATAACGGTTTATGATCCGTAAACAGAGTAAAACGTTTTCCATATATATAGGTATTGAATATTGAATTTCTTCACAGCAAATACTAGAGCTAGTCCTTCTTTATCAAGTTGAGAATAATTCTTCTCTGCATTACTTAGAGAACGAGATGCAAACGATATCGGTCGTTCATGTCCATCGCATTTATGAGCTAATACTGCTCCTACTCCATACGGACTTGCATCACATGTGATCACTATGTCTTTTTCACTATCATAATGAGTTAATACTTCCGCAGATAATAATAGTTGCTTATACTTCTCAAAAGCTGTTTGCTGAGCTTTTCCCCAAAACCATGGTTTCCTTTTCTGTAGAACAATGTGTAATGGAGCTAATGCAGTGGCAATATCTGGCAAATATTATGATAAAAGTTCAACATTCCAAGATATGATTGAAGTTGCTGAACATCTTTGGGAGCTGGAGCCTCTAACACCGCTTCCTTCTTGCCTGGTATTGGCTGAATTCCATTAGCAGATATCCTTTGACCACAATACTCCACAACATCTACCATGAATGAACATTTTTCTCTATTGAGTCTAAGACCTGAATCTTCTAATCGTTTTAGCACAGAGTCTAACACTTCTAAGTGATGATTGTCATTTTTACCCGAGACAAGTATATCGTCTACTCTTACTATCACATTGTCTAAACCCTGTAATACATTCTCCATGGTCCTTTGGAATACATGTATACCAGGAGCACTGGACACGCCATATGGTAGCCTATTGTACCTATATAGTCCCTTGTGTGTGTTTATTACCACATACTTCTTTGAATCATCATCTAATTCTATCTGTTGATATGCTTGAGATAAGTCTAACTTTGAAAATACTTTCCCAGCACCTAATACAGCTAATAAATCTTCCGTTTTAGGAATTGGATAATTGTCAAGCTTTGATACTTTATTCACAGTCACTTTATAGTCTCCACAGATTCTAATTGACTTATTTTGTTTTACTATTGGCACTATCGGTGCTGCCCATTCCGCAAAATGAACCTTTGACACAATGCCTTCACTTTCAAGTCTATTCAGTTCTTCTTCAATCTTACTTTTGATAGCATACGGTACTGGTCTCGCTTTATAGTATAATGGTATTGCATCTTTATCCACATAGATCTTAGCTTTGGAACCAACTAATGTTCCTAAACCTGGTTTAAAAACTTCACTATGTTTTTGTAAAACTAAGTCTAATCCACCATGTTTAATACATTCTTTAACACTGAATAGTTCTTTCCAATTTAGCTTAAAAACACTTAACCAGTCTCTACCCAATAAATTAGGTCTATTCCCTTTCACAATAAAAGCTTCTACTATTTCTATCTGTCCTTCATAGGAAACTGTCACTTTCATTTTCCCAGCAACAGGAATACTTTCACCAGAATAGCCTATCAATGTCACTGCACTCTTTTCAATTTCTACCACAGTATTTGATTCTTTCTTGATTTTCTCAGCTGTTGATTCATTTAATGCTGTTACAGCTGCACCTGTGTCCACTATCATTTCTGTTATGGTTTGATTTATTGTTAATTCCACCATAATTGGATCACCCCTAGATTTCCTTTTTTTCACAGTAAATGTCATAATCATCTCCTTCCCTCACAGAATGAAATTTATCTTCTCTATAAACTGTATACTGCTTCTTCTTTCTTCCAGGAAATTGATTATATTGTCTTCGGCAACGACCTGATGAAACTGATGAATTTTGACATTTCCACTTAATATGTCCAATTTTCTGACAATTGTAACATTTTGTAGTTTTGTATCGACAATCATCTGCATAATGGTTACCACCACAGCGATAACATGAAATACCATCAGCGGAGTCTGTTTTTGAATCCACCGGACTTGAACTATGACCACGATCATGTTCTTAATGTTTGTTATTAAAGTTTCTTTTTGTTTTCACAAAATTAGTGTCCTTTGGGCTTACCGCAGTCGCACCAAGTTTCTCAACACCTGATTGAATATCTTCGATATTCTTGTTTGCTGCCTCCATTCCAAGTGAGAGTTCTATGGCTTTCTCCAGGGTGATATTCTTCTCTGATAATAATCTTCTTTGTATTCTATCGTCATTTACTCCACAGATAATGCGATCCATAATAGCAATATCCAAACCTGCACCATGATTACAGTCTTCAGCTAGATGTCTCAATGCTGCAACAAAATCTGCTATAGATTCTCCATCTTTACGTACTCGAGAATTGAACTTCAGTCTTTGTACAGCTTCTAATGGAACTGGATTAAAATGTTTTGTTAAGATTTCCACCAATGATTTATAATCCTTATCTGCTGGCTTTATAGGAGACACCAAATTTCTCACTAATTTATAACATTTAGCACCAATTAAACTCAGAAAAATAGCCTTCTTCTTCCCTTCATCCTCAATGTCATTGCCAATGAAAAACTGTTCCATGCGTTCAACATACTGACAAAATCAGAGTCATCAGGAGAAAATTCTTCAATTTTACCAATTGTAGCCATCCAGCTCACAGAAAGTTAATTACTCCTCGTCGCCATTGTAATATATTTACTTATAATATATTATTCTAAGTCAATTAACCTCAGTTAATATCATTGAGAAGAGAACAGTTTAAAAGACATGTTTAATTCTTGAGGGCAAACTTACAACTGACCACATATACTAATGCATATATGATTGGCTAATTCACAGGAAGTTATGATAATGTTTCCTCATCCAAGATTTATTGCAGGATGAGTATCATTCTTATAATGAGCCTGAGGCTCAAGAGGGTATAACATTGCACTTGTTTCTGTAAAGAGGCAAGTAATAAACTAAACATCTCAATTCAAAGAGGTTAAAACATAACCTTGACCCCATAGTAGCTGGGACATAAATATCCAGCGCACGTGCATCTCGTCATATTTTGAAGAGTATTTGTGACGTTATTATATCGGGTAGGGACAAACCTATTAATTCCGCGGGAGGGTAATGTTATACCCTCTTGAGCCTCAGGCTCATTATAAGAATGAACCTCATCCTGCAATAAATCTTGGATGAGGAAACATTCTTTTACACTCGCCTTCGGCTACAGCAAGGGTATAACGTTGCATATTCAAAGAAAGTCACAAATTACAACACACAAAGTTATTTCAAATACACACAAAGTTTATTTCAATCAAAATTTTTTGACAATATCAGAATATATCACATTTTATTTCTTATTTCCATAGAACTGAGCTATGAAAAACTGTACCTTTATCGACTTCTTGTTCTTTATAATAATATTTAAAAAAGGTTTTTGCGGTTGACCAATTAGCTGTACTTAAAATAGTTTTCATAGGAACTCCTGATCCGAAGGCTTTCGAAGTGGAAGCACTCCGGAAAGAGTGTGCTGTGAACATATTGGCATTTATACCGGATTTGAACAAAACGTCCTTCAGCCACCGCGCGATGGTACACGATGTAACATTTCTATAAGTTTTAAATGAAACAAACATTTTATTAGACTTTCTCAGTTTAGAAGTTTGATTTAGATATGCTTTTAGGGTAGTTAATACACATAATCGGGGATCGTTATATTTGGACAAGGTTAATTTTTGTTGTGATGAATTCCGCTTTGTCGTTTTTAAAACTTCATTAATGTGAAAAATAACTCTATCTTCAAAACTAGACATACATCTAATGTCCAAAGAGCCAAGTGTCTGTGCTCTTGCCGCTGTCGTAAAAGAGACCAGGGCTACAAATTTCAATGTAAGATCCTTTAATGAAAGATCTGTCAGCGGATAAAGAGTTTCAACATATCTCAACACTTTTGAAACATCCCACGTAAGAACAGTCTTCGTCCTCATCGGGGAAATATTAGAGTAACCTTTCATTAACTTTGTTAACAAAAATGACTTTTCTAAACAGAAATTATTAAAAAATGGTAACGCTTGCGAAAGCATGGACTTGTGAGTATTTATCACGGATTATGAGACCTTCTTGGTCATTACTTGCGCCTCAGTTGCGTTGTGGGTATCAACTTGTTGTTGACAACACCAAATACACCATTTTCTCCAGCATAATTCGTACTGCTTGGTTGTTGCTGGTTTCCAAGAGCTAGTAATGATTCGGGAATGCTCCTTATGAATTCCTCGTGTTTCGAGTGCAATCCTGTTATCATGCAGGCGACAAGAGTCATCTTTTTCGCCAACGGGTGTTTCTCTCCAGTCGGCGATGTGAGTAGATCCATTTGTCTTGGGATCCTAGCAGGAAAAAAAATCAATACTGAAATTAATAGAGGAAACCAGAGTTGAGTTTTCCACATGGGGGTTACAATATTAGCTCTGGGAACTTCATCCTCCAGAACTTTCATCAACACGCGACCAATCAGGCAGAATGGTGGGAAAATGTATGGTGAGACCAAGAAACAGAAAAAGCGTCTACATATTTTGCGTCAGGATCAAAGGACCAAGAGATGAATGTATCCGATTTCTTGTTTAATCGGGTAGCGAAGAGATCTATGTCGGTTTGGAAAAAATGATTACAAATTCTTGCAAATATAGCTTTCTTCAAAGACCATTCGCCAGCAAACGAAAAATTCCTACTCAGTTTGTCAGCCCGAACGTTCTCTATCCAAGGAATAAATTGAGCAGATAGAGAAATATTTCTAGTGAGACACCAGGTCCATATCTGAACCGCCAATGAATCAAGTTCTAATGATGTCATACCACCCATATCATTAATATATGCAACTGTGGTTACATTATCAGATAAAACACCGATATGCAGTTCAGAAGAATTGTTTTCGAAGAAGGCCTTAAGAGCAAATTTAACTGTCAAAAGTTCCAGATAGTTGATGTGACAAGTGGATTCTAGAGGTGTCCAAAGGCATTGTTTCCTTGGAAAGATACCCCCCAACCACTTTTAGAAGCATCTGTTTCTATCCAAAAATCAACCGGTTTCGACCTTATCGGCTTTCCATTTAATGTCTTAATATTATCTAACCACCACATAATTTCGATTAATGATTTATCAGAAACATTCATTAACGCATCAAAATTTTTATTTGACAATCTTAAATTTGATATCTTATCTCTCTCTAAGTCTCTATAGTGCATCGGAGCTACGAATACAGCATGAAAGACATGAACTATGAGCCCAATTAAAGAAGAAAACTGTCTAATTGTAATACGTCTTTTATCTCTAATAAGCATACAAAGACAACATAGTTTTTTATACGCCCACATGGAAATGTGGACGTATATTGCCGTCGCCCCTGTCCGTCCGTCCGTCCGTCCGTCCGTCGGTCCGTCCACATTTGTTGTATCCACGATAGAGGCTACAGTTTTTATCCGATCTTAATGAAACTTGGTATACATGTATATACTGATGATATCTCGGTCAAGTTCGAAAATGGAAATTATCGCATGAACGGTTTTTGAGTTATTGCACTTGACTTAGTAAAAACGCGTCAAATTTGGGTTGTATCCACAATAGAGGCTACAGTTTTTATCCGATCTTAATGAAACTTGGTAAACATGTATATATTGATGATATCTCGGTCAAGTTCGAAAATGGAAATTTTCGAATGAAGGGTTTTTGAGTTATTGCACTTGACTTAGTAAAAACGCGTCAAATTTGGGTTGTATCCACAATAGAGGCTACAGTTTCTATCCGATCTTAATGAAACTTGGTAAACATGTATATATTGATGATATCTCGGTCAAGTTCGAAAATTGAAATTATCGAATGAACGGATTTTGAGTTATTGCCCTTGACTTAGTAAGAACGTGTCAAATTTGGGTTGTATCCACAAAAGAGGCTACAGTTTTTATCCGATCTTAATGAAACTTGGTATACATGTATATATTGATGATATCTCGGTCAAGTTCGAAAATGGAAATTATCGCATGCACATTTTTTGAGTTATTGCACTTGACTTAGTAAAACGCGTCAAATTTGGGTTGTATCCACAATAGAGGCTACAGTTTTTATCTGATCTTAATGAAACTTGGTATACATGTATATATTGATGATATCTCTGTCAAGGTCAAAAATGGAAATCATTGCATGAACGGATTTTGAGTTATTGCCTTGACTTAGTAAAAACGCATCAAATTAGGGTTGTATCCACGATAGAGGCTACAGTTTTTATCCGATCTTAATGAAACTTGGTATACATGTATATATTGATGATATCTCGGTCAAGTTCCAAAATGGAAATTATCGAATAAACAGATTTTGAGTTATTGCCCTTGACTTAGTAAAAACGCGTCAAATTTGGGTTATATCCACGATATAGGCTACAGTTTTTATCAGAAATTCAAATTTGACGATTTTTTGATGAATAGTTTATGAGTAATTGCCCTTGACTAAGTAAAATTGCGTAAAAATTCATTTTCTGTAGACACTATAGAAGCTACAATTATCTATGGATTTTAATGAAACTTGGTATGAGCATTGGAATTGATAAGAGGGCAAAAAAATACAAAATAGAAGCTACAATTTTTAATGGTTTAAATGAAACTTGGTGTGAGCATTGGAATTGATAAGACAACGGTCAAGTTCGAATTTGAAGATTTTGCGATGAACAGTTTTTTAGTTATTGGCCTTGACTTAGTAAGATTGTGTCAAAATTTTATTGTGGGTTCAATAGAAGCTTCAATTTTCAATGGATTTTGATGAAACTTGGTGTTTTTGAGTTTTTGCCCTTGACTTCAATATCCATTTAGTGAATGTTTTTGAGTCATTGCTCTATTTATTTTTCAAATTCAATGCTGCCAGTGGGCGTATGTTACCTTGCCTTGCAAGCTATCTTCTATTTTTTCTTCGGTCAAATAGACTTTAAAATCAACAGTGTTCAAGATGAGTCCGAAAAATTCAAGATTTTGTGAAGGTGTAAAAATTGACTTTTTCTCATTAATAGAATAACCCAATTTTGTTAATTCATTGGCAACATACCTAGTTTCTTGCCTACACTTATTCTTGTCTTGATTCATAATTAAAGAATCGTCTATATAATAACTACATCTGACGCCATGTTGTCTTAAATAAGCGTAAACAGGCTTCAGGATTTTTGTAAATATGCGCGGGGCTGACGATAGGCCAAATGGTAAAATAAGAAAGGAGTAAAGTATCCCTCTCCAAGAGAAACATAAATACTTTGTAAAATCTTCGTGAATTTTTATACTAAAGTATGCGTCGCTCAGATCAATTTTTGCTAGAAAATCATCCTTTTGAATCAGATCTAAAACAAACCTGATACTTTCTGTTTGAAATGAGCGTATTCGACAAAATTATTTATTTATCTCAGATTTATAACAGGACGAAACGTACCCCACTTTTTAGGTACAATAAATATATTAGATACAAATTGGTCAGGCGAAAATTCAACTCGCTTAATAGCGCCTTTCGCAATAAGAGAAGAAACCTCGTTATCAATAATTTCACAAAAATCCACAGAAAACTTAATTTCGTTTGGAACAAAATATTGAATAGGCGGTGTGTAAAATTCTATTTTATAACCTTCAACCACATCTAGAATCCACTTGTCGGTTGTATAGGTTTTCCAGTACGGAAAATCAAATTGTCTCACCTGTGATACATTTACTGTGTCACTTGGGGGGTTCGATCTAGATTCTGTCCTCGACCTCGATTGCTTTGGACCCGGTTTGGGTACCTCAACCTGTTCTGACGACCTCGATTGTAGTTGTGGTTGCTGTTGTATTTCATGCCCTGACCCCTTCCTGTGCCAGGGCCTCTGAAGTTTAAATTACTATATGAGCTAAAACGGTTTGCATTTTTCTCATTTACGGTTTTTGAGTGGCTTAATGGGTGCCTTATCATGTCACCCATCTCTTTCAACTTAGAAGAGCAATTGTCTCCAAACAGTTCCGTCGTAATTGGAATATCAGGTTGGCAAATCTTACGATATCGTTCAGCCAAATGGGGTTTTATTGTGTACCTTCGTTTTTGTGATATACTGTAAAAAGCATGTCCTATAAGACTTATGGAGTCAGACAACAAACTTCTAGTTTTAACAGGGTCAATTGTTGGCGTAGGTTGTGTCAGTTGAGCAGCTAAATTTATAATAGGAGACAGACCTGCCGCTAGGTATTTTTGCACTTCCTGAAGAGCCAAGTCCTGTGTATGTGCAAAACTTCCTATAGCTCCCCAAATATCCTTGTTAACTTTGGGAGAACACAAAAACTCACAATTTTGCGGTCTTAAATTTCTTTTCGATATTTCAGAGATGCTTTCCTTATCTGACTTCACAGACACAGAAGCATTGATAGCTTTTGCTAAAGCGGGGTTAACAGCGGGTCCCGTTTTCTCATCAGTATGAAGTTGTGGGATATCCCAGACATTATTTATCTCTGGACTATTGATAGTTTTAAATCCAGATGCCTGTGGACAATCCATTATATCATCAAAAACTTTGTTAAATGCTAACTGTGGATCATTTCCCTCAATCGAAAAATTATTGTCATCCAAATTTTGTGAATAGTTTTCCATACTATGATTATAGGGACTATCATAAGGTGAGCTAGTGATGGTAGCTGAAGGGCGGCGATGAACTGGATTTCTCTCTTGAGATACCCTATCAACGTTTGAAGCCAAATCGGTAACAACATTAGCAAGTGTCGATATACTAGTGAGAATATCGCTAATCCCAAACTTTCCCTTTAAATCAGTAATATCATTAGAACTGATAATGTCTTTGCATGGGCGTTTTACTACCTTCTTAGGACACTTTGGAGGTGGTAGTTTCCTTTTAAGACATTTAGTCCCACTCACTTCGACTTTTTGGGTCTGGTCCTGTAACAATTCGGCCAAATCTGAATCAGATGGGAATGACAAAATGTCCAGATTTTCATCAGTATCCCCCATATTAGCTATTAATCAATAGAATAAATGTTTAAACAGACAACGTCTTGAATAAACAAAATAAATAAATTATTAACAAATTAATATTTATTAATACGTGTACTGAACAACGTTCTAGTACAAAATCTGGTTGAAAAACGAACAATAAGTATGGCACTTGAGCTAAAACATAATGAACTTACTACTTGCCTCTCATAAAAAATATGACGAGATGCACGTGCGCTGGATATTTATGTGCCAGCTACTATGGGGTCAAGGTTATGTTTTAACCTCTTTGAATTGAGATGTTTAGTTTATTACTTGCCTCTTTACAGAAACAAGTGCAATGTTATACCCTCGCTGCAGCCGAAGGCGAGTGTAAAAGAATGCCCCCAACAGCTGTGCAATATGAATAACTGTTACAATGTTAAACTTTATATTGAAATGTCATTCAAGATCAAAAGAATATCTAACTGGGCAATATCAATATACTACACTCATGCTGCACAGATCACAATTAAAGTGATGATTTGTCCCTTTAGCTACTCTTTTTATCAACTTATATTTCTCTACACTCAGTGATTTATATTCTACTTTGAGTTTGTTCTGGGTTAGAATTTATATATTGGTTTATAAATATTTTGAACTGTGAACCAGTTCTAATCTGACTAGAGGGTAAATCTGATTGATATGCTGAGTTTAACACTATTTGCCTTCAATATTTTGGAGCTATTTCTATGCATGCTGTAATATATCCACACAGCTTCGATGAAAAAATATTTAAATATTAAAGAAGCAGAAGATATATGGATATACTATTTCTGACATTTATTAGCTCAACGTTTCACATGCTCATACATACAGACAGCATTAACAAAAGAAATAAATAATATAACAAGACTAAACAATATATATAATAAATAATATAGTCTTTTTATTTTATTCATTCTCTTACCTATTTCTATATGTCTTATAAACAGTATTTAAATTATTTGTCTTTTGAGATTAATTAATTAAGACATTTTTTTAAACTTATTATATTTTACTTTCAGTCAATAGTTTTTTCTTTTTTGTTGTTGGTGTATGTTTTCTAATGCTTCTAGTTAAGTTGAAGTAATAGTTAATTTTCTTTAACCTTTTTTTTGTTATTGTATAAACGTCATTATATTTCATGCATCAGTTTAGATCAATTAAAGTAAATTAATTTATAATTATTTACTTTACCTTTTTAATTTATTTTTTTATCAACATTTTTAATATTATTTTAATATGGTTTAAATATAAATATTTTTGATTTTTACTGAATCTGTTTTTCGGCTAAAGATAAATTTCAAAACTTCTTCTACAGTTGCTTAAAGGTTACATGTCGAAATTGAAATTCTCAATTTAAAATGTATTATGTTGGATATAAATTAATAAATTCAGTTAATAAGTATTTTTGCTTTACTCTAAATTCTATAGTTGTAAAATGTTTACATATTTATTAATCATGTATCTATGTACAGATTATTTAGCAAGTTACTTCCCTTGAAATGTACAACTGACATGGTATCTCGATTATGGCTTGAAAGTTAATTGGGTTAGGTCAGAAATCAGTTTCTTCAGCCTAATTATTCAGATGTTGTTACAATGAATATGCTCACCATTTCCAAAATACAATTTTATTTTCTGAAAATGGGGACAAATTTCAAATTCGATTTACAAGGTTTGCTCTTGATAAGGTCAAGAACTAATTCTTTTGAGGCATCTCAGGTAAAGACCTGGGATGAAGACTATTTTGTATTAGTATTAGTTTCTAAATAAGACTGCTATAGAACATTGTCAATATATGATATTTCTCATAAATTCAATAAATCTCTATCTTTCTTTTGTTGTGTATTTGTTATTTGATATGTTTATAGCGACATATTTATTGAAAATAAAGTTTCTATGTACAGATTATTGAACAGGGGTTACTTCCCTTGAAATAAATATACGCCTGCATTATAATGCCCGTCAAGATCGAATTTGAATATTAACAGATTCATATTTATTGCGCTTCATAACTAGTCTATGAACATAATGGGGAAACAGTTTTCAATGATTCAATTGAAATTGTTTATCATCACTTATTGTTCTGGTGAGATCTAGGCCAAGATCAAAGTTGAAAAGTTTTGAGTTATTGGCCTTCAATTAGATTGAATTTGTTTGTGAACACACTACACACAATGTAGTTTATAAACGTGAAGGTGAAAACGTATGCCAACAATATTTTATATATAGAGAGGTACGTATGGGTAGGGGTGGCCGTTTAAGTTAGAATTTTATGAATTTTTTCAACAATATTTTGGAACATTTAGATAATTGTTGACACAGAACGACGATTGCCCTCGATAAGCTGAACATGGGAAATGGACCTTTTCGTTTTAGGCAACCATTTGTTATACAGGGAGATATCATATCCCATTGTATTATATTATTTTTTGCATTCTAATATTAAATGTAGGCTAAAAACCACTGTAGTTTACTCTAATGCACAAGCTTGTGCTTAAATCAAATATAGTACAAAACAACAAGCGACTATATATATCTATGCTCGTTTTATACTGACAACAGGGAAGTTAATTGCTTTTTTAAAGTATAATGCGTAATATTAAACAGTGTTAGAAAGTTCTGTGATATTTTAGAATTTGAAGAAAGGTAGGTGATCTATCTAGTATTTCTTATTGTACCATGTGGTTTATCAGAAGTATCATTACTGATCTGATGAACTGTTGTAACTATTACTTGAGGTATTAATAGGTAAACTGTATGATTTCCCAGCCCCTTGATTGTATACATCGTGTTGTAGATATAAACTACATATCTAAACCCGTTATTGTGTTATATTTTACAATTAATATTGAACAGTATTTTGATACAAGGCTTGTCTTCTATGATTCAGATATGTTTCGATATTGTTAAACGGAGATGTTATACAACAGTGTTTTAAATGACACACATTCTTCATATCCCCATTGCCATTAAGTTGAATTAATTTAACTCTACCTGTCAGGGGAAGTAACTCTGTGAAAATTGTGGTTTGGTAACATTTAGTACTGAATATAATTTTAATCAAATGTAGTATTTAATTGAATTTCCAATTTTAATATTTATGCTCTATTTATCTAGACCTAATTGTGCTCAAATCAGAATAGTTACTCAAAGCCCTCACTTATAAATACCCATGCAATAAAATACATGTTGATTGAGGTATTTGTTCAATCGAATTTCTAAAGAAAACCTTACATATACAGATTATATTTCGTAAAATCATCCTATAACATAGTTCCGAGTTTTATTAGTCATATTGTTTTACAGTAAAACATGTTTATTTATAAAACGAGAAAGGAAGGAAATTCACTCAACTTTGAGGCATTACTTAATATTTCCAAAAGGTTATTGAAATAATAGATGATTTGGGATTAGCTTTATAATAACAAGTTATACATTTCGTATAAAAGATATTAATGATTTAGAGGTTGAGTTGAATGGGAAATGTAGATGAAGGTATATAAGGGGTGGGAGATTGAGAACATGTTTCCACCAATAGAGTAATTTGGTATTGTAAGTGTATTCACGGTTCATTTTTATAACACAATTTAATTGGAATTATGTAATTCAGAGAAAGATTTGTAATACAACTAAAGAGAGTGGTATGTTGCGCTTATTACAAAATAAATAAAATGACATTCGTTTAATAATTTTATTGACAGATTCGGTAACAACACCATCTGTAAAACTGTCATCAAGTATATGAACAGAATTTCATACGAAAATAAGAAAAGGTATCCATAACGGAAACGTTTTTATTGAATACTGAATCATTTTTCTGGAGGAAGCCAATAGAATCAAATCGATCAGACAGGAAAGCGTAACCATTGGACATTACATTACACTAGCCTAAAAAAATATGTTGTACGCCGTTTATAATAAACGGTTAATTTCTAACAGGACGCCTTGACGATGATCCTCCATCTTATCATAATCTAGATTATATCCATTATCAAAATCCTATTTTTATCAATGGAAGATGACTATAAAGTACACATTCACATAATTAATATATCTATACAGTATATCTTTTAATATTAACATTACTATTATCACTCACTTCAATGACCAAGTTACGCAATATGGCGTTAATTTTTCGATAAACTGTAATTTGTAACGTGACGCTATGATGTATAGTCAAGGCACAGCAATGACGCTATCTAAGATAATAATAATAATAATAATAAACTCTTTATTTTACATGGGTTAGAATTAGGCCCAATACACAAGGACGTGGTCCTGTCTCACATTCAACCCATGGGGCAATACGTTTGGGAAAAAAAAAAGAAAAAAATTGTCATAGAGTCAGTACATGTGCTGCGAGCGGGCTTCCCAACACTTCTCCATTTTGTGTTCTTATTTTGCTATGGAGGGGGGAGGTAGGATTTGTCCATGCTCAAGACCAGCTTTAAGGATGTTTACTCATCCCCGACAGTAATAGCGAAGGTGGACAACAATCATTAGATGTGAAAAGAATACCTGAGTTACAAGAAGTATGCTTATGTTAGGGAAAGATTACCAAGAATCATCCTTCGAAAAGTTTTAAAATCTGATGCTGGTTTGAAATTTTCGTCTAGACCATGTTATAAAATTGATCCTATGTATTTGATACTTTGTTTAATCAAATTGATTCGTGGTTTTTGCACCACTAGTTTTTAAATTCATGCTAGAATAAGGCGATTTGTTTAATTTCATACAAAACAGTGAATTTGTATAAATAAATGTAATAAATGTATAAAAAATATAAATATAAGACTAGAACCGTAGGAACGGTACTGAGCAGTGTGCATGCGAATATTAACATTGGTGAGAGGTTGCATTTTAAATCCAGAGTGAAAAACAAAATAACATTTGGTATGTAAATATGAATTAAATAAATACAAAATCGCAATGATGATCAAAAACGTGTATTATGACTAGTTTCGGGAGCTATAAAACCGGAAGTAAACTTAGGAGAACAAAATGAACATACCATTGGCTAGATTTGATCAAGAGGTATATCTTGTTTTCAGGCCTCGGTGTCTTCAAAGGTCAAGGTCACAAGGTATGAGCCTTGAAACTTTTAACAATTACTGAAAAAATTCAACCTGAAATTGTAAAAAAGCAAAATCGAAATTCAAAAATTCCTTCCCATACTTTTTTGCGCAATCGACTGTAGTTACCAGAAATACAAATATCACACAACCCAGATTTAACCCTAAGGCCCCATTTTGATTTTAACAAAAGTGGGTCATATCAATTTTGCGGCCAAACTATCAACAATTCCTACCCTAAAAGTGTCCTTCATTCTTTAAGTCATATTGATAGAAACCTATCAATATAAGTTTTGGTGACATTCAAACAATACTTAATGAGTGGGCTAACCGGAAGTTTGTACCTTTATTTTGTGGAAACCGGAAGTGATGCAAAATTTCAATTAATCGGACAAATACACGAGAAATAGACAATTTGGTCAAAATTGGCAAAATTCGGGTCAAAAATGTGTGCTAATTTTCAAATTCGAATTTCTTTTAATGCTATCATATTAGATATTCGAGCAAGATTCTAAAATTGAAAATCCGAGCAAAATTGAAGCAAAAACGCGCCTTCAATGACCAATTTTCTGTTTCGTGAACAGTTTTTGAATTTGAACTTCCGGTTTAGCAAAAACGTTCCAATTTATATTCATTTAGTAATAGACCAAAAATGAATATCTAGGGCATTGAAAATGTTGTTGTAAGTTGCTGAAGACTACTTGTTACAAAATCATAATTTTTAAAAATTACGAAGACAAAGCAGTGTGTTCGATAGAACACACTGCGAATAATATATTGGTTCCATGAGCATTATTGGTGTAAAAAACACAATAGATCACGCCACAAAGATACATAAATGATTTCGTCAATTATTCAGTAACGTGATCTATTGCGTTTACAAATCAATAATGCTAATAAGACCAACGTTTAATTCTTAAGTAAATAAAAATTATCAACTCAAGAATGCTCTTTAAAATTTTTTTTCGTTTTTTTTTTCAAATTTAACGAAGTGTAATTATTATTCTCATTGTTTAAGTATGATCAGGAATTCTATCAAGCGTTTGGATGTTTTATTATTAGTTCAAGTATTTGTTTATGGCGGTCAAAAATATAAAGTGTTTCTTGGTAACACCCTACACCTTGAAACTCATAACTGGGGGTTTGTAATTTTGTAATAATATACTGGCACTAATCAACTTGACCTAATCGCCTGTGAAAAAATATTATCATACTGGTTAAATTATCATTGTTGTTTAACTAGTAATCTTGTTTTACAGTCAATAATGTGGGGTTATATAAAGAAATGGAAGAAGAGCGATTCAGGTCGGGAGCATCACTTAACATGCGAACAACAAATGTATATTGAAATACTCGCTGCTTGGGATTACCTTGTTAATTGCGATTTATTATTTCAACTTTTGGGATATGATTGATTTGAAGAATAAATGCAATGGGGGAAAAATTTGTTGCAATTATGAAAGAAGAAGAAGGAAGAAGAAATGTCACTCATGGTATAATGCTTCTCTGACAAAAAGTGTAATTCAGTATTATTGTGTTAAATATCGTAAGTATATGATTAATATTTTATTTATAAATTATATTGTAGCATTGAAATTATATTACCTTGAGAGAGATCTGTTATATTAGTTAAATATTATTATTTTTTTTTTTAAATTGACAGAATGGATTAGGGAAACATCAACACCTGTAACACTGTCATCAAGTAAAACAACTAAAGTTACAGCCTCTACAGAATCTGATACAATATTGAGAACATCGACCATTTCTAACCAACATTCAACAACAAGTAAGTCAATAATAGTTGGTTTAGTTTTTTTGCAATCATGATGGATTGTCAATAAGTTTTAAAGCTTACTATCTAACCCAGAGATTCAGACTAATATATACAAACTTTTTATTTTATTTTTAAATACAAAAAAACTAGTAAGTTTCATTAATACTACTGTTTGTCAACCAAGTTCATGTCGTTAAATACAAGAAATAATATGGAAGTATGTTGCTGAATTTTCATTTATAATTTATAAATATCTTACACATAAAACATGTTGAAGATTATTTCTGTTGTTTATTTATTCCCTAGCTAGTATGATGAATACAACCACTCCCGTTATAAGTACAATGTCACCCTTACAAGCACATTCTAATAAATCAAGTAAGTTACTAGTATTGAATTCCCTCCTTAATTTATCCTAAATTCAAGGTAAAGCGTCTAAATCACCCGATTAACATTGATCAATAGAACGGAGTTTTGTCGCCACAACGCCAAAAACGAACCCGTGAAAATTATTTATGTCACTCATTATTTTGCCGAGTGTGAAGTGTGAAGTCGTTTGAAAAGTTTTAAGAACACACAGAAAACATAACAATAGAGTGGCCGTCAATTGCTTATAAAATGTTTGATATGAAATGTATATTTATGTTATTGTAGATGTTGCAGTTATTGCTGTGAGTGTTATTGGTGTTTTGGGTGTTCTGGCCCTTGTTCTTCTACTGATATATTTTGTTTTCAAAAGGTAGAACTTAACACATATCTCTTAGTTCAAGAACTGTGAGCCATCGTATATTAATACATAAGAAATTTATTTAGTCAAGGTATCTCTCACAGTGGATGCGTTTTCATAGATTAATGATTCATTTTTCAGACGTAAAGGCGATAGAAACAAAGATACCAGGTCAGCAAGTGTAACCAATGCTGTTGGTCAGAATTCGAATGTGTTGTACGTCGTTTCTGATGATGGTCTATCAATACCAGGACGCCCCGACGACGAACCTCCACCCTACAATAATCTAGACAATATTTCTGTCCAAAATCATATTTATACCAATGATGATTATGATTTAAATCACCAAGACACGGATAACTACAGTCATATCCATTGTACTGTTATCAGAAAATCTCTCCAAACTTATGACTACAATCACACTGATACAGAAGCTGTCAATGTATCAAGTAGAGAGGATTATAACCATATAGCTGTTAATGGACAAAGTGGAAATGTTACTGTAATGGAAGATGACTACAATCACATCAGAGGTATAGAAGGTGCTGTAAGTCATGGTGTTAGTCAATACAATCGTATTGGTGGTTTAACAGACAGTGAAGAGAATCAAGGTTATTTGGAGGATGATTACAACCACCTAGATAATTCAAATTTGCAGAATAGTTTTAAAAGAGGACAACCTGGTAGTAAGGGAGATCAGGGGATCTCCAATATGTCAAAATTAGAAATTAATTACGATAATATCGGTATAAAGGGAGGTAATAACGATGGAGATGATTTTGAACCTGATGATACCTATGTTTATACCTAACTATCGGGAGTAAGTTACATAGAGATCATTTAAATAATATTTTATCTTAAATGGTCAAATGTCTGACTAAATATTTTTTATATTTTAATTTTAATAAAGTATAACATATTTTAATCCTGTTAAACCCTTTAAGTGCTAATGTACCTTTTTACTGAAGATGAGATATGGTAATAGTAAAATAAATTTACGGAGGATTGTTTCTCATGCTGCACAGATCTCAATTAAATGAATGATTTGTCTTTTTATCTAGTCTTTTTATCAACTTATATTTCTCTAGACTCAGCAATTTATAGTCGACTTTGAGTTTGTTCTGGGTTAGAATTTATATATTGGTTTATAAATATTTTAAACTGTGAACCAGTTTTAATCTGACTAGATGGTAAATCTGATTGATATGCTGAGTTTAACACTATTTGCCTTCACTATTATGGTGCTATTTCTATGCATGCAGTAATATATCCACACAGCTCCGTTGATTTAGTATTTAAAATATTAAAGAAGCACAAGATATATGGATATAATATTTCATGACATTTATCAACTCAACGTTAAACATGCTCATAAAAGCAGCGTTAACAAGAGAAATGAATAATATAAAAAGACTAAACAATATATACATATAATAAATAATATAGTCTTTTTATTTTATTCATTCTCTTACCTATTTCTATATTTCTTATAAACAGTATTTAAATTATTTGTTATTCGATATTAATTAATTCAGACTTTTTTTTAAAACTTATTATAATTAACTTTCAGTTAACTATATAATATATCAATTGTTTGGTTTTTACTTTTTTGTTGTTGGTGTATGTTTTCTAATGCATCTAGAAATAATAGTTAATTTTACCTTTTTTGTTATTGTATAAACGTCATTATATTTCATGCATCAGTTTAGTTCAATTTAAGTAAATTAATTTATAATTAGTTACTTTACCTTTTTAATTATTTATTTTTTTATCAACATTTTTAAAGTCATTTAAATATGGTTTAAATTTAATATTTTTGATTTTTACTGAATCTGTTTGTTAAAACATTTTTCTTTCGGCTTGAGATAAATTTCAAAACTATTTCTACAGTTTTTTAAAGGTTACAATTCGATATTGAAATTCTCGATTCAAAATGTATTATGTCGGATATAAATTAATAAATTCAGTTAATAAGTATCTTTGCTTTACAATAAATTCTATAGTTGTAAAATTTTTACAGCGACATATTTACTAATCATTGTATCTGTGTACTTAGCAAGTTACTTCCCTTGAAATGTACAACTGAAATGGTATCTCGATTGTTGCTTGAAAGTTAATTGAGTTAGGTCTGAAATCAGTTTCATCAGGCTAATTATTCAGATGTTGTAACAGTGAATATGCATACCATTTTCAGAATACAATTTTATTTTCTGAAAATGGGTACAAACTTCAAATTCAATTTACAGGTTTTGCTCTTGAAGGGGTCAATAACTATTTTTTTTAGGGCATCCAGGTTAAGACCTGGATGAAGACTATTCTGTATTAGTATTATTTCTAAATAGACTGCTATAGAACATTGTCAATATATAATATTTCTCATAAATTCAATAAATCTCTATCTTTCTTTTGTATTTGTTATTTTATATGTTTATTTTATTGAAAATAATGTTTCGATGTACAGATTATTCAGCAAGTACTACTTCCCTTGAATTTAATATACGCCTGCTTTATAATGTTGGTCAAGTTCGAATTTGAAGATTAACAGATTCATATTTATTGCGCTTGACTTGAAAACGCTTCAAAATTAGTCAGTGAACATAATGGGGTATACAGTTTACATGATTTAATTGATATTTGTGATCATCATTTATCATACTTGTGAGATCTAGACCAAGATCAAACTTGACCATTATTTTCTTCAAGTTGAAGAGTTATTGGCCTTCAATTAGATTAAATTTGTTTGTGAACACACTAGAGACTAGAATATTTATCTGATGTAATGATATATTTAAAAATCATGTTAAATGTGGTTTGTAAACGTAATGAAGTTGAACATTTTTGTCAACAATATCTTATATAATATATATGTACAGAGGTACGTATGAGTAGAGGTGGCCGTTTATGATTTTTTTCAACATTATTTTGGAAAATTTAGATTATTGATAACAAAAATCGACGATTGCCCTTGATAAACTGAACATGGGAATGAACTTATCGTTTAAGGCAACCTTTTGTTATACAGGAAGATATTATATAGCATTGTATTATATTATATTGCATCCTAATATTAAATCTAGGCTAAAAACCACTGTATTTTACTCTAATGCACAAGCTTGTATTTACTTAAACAAATATATAGTCAACAACAATACATACCACATGCTTTTAGTACTGTCAACAGGGAAGTAAGTTATTTTTTAAGTGTAATACGCAATATAACACAGTGTTGGAAAGTTCTGTGATATTTTAGAATTTGAAGAAAAGGTAGGTGATGTCAGAACTATCTAGTATTTCTTATTGTACCATGTGGTATATCAGAAGTATCATTACTGATCTGATGAACTGTTGTAATTATTACTTGAAGTATTAATAGGTAAACTGTATGATTTCCCAGCCCCTTGATTATATAAATCGTGTAGTTGATATAAACTACATATTTAAACCCGTTATTTGTTATATTTTACAATTAGTTATTGAACAGTATTTTGTTACAAGGATTGTCTTCTATGATTCAGGTATGTTTCGATATTGTTAAACGCAGATTTTATACAACAGTGTTTTAAATGACACACATTCTTCATATCCCCATTGCCATTAAGTTGAATTAATTTAACTCTACCTGTCAGGGGAGGTAACTCTGTGAAAATTGTGGTTTGGTAACATTTAGTACTGAATATAATTTTAATCAAATGTAGTATTTAATTGAATTTGCAATTTTAATATTTATGCTCTATTTATATAGACCTAATTGTTCTCAAATCAGAAAAGTTGCTCAAAGCTCTAAAACAGAAGTACTAATGTAATAAAATACATGTCGATTGAGGTATTTGTTCAATCGAATTTCTAAAGAAAACCAATCATATACAGATTTTATTATTTTATATCATCATATTACATAATTCCTCATTTGATTAGTGATTTTGTTTTACAGTCAGTCATGTCTATTCATGGAGAGGAATGGAAGGAAAGTGATTCAACCTGGCCCTGGTCGCATAACTTAAAATGTGATTCCCCAACAGTAATTAAAATAATCAAGGCCTGGGATTACCTTTATAATAAGAAGTGCTTCTTTTCGAATGAAGATATTAATGGTTTAGAGGATGAGTGTAATTGGCAAGTTAGATGTAGTTATAAAAGGTTTTGGAAAATATGTTACCCCTCTCTTTTTACTAAAAGTGTAATTTTGTATGATTGTGTAGATAATCGTAAGTATATTTATAGAAAAAAATTGGAATTTAATTATAAATTATGTTACTCCTAGAGAGCTCAACAAAAATAGAAATTTCCGCAATTTAACAATTACACAAACAATATTAAAATGGCATTCGTTTTAAAACTGTATTTACTTTAACAGATTCGGGAACACCACCACCTGTAGCACTGTCATCAAGTAAAACAACTAAAGGTACAGCCTTTACAGAATCTTATACAATATTGAGAACATCGACCATTCCCAACCGGCACTCAACATCATGTAAGTCATTTTTTTGTAAGTTTTGATAAAAAGGTTGGTTTGGGGAAGGTAGGTTATATCAATGAGTTTGAAGCTTGAGGGTTAACATAAAGATTCGGAGTCAAATATCAACAAACACATTTTTTATCTTTTTATATAAAACTTGCCAATTTCATTAATAACACTACTGTACAGGCCGATATCTGTTAAATATGTTCAAAGAATTCTAGAAAATGATGTTGCTGCGGTTTGATTTCTTAGATATAGAACACAATGTTTATTTGTTTATTTATTCCCCAGCTGATATGACGAATTCAAGTACACCTGTTATAAGTACAATGCCACCCATACAAGCACATTCTAATAAATCAAGTAAGTAACTGATATTGAATTTCTTCTATTATATCCTCAATTCGAGATATCACGAAAAATATGTATGTCACTCCTTATTTAGCGAAGTTGTTTTGAAGGGTTTGAGAACGTTACAATTTATTGATATAAAATATCTGTTTGGTATATTATTGTAGATGATGCAGTTATTGCTGGGAGTGTTTTGGGTGTTTTGGGTGTTCTGGCCCTTGTCCTTCTACTGATATGTTTTGTTTTGAGAAGGTAAGACTTCAGATTTATCTCTGTGTTCAAGAACAGTCAGTCATTGCGTATTGAACCATAACAAATATTTAGTTAAGGCATGTCTCAGAGAATACGATTAATAATTCGTTTTTCAGAAGAAAAGCCGATAGAAACAAAGATACCAGGTCAGGAAGTGTAACCAAGGCTGTTGGTCAGAATTCGAATGTGTTGTACGTCGTTTCTGAAGATGGTCTATCAATGCCAGGATGCCCTGACGATGAACCTCCACCCTACAATAATCTAGACGATATTCCTGTCCAAAATCATATTTATACCAATGATGATTATGATTTAAATCACAAAGACACCGATAACTACAATCATATCCATGGTACTGTTATCAGGAAATCTCTCCAAACTAATGACTACAATCACACTGATACAGAAGCTGTCAATGTATCAGGTAGACAGAGAGAAGATTATAACCATATAGCTGTTAATGGACAAAGTGGAAATGTGACTGTAATGGAAGATGACTACAATCACATAAGAATTACAGAAGGAGCTGTAAGTCATGGTGTTAGTGAATACAATCATATTGGTGGTTTAACAGACGGTGAAGAGAATCAAGGTTATTTGGAGGACGATTACAACCACTTAGATAATTCTAATTTGCAGAATAGTTTTAAAAGAGGACAGCATGGTAGTAAGGGAGATCCCCTGATCTCCAATATGTCCAAATTAGATAATGATTACGATAATATCGGTATAAAGGGAGGTAATAACGATGGAGATGATTTTGAACCTGATGATACCTATGTTTATACCTAACTATCGGGAGTAAGTTACATACTAGTAGATATCATATAAATAATATTTTATCTTAGATGGTCTTATGTCTGACTAAATATTTTTTATATATTAATTTTAAAACAGTATAATTTATTTTTAATCCTGCCAAACCCTTTAAGTGCTAATGTACCTTTTTACTGAAGATGAGATATGACAATAGTAAGATAAATATACGGAGGAATATTTCTCATGCTGCACAGATCACAACTAAAGTGATGATTTGTCCTTTTATCTATTCTTTTTATCAACTTATATTTCTCTAGACTATGCAATTTATAGTCTACTTTGAGTTTGTTTTTGGTAAGAATTTATATATTGGTTTATAAATATTTTAAACTGTGAACCAGTTCTAATCTGACTATAGATGGTAAATCTGATTGATATTATGAGTTTGACACTATTTACCTTCAATATTATGGAACTATTTCTATGCATGCAGTAATATATCCACACAGCTCCGTTCATTAAATATTTAAAATATTAAAGAAGCAGAAGATATGTGGATATACTATTTCTGATATTTATTAGCTCAGCGTTTCACATGCTCATAAAAGCAGCGTTAACAAGAGAAAAGAATAATATAAGAAGACTAACAATATATATAATAAATGATATAGTCTTGTTATTTTATTCATTTCTCTTACCTATTTCTATATGTCTTATAAACAGTATTTAAATTATTTGTTATTGATATTAATTAATTCAGACTTTTTTTTAAACTTATTCTAATTTACTTTCAGTTAACTACATATTACATCAATTGTTTCGTTTTTCTTTACTTTTTTGTTGTTGGTGTAAGTTTTCTAATGCATCTAGTTTAGTTGAAATAATAGTTAATTTTACCTTTTTTTGTTATTGTATAAACGTCATTATATTTCATGCATCAGTTTAGTTCAATTTAAGTAAATTAATTTATAATTAGTTACTTTACCTTTTTAATTATTTATTTTTTATCAACATTTATAATATTTTTTTCATATTAATATTTTAAATATTAGTTTTAATATGGCTTGAATTTAAATATTTTAGACTTTTACTGAATCTGTTTGTTAAATCAATTTTATTTCAAAACTATTTCTACAGTTGCATAAATGTCGATATTTTCTCAATTCAAAATGTATTATGTTGGATATAAATTAATAAATTCAATTTTGAGTGTTTCTGAAGAAGGGATTAAGCCGAAACGTTATTAAACAGGACAACTTTATACAATTAATAAATTCAGTTAATAAGTATTTTTGCTTTACTGTAAATTCTATAGTTGTAAAATGTTTACATATTTATTAATCATGTATCTGGACTCGGACCACTAAAACATTTTATGCTAATGATTGTATACGAATTGAGTCCGTTGTATTTTTAGAAATCCTCTTTCTCCCTTCCTTTGGGGGTATTTGCATGCCCATTTTGGACTAATTTTTGGTCTAGATTTGAAATTTGATATCTGAAATTGCATTTTCTTTCAGAATTTCTGAGATAAGGAGAAATTTAATTGGCGGAAGGTTATTTCTAAAAATAGTGGTTTTGTGTGCAGTGACAGTCTAGCGGATGTTGATAAAATGTAGTGGTTTACTTTCATTTTGTTTAGTTCAAAATTTTCATTTTCATTTTCAAGTATTGGCCTGGCTTTCATGTGGCATATAAGAAAGTTTTCAACGAGATTTCTGGAAAAAGTTCTAGAAGGTTGAATTTTGTGATTTAACATGGAAATAGATGGCAAATGAATTAGCGGACTAAGTCCATCTATGTACAGATTATTTAGCAAGTTACTTCCCTTGAAATGTACAACTGACATGGTATCTCGATTATGGCTTGAAAGTTAATTGGGTTAGGTCAGAAATCAGTTTCTTCAGCATAATTATTCAGGTGTAGTTACAATGAATATGCAAACCCTTTCCAGAATACAATTTTATTTTCTGAAAATAGGGACAGCTAGTGATGTTCTTGATGAGGACAAGAACTAATTGTAGAACATGTTTTAGGGCAGCAACTGGGGTAAATAATATTTTGTAAGAAGACTATGTATAGAACATTACCAATATGTAATATTTCTCAAATCCCAGTGCAAATTCCTCCCTCGATCAATAAACACTTTATTTCTTGATAAAACTTTTATTTACATTACACATAACTTGATTTAAAACATATTTATGCGATTCACCCGTGCATTGGCCTTGTACTAACTCGATCTTACTAACGATGATATCTTTATTATTGTAATCTCTTGCAAGATTATCATTTCAGATAACAGAAATATTCATCAAAGTTTGTCGTGCACTTGAAAAGACATTGTTGCTTTCTGAACTTTGTAATATTAACCTGATGTCCGATTCCCTAAAAGACGCAAAGTAGATTTTCAGATTGCCGTCTCCTAATAAATTTCTCACTTGCAGTAAAAAAAACAAAAAAAACAAAAACAAAAACAAGAAAGAATTGATGTAATCACGCATATCAATTGTCTTTTAAAAGTTTGGAGGTTACAAGCTTCTCGGTAAGTTTTTTCAATTAATAGACCAGCTGGAAGCCAATATGCCTTTTTAAAGAGATTGCTAACCGCAATTAATATCGATGAACCTCAAGCAACCTTGAAATTGAAGACGTAGAAATATCACAGTATTTGTCCAACATGTTCAAATGGAAGACTATATTTAACCGAAACGTTATTAGTTTTTGGTGAAAAGTTTTGGTTCAATCAAGTACGGTGTCGTAACATAATTACACAGTGGCAAGTTTCATTTCTGACTTATTTAATAAACTGATTTAGGTTGTCTTAACATCATGTATCCTGCTACACATACCACTGCACTCCTGGTAATGGAACCGATATCGGGAAACCTAAAAAAAGAAAATAATGATTAAGTTCATATCATTAACATATCATATTTGTGGTATAATGCTGCAAGGGATCCATCAGTGAAATCTATCACAAAAGTAAAGCCACAAGAGAAGCATTTCAAAAGCAGTTGCCAGGATGCCGAACTGGTTCGCTTAACATATAATTGTGTGTATATATTGAATATTCCTCAGGTTTAGAATCTAAAGCAACTAATTGATATCTACTTACATAGAAGTGTTTGGTATGAACTCAAAAATTGACGGAAACTTCCTATGATCATAATCTGTTGGAAAGTCCATATTTGTGAATCGTACAGCTTTGGCTGTGGTATCAGTGTTTTTATCGTGGACGGGAAAAGGGCGTTCTGAAGATGGTTTAATTGTCTCTGGTGTCTTTTCTAGTTTCTGAGATGATACGGATCTAGTAAGTTGTCTTGTTGAAGGTTGTATATCTTCAACAGATCTGGCACGTCTGGCTTGTATATCTTGATTATCATCTACAAATCTAGCTCGTCTTGTTGACAAAAGTTCTCTATCGTTTACATATCCAGAACGTCTTGCCAATACGCGTGCTCTGTTGTCGGTGGATCTAGATCGTCTTGGTAATAAACGTTCTCTATCGTCTACAGATCTAACTCGCCTTGTTGATAAACGTTCTCTATCCTCTACAGATCTGGCACGTCTTGTTGAAACACGTTCTCTATCTTCAGTTTTAGCACGCCTTGTTGAAACACGTTCTTTATCTTCTACAGATCTACCAAGCTTTGTTGATAAACGTTCTCTATTTTCTACAGATCTGGCACGTCTTGTTGACAAACGTTCTCTGTCTTCTACAGATCTAACACGCATTGTTGGTAAACGTTCTCTATTGTCTACAGATCTAACTCGCCTTGTTGATAAACGTTCTCTATCTTCTACAGATCTGGCACGTCTTGTTAAAACACGTTCTCTATCTTCAATTTTAGCACGCCTTGTTGAAACACGTTCTATATCTTCTACAGATCTACCAAGCTTTGTTGATAAACGTTCTCTGTCTTCTGCAGATCTAGAACGCCTTGTTGATACACGTTCCCTATCTTCTACAGATCTAGAACGCCTTGTTGATAAACGTTCTCTTTCTTCTACAGATCTAGCACGTTCTTTATCTTCAATAGATCTAAAAAGTCTTGTTGATACACGTTCAATATCTTCTACAGATCTATCACGCCTTGTAGATAAACGTTCTCTGTCGTCTACAGATTTAACACATCGTGTTGACAAATGTTCCTTATCTTCTACAGATCTAGCACGTCTTGTTGATAAACGTTCCCCATCTTGTACAAATCTAGCACGCCTTGTTGACAAATGTTCATTATCGTTTACAAATCTAGCATGCCTTGTTGATAAACGTTCACTATCTTCTACAGATCTGGCACGTCTTGTTGAAACACGTTCTCTATCTTCAGTTCTAGCACGTCTTATTGACACACTTTCTTTATCTTCTAAAGATCTACCAAGTCTTTGTGACAGAGGTTTTCTATCTTCTACATATCTAGCTAGTCTTGTTGTTAAATGTTCCCTTTCTACTTCAGATGTCACACGTCTTGTTAAACGTTCTTTATCGTCTACAGATCTAGCACGATTTGCTGCTAAACGTTCCCTTTTATCTTCGGATCTAGCACGTCTGGATGATAAACGTTTCTTATCTTCTACAGATTTGACACGTCTTGTGTCACGCCTTCCTTCTTCTGATCTAGTACGTCTCGGTAATACACGTTCACTATCTTCTACAGGCCTGGTGTATCTTGTTAATACACGTTCCCTATCTTCTATAGATTTAGCACGTCTTGTTGAAAAACGTTCCCTTTCTTCTTCAGATCTGGCTCGTCTTATTGATAATCGTTCTCTATTTTCTACAGGTCTGGCACGTCTTGTTGATACATTTTCTCCATCTCCTACAGGTTTGGTACGCCTTGTTGATAGACGTTCCCTATAGTCTACATATCTTGCTCGTCTTGTGGATTCTCTGACTGCTATAAATCTATCACGTTTTGTTGAAAAACGGTCCCTTTCTTCTTCAGATCTAGCACGACTTGTTGATATAGATCTGACATGTTTTGTTGATACACGTTCTCTATCATGTACAGATCTAGCACGTCTTGTTGACAAATAACGTCCATCGTCTACAGATGGAACACGCCGTGTTGACAAACGTTCCCTTTCTTCTACAGATCTAGCATGACGTCTTGTTGATAAATGTTCTCTCTCTTCTCTAGTAACTTCTGTTGATAAACTTTCTCTATCTTCTACAGATCTAATATGCCATGTTGATAAACGTTCTCTTTCTTCTTCAGATCTAGCACGCCTTGTCGATAGACGTTCCATAGCTTCTACAGATCTAGCACGTCTTGTTGATAAACGTTCTTTATTTTCTACAGATCTAGCACGTCTTGTTGATAAACGTTCCCTTTCTTCTTCAGATCTGGCACATCTTGCTGATAAACGTTCTCTATCTTCTTCAGATCGGGCACGTCTTGTTTCTACATGTTCCATGCGTTCTACAGATCTAGCACGTCTTGTTGATAAACGATCCCATTCTTCTTCAGATCTAGCACGTCTTATTGATAGACGTTCCATAGCTTCTATAGATCTAGCACGTCTTGTTGATAAACGTTTCCTTTCTTCTTCAGATCTAGCACGTCTTGTTGTTAAACGTTCTTTATTTTCTACAGATCTAGCACGTCTTGTTGATAAACGTTCCCTTTCTTCTTCAGATCTAGCACGTCTTATTGATGGACGTTCCACAGCTTCTACAGATCTAGCACGTCTTGTTGATAAACGTTCCCTTTCTTCTTCAGATCTAGCACGTCTTGTTGTTAAACGTTCTTTATTATCTACAGATCTAGCACGTCTTGTTGATAAACGTTCCCTTTCTTCTTCAGATCTAGCACGTCTTATTGATAGACGTTCCATAGCTTCTACAGATCTAGCACGTCTTGTTGATAAACGTTCCCTTTCTTCTTCAGATCTAGCAGGTCTTGTTGTTAAACGTTCTTTATTTTCTACAGATCTAACACGTCCTGTTGATAAATGTTTTCTTTTTCTTGATAATAAATGACCCCTCGTATGCGCCTGCTGCATATGAATAGATTCCACATTTTTTCCATTCAAATGTTTTGCAATGTTCTTTATTTCGGAAGCAACTTCCCCTTTAGTTGGATAAGCGTAGCGTCCATCACCCTCTTTAAGACATTGGATTTTTGCTGTTCGACGACGTTTTCTGGTACATATAGAGGTTCTGGAAGCTGTTTTGAGTGTTTCTTCTGTGTATTCATTTAAAGAGTGGCCATTTGTCTTGCTAGGTTTGGAAATTCTCAGAAACCTCGACGCGGACGTAGTAACTCTAATGTTTTCTTCGTGGTCGGATGACCCTTGGTGATATTCTGATAAAACTATAGTCAAACAAACCAACTCTACCACTACCAGAGATTTCATCATCTTGATCACTGAAATTAAAATTAGAATCTAAATTTGTCGTTTATTCAACCATTGCTTCGGAAATGTACTGAAATACGGGTTAATACATCCCTTTAGGTTTACATTCGTACTTCTCAAAACCATAAGATCGCAAGAAATGTCATTCTTAATACAAAAAATACAAAAAATACATGTAAATGTAGCTTTATGGTGAATGAAAACCAAAGCATGATTCCCAGACGTGGGCATCATTATTTAAAGAATGATGTTTTACTGATAACTTAAAACATCTTTAATGACATTAAACAACCCAGTTCTGTTCTGTAAACCAAATCGAAAAGCAAGAAGCAATTAGAAGCAAGAAAAAAAGTTTATCCTTTTTTCCGAATGAAAGACTGCTGTCGACCACGGTCAGTGAGTTCAGTTACAAAGCCTTTCATAGTTTCTTTGTTTTGTATTGAATGCAGTGGCATAAAATATCTCAATGCGGGCAATACGAAACCTAGATTCATGAAAACGGTCTAGAAACTACATCCACACTTACCTTAAAATGACTTTGTTTTTCCAGAATAGAGATGTTTCTGAAGAGAGCGTCTGATTTGGAACATTATATAGGCCTTTATAAGATAATTTATCAATTTATTTGATAGACAGGCTTTACCATATTACGTCTCCACTCCCCCTATTTAAATCAATATGGACTGATTCAATTTATAATAATTTATAGCCTTATTAGACTTTTGTTATATCTGATTAACTAACTAATAGAATGATAAATTGAGTCTAGAATATAAATGATGCACTTTTCTGTATTTTAACTTTAATCTCTTTGATATCAGACTGGGGACAAAACGAACGATACTTTCACGCAAGGGAGTTAATAAACTTCCAATATGCGAACCAAGTATTGTTTTCTAGTAAAAAAGTTCCACTGATGTGTCTGGAATGACACCAAACTGAGACATTAACAATAAATTTGACTTAATCAATCTAACAAGATGACTGAATCTTCGGCCAGTTTTAATTAAAGGGCAGTGAAGGGTTAAATTGGACCACTTGTTTGGGAACTTAACGACGAGTCTTTTGCCATTCAATAACGAAATATTTAAAAGTCTATCACATATTTTATAACTCGTGTGATTGAGCTGCCAATCTTCTGAGTTCCAAATTAGATATTTTCAGACATCCTGATATTCCAGTCAAATTTACGATACGTTATTAATAATAATAAAAATAATAATAAACCCTTTATTTTACATGGGTCAGAATTAAGCCCAATACACAAAGACATGGTCCTGTCTAACATTCAGCCCATGGGGCAATACATTATATATATTTAAAAAAAAGCCAAAATACACCATTTTCAATATACAATTCGCCTAAAAAAACACAACTCCATGTGCATTAAATGCACATCTCTATGTTCCGGCGATCAAATACATGACCACAAATAAATATACAATACTTTAACGTACAATTTGTTTAAAAACACACAAGTACATGTGTATTAAATGGACAGATCTATGTTCCGGCGATCAAGTACATGACCACAAAATAAATATACAATACTTCAACGTACAATTTGTTTAAAAATACACATTAAAGTTGATTTTCTGTCATTCAGTTATTTTTGAATAAATGAAAGAAAAAAAAAAACACACACACAAAAAACCACCCCCAAAAAACACACATTTAAAACGGCAGTTAAGAAATCTGTCTTGGTGACAAAGCTTTAGACTCCATTGTCATATATAGAAGTATGTAGTTCGAATGGATAATAAGGTTCCATTTCATTACAGATAAATATAATTAGTTAATTGTAAGTTCTCATACTAAATATATACATGTAATTATAATCATCTAAATTATATTTATAAATGTATTTCAAATATAAACTAATTCTATTGTTTTAATTGGATTTTTTTTGTATAATATAGTTGTAGAAGGAAAATTTGAGGTACCGTTTTATCCTACGTGAATGGGGTTAGAACCGCGTGGACTCACAAAAGCAGTGCCTGTGGAGCAAATATTGATCATTCAAAAAAATATGACTCATATACCTAATTTAACTCCTTTCGACTAAGCCAACAGTCACAACAGTTTCACAATGACTATACATTCGATCCTCGATCTCCAAGTAAAACTGACCTTGTATTACTTATTATGGATACGAGTATTTCAATAGAAAGGCAAGAAAATATTTCTCATACAACGTCTTACATGTACTTCTTTTCTTATATTTCGAAGCTTAAACATGTGTTCTTAAGCTTATCTGAAGGTTTTTTTTTACGTCAGCATTAACAGTTTTTATGTTATATACAATTAAAGAGAATGTTAGACATGTTCAAACATACAATGTATATTTCATGCAAGTGTTTCTTGTAAGGCAGTATTGTCTGGAAACAATATGTATTTAAATTTCTGTAATTTGTGACACTTATTATTATCATTAATTTTATTATATTATTATTATCATTCGAAAGGATTCAATTTCATATACATATAAGGCCCATAACCAAAACTAAGTTAACCTGCTCAACTAACAATTAGTACATGATTGAGTCTTAATTTTAAAACAAATATAAGTTTGTTCGAGATAATATATAGATATTCATGTAATATTTACGATGTTTTTCATAATGCAAATTTGGCATACTGCCTCTTTAATTAATAAATTTCTGTACTTTTTTAATTAATTTAATTTAATTTAAGTCAATAGGAATAAACAATTAATTTTTTTATATTGAATAATACATATAGAAATATGCGTTATACATGTATATCATTAAAAAACTTACGAATATAATTTATTACAGTTAGTACGCATTGAACTAAATTCAAATGGATTGAAGAATAAAGAAAATGGATTAAGGGCGATACTACAATTGGTATCGTGTTTGGTGTCCTTAAACACCTTGTAAACGCGCGATCAAAATGAAAACAGAGATATAGAACTATAGATCATTTTCATTCGGTATTAAAGGCCCTCGGCTTTTGATATCGAGTCACATCCGGTCGGATTTTAACCATTTCAACTGTTACGGCAGCTAGAAAAATTACAGGCACACGTCGTGTCAAAGTGCCTGAATAATAACAGGGAATAATGCGACCATTTTTCGTCTCCACGACACTCACCTGAACGTTGCATACTCAGGGTGTTCCTTTCTACTTCTGATGTAATAAGCGATGAATAAAAACTATTTTCTCCTTAAAATTGATTTTGAAGGCTCAATAATCAGTATGCAATGTTGCAATGTAATGTAAGTTGTATATTACTTATGTATTGTATTACTTGCTCTGTTAAATGAGAAAACTTTACAAGAATGTAATAATAATATACTTTTATGCGTCTTGAATAAATTGTCACTGGTCATCGCCAAGATTCAACGTTCACTTATCATTTTGATTTAAAAATTAAAAACTGAATTAGTAGAGTTTAATTTTCCAGAGAGATTTGTATCGTACATATTGAAAGGTAGTTTTTATATCAGATTGCAACGGAATAACATAATTATTATAGGATCTTGGTACAGTGGAAACATAACGGACATGTCCTGTACCTGCGTTGAGCCAGAAAGCTCAGAAGAGCCGTGGTGGAAACCTAAGGTTCTTGGAAAGATCGACTTGAATCCGCTGTATGTCACCGTTTCATTAGGGTGTTTATGTCATTTATGGAGCTTTTCATAGTTTTTAACCAAAACCAAATGACGATCAGAAGGCACAATGGCAATAACCTCAAGATTTCAAAAGTGTTCTACACGTTCATTGCTTATGTCGACTATTTTCTATTTCTATGGCAGAATACGATACCAGTGGATTTTTATCTATGGGAGATGATTTCGGCCCAGGAAATCAATTTTATTTATATTTATAAATGCATTTCAAATATAAACTAATCCTATTGTTTTAATTGGATTTTTTTTGTATAATATAGTTGTAGAAGGAACATTTGAGGTACCGTTTTAACCTATGTGAATGGGGTTAGAACCGCGTGGACTCACAAAAGCAGTGCCTGTGGAGCAAATATTGATCATTTAAAAAAAAATATGACTCATATACCTAATTTAACTCCTTTCGACTAAGCCAACAGTCACAACAGTTTCACAATTACTATACATTCGATCCTCGATCTCCAAGTAAAACTGACCTTGTATTACTTATTATGGATACGAGTATTTCAATAGAAAGGCAAGAAAATATTTCTCATACAACGTCTTACATGTACTTCTTTTCTTATATTTCGAAGCTTAAACATGTGTTCTTAAGCTTATCTGAAGGTTTTTTTACGTCAGCATTAACAATTTTTATGTTATATACAATTAAAGAGAATGTTAGACATGTTCAAACATACAATGTATATTTCATGCAAGTGTCTCTTGTAAGGCAGTTTTGTCTGGAAACAATATGTATTTAAATTTCTGTAATTTGTGACACTTATTATTATCATTACTTTTATTATATTATTATTCGAAAGGATTCAATTTCATTAACATATAAGGCCCATAACCAAAACTAAGTTAACTAACAAGTACATGATTGAGTCATTATTTTAAAACAAATATAAGTTTGTTCGAGATATAACATAGATATTCATGTAATATTAAAATTTAAGATGTTTTTCATAATGCAAATTTGGCATACTGCCTCTTTAATTAAAAAATTTCTGTACTTTTTTAATTAATTTAATTTAATTTAAGTCAATAGGAATAAACAATTAATTTTTTTATATTGAATAATACATATAGAAATATGCGTTATACATGTATATCATTAAAAAACTTACGAATATAATTTATTACAGTTAGTACGCATTGAACTAAATTCAAATGGATTGAAGAATAAAGAAAATGGATTAAGGGCGATACTACAATTGGTATCGTGTTTGGTGTCCTTAAACACCTTGTAAACGCGCGATCAAAATGAAAACAGTGATATTGAAAGTATAGAACTATAGAACATTTTTATTCGGTATTAAAGGCCCTCGGCTTTTGATATCGAGTCACATCCGGTCGGATTTGAACCATTTCAACTGTTACGGCAGCTAGAAAAATTACAGGCACACGTGCCAAAGTGCCTAAATAATAACAGGGAATAATGCGACCCTTTTTCGTCCCCACGACACCCACCTGAACGTTGCATACTCAGGGTGTTCCTTCTACTTCTGAGAGGTGATTTTATGATGTCATAAGTGATGAATAAAAACTATTTTCTCCTTAAAATTGATTTTGAAGGCTCAATAATCAAGATGCAATGTTGCAATGTAATGTTGTAAGTTGTATATGTACAATGAATTTTGTATTGTAATACTTGCTCTGTTAAATGAAAAAAATTTACAAGAATGTAATAATAATATACTTTTATGCGTCTTGAATAAATTGTCACTGGTCATCGCCAAGATTCAACGTTCACTAATTATTTTGATTTAAAAATTAAAAACTAAATTAGTAGAGTTTAATTTTCCAGAGAGATTTGTATCGTACATATTGAAAGGTAGTATCAGATTGTACCTGCGTTGAGCCAGAAAGCTCAGAAGAGCCGTGGTGGAAACCTAAGGTTCTTGGAAAGATCGACTTGAATCCGCTGTACGTCACCGTTTCATTAGGGTGTTTATGTCATTTATGGAGCTTTTCATAGTTTTTAACCAAAACCAAATGCCGATCAGAAGGCACAATGGCAATAACCTCAAGATTTCAAAAGTGTTCTACACGTTCATTTCATGCTTATGTCGACTTTTTTCTATTTCTATGGCAGAATATTATGGGTATCTTACTGGTGTCAAGACCTTCTCACAGAAAGGTATAACTATCAAAATAACACTATAATATGCCAACAGTTGTGACGTAATCACATCATGTTACGGTTACTCACAAACAATTTTTTTTTTTTTTAAACTTTACTTTTCATCTAGGTGATAATTAGGTGATGAGTCCGGTAGTTTTCATTTGGAAACTTTATTTTCCACCAAGGTGAAAATTAGGTGATTAGTACGGAAGTTTTTAATTAGAAACTTTATTTTCCACCAAGGTGAAAATTAGGTGATTAGTACGGAAGTTTTTAATGAAAAACTTTAATTTTTACCAAGGTGAAAATTAAAAATTTTGATTCAAAATAAAGGTTTCGTTTTCATAACAATAAACTTATGATGTAGTATGTGACCCGTCGTATCATATAGAGAGCTGATTGGTACTGATAAAGTACCTTGCAAAGTCTTATAAATAAGTGATTCAAAATGTTGAACAAACTGGAGATACATTGTTGATAAACTGTACTCGACAGTAGTTAAGAATGGGTTAAGGGTGTCGAGACGTTCAATAAATTTAACTTGTCATTTACCACCACCACCACCAATAAATTTATTCATGGCCTTCGCAACGGAAATGACGGTCCTATCTACGACATCCGTAAACGTCTTTTGACCATTGACCTATACATAAACCTCGACGACATGTAAGCAGGTATATTCACACCAAACGTTATTCTACATATTGATCTCATGCATAGGTCATTTATTATTTCATATTAATAATGATTATACTCAACTTTATACCCAACTTTTAATTAAAGATTGATATAGTGTAGATAATATAGAAAATACGGCGCCCTTTTCTTGTCATAACAAAAAGTGAATAGGCCTACTCCATAAGAATACATTTCTATAACAAATAATCAAATCATATCCAGTCATGTTAAGAGAACAAAGGGTATAAAAACGTTTCAAGTTTTTTTTTTCGCTTTCTACATACTTTATGTTATAAATGTTTGCAATATGCTCATTAACGCTCCAAAGTCAGAAGTGAGGTGATTACACTTCAACAAAAATGATGAAGGGAAATTGCTTTTGGATATTGTTTATTCTAATGTATATGGACGGTAAGTGATCAAATTACTCTCAATAAACTGGATGTTACGATATGTAGAGAGCTACAGCTATGTTTATTATATTTTGTTAATGAATCGGAATGAAAATTTCCAATTATTATTTCAATTTTAGAATGACACCGATTCATATTGATTATATAATAATCATAAATTACGAAGAAAAATTCTATAATTAATCACTGACTTTTTTTATAATTTTACACGATAGTTTAAGTTATTTTGATATTTTGTTTTCAGAATCATTATACTTGTTAACAAATCACTTTTATTATTTCTTATTCTCTATTTTAAAGACGCTATTTTTTTTTTATTAGGAATACGTGTTATAAAATAATTTGAACAAAAAAAAAAGTATTAGAGAAAGTTTTTTTGCGAAAATCTTCGAAATTTGGTTTTTCGTCATTTCGGATAATTTCAAATTCTTTCTGTCCTCAATATTTGAAATAGCTTTATGTGTGATTACTGATGTATGTCCAAATTGGCTAAATTATTGGCCAGCTTGTTGATAACATGGACCCAGTGATAAAATTCTGTGTTCGACTCTGCAATTCTACTTCTCAGTTTTAATTCTTGGCGTTCTTATTAAAGTGCAAATTTCAATGATTTACGATTTTTCATTTCAGGATTATTATTTATTGATGGTCTTCATGTAGATACATGTTACACATCGGACTCGTGTGGTAGTACCACTATTACATGTCCAACGGGAACATTGATTGCGCCAGAGATAAATTACCTGTTCAAAAAGGCCTCTCCAAATACGTGTCCTGGACCTGCTGGTGATTGTGACCATGTTTGCTGTACGTTTGATTCAGCTGATGCCGTGGACGAAACAAGTTTTGCTATTCCAGATACAAGTGAGATATTACAATATGTGGTACCTTGTTTAACACAAGAATCGTGCAACATACAAGCGCCATTTGACAATACCAAGGATTACGATTATGTATTTTTTCCATATTCCTGTTTGGCAGGTAAGCATCATTACCCTTTGTATAATTATTACAATATGTCTTAAGTCCTGTGCTCGGTATTATTTACTGTATAACACTGACACGAGACAAGCGAGTCTGTTTAGGATAGAATTTCTTCATTTCATCCTACGTAACTCGTGTGTGTAACAAAACCAAGGTGACACATAAATTATTGAATGGAGGTGTTAAAACTTTAGTCTGATATCCGTTAGATCCTCTTTAATCGAAAGATCCATTCCACCAACAAATAAACAAAGAAATACTCCTCTTAATCTGTATTAGTTTTATTATGTAAATTAATTCTGTTTGAGAAGTCTACTCGGTACCCATTGACGTTATCATATTGCAGCTTCTAAAATGGTCGATATGGTTAACAATGTAGCTTCGGAAACTTTCAATGGCGATGCATCAGTATTCTACTCGGGTGCCATAGAGGCAACACCTGGTACAAACTGTTCTTGTCAAGTAACCAGTACATCACAAATGACCATCACATCAATTTATGTCTATCTGGACGAAATAACCTGCCCACAAGTCAAGTTAAGTACAGATGGTAGTTTGAATATTGTTCCCTGCGATACCAGTGGATTTTTATCTATGGAAGATGATTTCGGCCCAGGAAATCAATTTTATTTGGAACTAAATGGTTTAAATGCGACTGAATACAACGTTATATGGATCAAATTTGAAACTGGTAAGATATGCATACCTACCGATCCTGAAACTAATTTGAAAATTGAAACGCACGTCAAACGCCATTTTTTTTCAAAATACTATTATAAAATGGTAAGTCGCTGTAAAGAAGTAGATATCGATTGGGAAAATATTTCTGTTCATCCAGGGATCATTCGAAATGTAATCAATTTGATTTTGTTCTGAGGTATGGTGAGTGAAACAATTCATTCAGATCTGAACTAACGGTTGATTGTTCGTGCATGTTTTAAAACATATTCACCCGATTGTTATATCTTGTAAATTTCTCCAGAAGCAGATAATTTCTTATCAATTGATGTATACTGAAATTCGTAGCATAGTCTCTACGTGTGACCTAGGCCAGTGCTTCTATAGGAGAGCATCTCTTATAAGACCCTTAACTGTTACGTTAAGTATATGGAGAATTACATTTTCGCTTATTCACTCTGCTCAGTATCTTCACTCATTTTGCTTTTATTGGTCAATAGAACTGTGACTTTGCTATAAATAAAACAAAAAAATATACCCAGTCGATATTATTTTGAAATATTTATAGATTATACATTTTCCGCTTCAGGAATTAGAAACAGTACTCGAATTTAGTTTCATTTTACAATGGCCCATCATCGGTGGATTTATAATTGCTATTTTTGTTTTAGATCCTGCAGCAGACATAAACGTTCAATGCAACGGATGTAGTAGATCAGCAACTGTGGCTCCACCCGAAGCTGGTAACACACTATTTTTAATATTTACATTGCAATACATGCATTAAGAAATATATATTATAATATTCTCATTATCCTTGATATCTAGCCTAAAATATTTAAAGAAAAGCCATACGAGTAGCTTTTAAAACTTGTTCAAATTATATTTTTCACCACCTTGACGTAGCGCGGTTCTTATAAGACCTTTGAAATTACAGGAATAAAGAAGAAGTCAACGTTATGATACATACAGACAAACCTCTTTTGAAACTCTTTAACTTTTTTTTCGAGTTTTTTCGAGTTTTTAACACAATTGCTATTAATGTTGGTAATGACGTATTGTTTCAGCTGAACCTTTGGTTGTTGCTACATGCTATACTGATTCGGGAACTTGTTCAACAGTTGACATCACTTGTCCTACTAACAATGTTATAGCACCATCACTACATTACTTAGTCAAAAAACAGACACCAAATTCTTGTCCTGGGCCAGCAGGGGATTGTAGTAATGTTTGTTGTACCGTCGACGAAGCAGATTTCACAGACACCAATTATGAAATATCTGATGGTACATTGAGTTACGTAAATCAATGTATAAAGAAAAACTCATGCGTTTTTCAATCCACATACAACGCATCCTTGCCGTTTCATTACAACGCTTATTTTTATTTTTGTATACCAGGTAAGTCACAAAAACTAACATTTGTCTTCAATCTATAGTTTTCTATGAATTATGTGTATATTGTGTTTATAACACATGTGGATGAAATTAAGTGGTCTACTTTTGACTAGCTCAAGATTTTCATTTCATAATATTATGAATTTTGGTAGGCTTTCATGTGACACAATGGAAAATCATCAACGAAATTTAACATGGTATGAATTACCGGTCCTATTCTTTGAAGTCGGTTAAGACATATAGGTTATCGCCCTTTAATAGGTGGGAATGTACGATCTTCAATATTAGTTGTATTTATTAGTTGTATTTATTTTAGAAACAAGCATCGTAAACATGAAAGATAATATTGCTTCTACGACTTTTAATGGAGAAGTATCTATATACTATTCTGCAGTAGAATTACCTTCCTCTGGTAACAACTGTTCGTGTGCCGTCACAAGTGCTACGTCTATGCTAATTAAATCATATTACGCCTTTTTGGATTCATCCTCATGTCCAAAGATAATTGCTACTGTGTCTGGTGCAGATCTATACACGTGTAATGCAGGCGGATATTTGTCATTCGAAGAAGACTTTGGAACAACCAATCAACTCTACATCGAGATTCAAAATGTTATGAATGCTGACCCAACTAATGTAATATGGTTTAGCGCTTCGACAGGTAAATTTCGACCATTTGTAAAGAGTTTAGGATAATAGCACTTATTAACTATGTAAAGCACATTAACTAAATGCCAACACTATTGGATGTGCCGGTGGGTTCATTATACAGACATGTATGTGGATGTGCTCACTTCATGATCATATGAAATGCTTGTGAACTTATCTACGTTGTAACAAAATGAAAGCTAACGTGTATCCTTTATGTGATACGCACTTCGAAGGAAGCATATAATGTATAATATATTTTATTTACAATAAGTACAACACATTATATCTAAGAAACAGCCTTGCCTATAATGCTCCCTTATAGGACCTCTTCTGTACTTTGTGACATGCTATTTCTTTTTTTACATTTCTACAGGTTCTACCGATGAAATCAGCGTTAGTTGCACTGGTTGTATAAATTCAGCTTCAACAACGTCGCCTGCAACAACAACGACACAGACATCCACAACTTCGACAGCTACTTCGACCACTACTCAATTAACGCCGACATCAACAACTTCTCCAATTACTTCTCAAACTACTACTCAATCGACAAATGCAGCTTCAACTGCATCACAAGAATCTACACAGACATCTACAACGTCGACAGCTACCCCTACAACAACTACTGGAACAACTACTACTTCATCGACAAATGCAGCTTCAACTGCATCACAAGAATCTACGGCATCAACACAGATATCTACAACTTCGACAGCTACCCCTACAACAACTACTGGAACAACTACTACTCAATACACAAATGCAGTTTCAACTGCATTACAAGAATCTACAGCATCTAACTCTTATGCTGAGAAAGATAACTCAACAGTAACTAATACGACAACAACAACTATACCAACAAGTTAGTACACATTACAAGTTTTGTCAGGTCGAAGATTTTTTGAGGCACACATGTAGCACAGAAGTTGTGTTTATTTACATTTTCTCATTAATCAACTTCATTGACTTTTTTTTTTAATCATATTTTTGTAATATTTAATTTTAGATTCTGGAGAGGGCAAAGAACCAGGCAAGTCCATTTCAGTCTTTAATATCATCAGCAGTTTGATTTTACACATTTGACAGCATCAAATATATTGCTGGAAAATGGTGTTGTTAAGTATAAGAATTAAATACTTGGGTACAAATTCTAATCCTTTAAACGAACTGAATTTTTTTTTTTTTTTTTTTTGAATTCTTAATACGTATTTTTTTTATTTAAATAAGTAAATAGATATTAGCATTATGTGTTTGTGTCCTGATATATTGATGAATAAGTCAGAGCGTTTTATGAAAACAAATCTGTGTTTTGTTAGTTTCTTCGGATCGTGTTAATGAATTCTAATTTGATGAAAAAGATGCCCACTTAACGCATTTTGTAAGGTCACGGCGATAAAGGTTTCAACAATCATGTAATGCTTTGGAAAATAGAAATGATGTTTCCGTATTAAACTCAATAATTACTTACATACAATTTATCACTTGTAATTTAGCTTTGAATTGAAAATATTACAGAGGCTACAGCTAGTTCCACTGGATTGATTATTGGAGTAAGTGCTACACTCGGTGTTCTAGTGTTAGGAGTAACTGCAACTCATGGAGTTCTTTATCTTATTCATAAGTAAGTGCATTGTGCAACTATTTTTAAGAGAGAAATGTGCTAAGGTCTGCAGTATAAGCTATCATCAGTAATGAAGGTAATGCCAATCAGGGCAAACTTTCGTTCCACAATTTATATTAGTTTCATTTTGTTTAGCAAACACAAGAGTTATATTCCGAGACATATTGGAACATTTACCCAACATTTGATAGGACAGACATTTGAACGGCTGGCAGTATTGTCAGTATTGTTCAGTAGTCTCAGACAGAAGTGGTTTAATTAGAAATAAAATTAAAATATAAAACGGAACGAAATTCGGTCTAATTATAATAAGACTGACTAGAATAGTACCTTTTCAAAATTTACTTCTTATTTAAGATTTCATTTTAATTCCAGGTCCAAGAATTCAAAAGTTTCACCATAGAGGGAGACAATGTATGGCGGCTGATTAGGCCCACAAATCTAACTTCGTTCTGTGCATTCGTCTAACTTTCATTCATCTAACCATGTAAAATCATACTTTGTACCGATCGATGATCACCTAACTCTCGATACAAAACTATGCTTAATCTATTGTCTTTGTTTATTTCGTGCAATCAAGAAGTTTAATTCGATTAAAATGCAACCCTAATCTTACATTATATTCCTTTACTTAAATAAAGTAAGTAAATACGAAACACGGGATTACATTCTTAGATTTATCATAGCAACCATCAAGAAGACGTCGCTAGATGGCGCTGCAGTATGAACACTAACTTCTCCCTACCGGAAATTTAGTTATTTTTTACGACAATCCATCGGCCCGTCCGTCCAAAATTGGCTTGTGAACGCAATAGAGACTACAGTTTTTGACGGATTTGAATGAAACTTATTGTGATCATTTATATTGATCTCGGACAAATTCAAAATTAGCGATTTTTCGATGAACGGTTTCTGAGTTATTGTACTTGACTTAGTCAAATTGCTTCAAAATTTGCTTGTGAACGCGATAGAGACTACAGTTTTCATCGGATTCGAATGAAACTTGCTGTGTGATTTATATTGATGAGATCTCGGATAAGTTCGAAATTGGCGATTTTTGATGAACGGTTTTTGAGTTATTGTACTTGACTTCAAAACGCGTCAAAATTGGCTTGTGAACGCGATAGAGATTACAGTTTTTAACAGATTTGAAACTTGCTGTGATCATTTTTATTGATGAGATCTCGGATAAGTTCGAAATTGGCGATTTTTCGGTAACGTTTTTTGAGTTACTGCTACTATACTTTATTGACAAGCAAATACAAATACAGAAAAACATAGCCTGCAAAAGCATATTCACATGCATTCGAGTTACAATACGGAAAAACATATAAACATAAATAGTATAGCTTTCCTAATAAGAAAATAATACATGAAATATATACATGGTATACAATAAACACAAATATGGTAAGACAAGCTGGAAAAGAAACACGTGAACAATACAATACATTTAGAATAGCATTGAGCTGAAATAGAACTTTACATTTACGACTCGGGTTTTGTAGTTTCTATACCAAACATAGGATAAGCAGACGAGGGTAATCATAAAAGATGTGAATATGTTATATTTCATATCGAGTAGCGAGTTAGATTACAATAAAACTTGTTTTTATATCAAACATATTTAATACGTAACAGCTTAATAACGATTGTCTCTCGGAGTTTATATGCTTCATAGAGATACCTACCAAGTGAAAGAACTTGGGAGTGGGATTTCGGGTTCATTAGAATGTTCATTTTGAGAAGGGAAGGAAATGACCAAAATTGTTTAGGAAAAAACTTCTGGCGAAGGTGGCTATAGATGGGACAATAAAGCAAGAAGTGAAATTAATCTCCTATATAATGTTTTGACTTGCAACATTCACATATTCTTTTATCACGAGGTATAAATAAGATACGATAAATAAGGGCCTGAGCTAAGATATTTTTATATAGTGTAATTAAATCTATATTGCACTTTGGATTATCCAGGTGCGCATATCTATTTATAAACATGGCTTGTCTTGCGCAAGTTAAAATAACGTTTAAAAGCTCGTTAGGAATATGTTTATGAACAGTTTGCATATCGAATAGTATAGAACATTTTAAATCATTTTGTGTACATGTAAAAGGTAAAATGTCGCATAAAACTGCCTCAATTAAACGGATAAAATGACATAAATCTAAACATTCATAAAACATATGTAAAATTGATTCCGGCTCATCTTTGTACACAGGACATAAGTCATCTTCTACCTTATTTATTTTGTACGATTTCACTTTTGTGCACACAACATTATGGGCAATCTTAAAATCTAGATTAATCATCTTGGGAGTTTTATAAATTTTACTTATGTTAGTCCATGTTTTGGGCCAGTTAACTTCCAAATTCTCTTCTCGCCAAAATTTTATGCATGCTGGTTCTACATCTTTGTTTTTAGTTAGTAATTGATGGCAGAATTTGGATGATAACTGGTCAAAAATCACTTCATGTCCATCAAGTAAGGCTTTATTACTACCAGGATGTACAATGAAGGAAGAGTTGTAAATTATATCAAGCCAATTAGGTGGTACAGACATCTTAATAGATTCATATGTTTTGATAACTTTTACAGGTTTAAAATCGTCATATTTCTCTTCAATCATATCGATAATAGAATGATTTTTTAGAAAGCCAGGTATAACGTAATATAGAATATCCACCCGTTCCTGTAAAGTTAGCCTTTATGAAAACGAAATACTTAGTACTCTTAGCCTGTTTTAAAGACTAAAAAAAGTCATACGGTACAAATGTTAGCTTCTAAGAAGGCTGCTAAAAGCTAAAAAAATACTATTGATTACAAAGAATAGGAACATTTTGACCAATCAAAATAAAATAATGCTACTTATGGGCGGGCCAGTTGAAGTTTTGCATCCAATCAATTAATTTAGTTTATATTCGATAAATTCTAAAATGACTTTATTTTCTTGATACTTTTAAGCCGTTAAGTAGAGATCAGCATTCATATCGCTACTTATTTCATAATAATTATTTTGTGTTTTTCATAACAAAACCGTTTTTTTTCGCCAAAACGTGTAGGTCAGGGTAATTCGACAGTTTTTCTGGCATTATACAGCGGATGATTCTGGACAATTTATACAAAATATGCTATAAAGGGCATGCTAGGCTATGTATTTATAGTATATTCTACACTGGAAATCACTCTGCTTTATCCCAAATCTAGAAGAAAATAATAATAGGCCTATTGATGAACCCCCAAAATTGCGCCTGGATAACGGAGACAAGAAGAAAAGACAGTGATATTCCATGTTGATTCAAGAACTGTAATTTCACAGATATGCAGTTTATTCTACCATTTCTGTCAGGTATGTTATTTTTATTTGATCAGCCACTTTTTTGGTTACCGTACTAAACAGTGGAATTAATGTCTAAATAATAGACCATTTGAGAGTCCATCCTGCGCTTTATAGCTTAGTAGAGCCAATCTGACACAGGTTACTTACACTGAATCAACATATTGTTTTGTTCTCTGTTACTTAGTCAAAAAGTAGCTGACCCTATTCCCAGCCTCTGATAGCTAATTGGACAGATATGGGTGGTGCAGAGTCAGGATTTTCCATACCTTTTAGTGCGTGCAGGTTATAAACTAGTAACCATGCCTCATACCTATGCACCATGTCAAAACTTTGGTTGCGTCAAAGTTTATTAAAAAGAATTTAAATCACTCAGTCGCCATCTCAAATCGCATTGGCATCTGATATTTTGACATCACAAAGTAACATGATTGACACAATCGGACTATCATTTTGTAATTTCGTTTTTTGACCAGATAAGATTGAAATTTTTGATGCACACACAATTTGAGCAACTGAGCAATTGAAATACTTGAAAAAATATTTTTGACTAAACCACAGGTGTGACATGAATGCTGTAGGTATGATTAAACTACAAAAACATCTTTCCAAATATATTAAGGTTTGCTGTATTCACAGTTTGTAAATGCGTTTAAAAACCCTGGTGCCAAAAATCTGACTATGTTACTATAAGTGTCCATGTCGGATTTTATTTTCTGGACAGGACATTGTTATATTTTAACTAAATTGTCATTGTGTTCTTTAAAAAAAAGTAATAAACATCTTTTGACATCCCGGTATAGAATAATTTCATGGGTGTCAATGTGTTTGAGAATAGATTTAATTGAATCGAGATGAAACTTGCTACAAACTAGTCAATTAAAAGACCTATTTGTTGATATTAGATAAAAGTTTGTTTCAGTATCCAATTATTCATAGGCAATATGTAGATATGGTTACTGTGTGACATGCTGTGATATGTCCATCAATTTTTGTACTTTTTCTACAATCTTTAGACAAGAATTTGGTTCTATTTTGAACAAAGAATAACATAAATCATGGGTGACCACTTGAATACTTGTGTATACCATATTCGGTCATTTTTACCTCTTGAAAGCTTGTAAAAGCACACATTTTGGGATCTTAACCTCACATTTCTATTTCAATTGTAAACATCCTAAAATCATGAATAAAATGTATAATAATCACTCAGATTGAAAGCCTCGTAAACAAGTATAATATACAAGGTTTCAATCTTCTCCTTTCTATGGATAAAAACAGAAAAACCTGTACCATGTACAATTATGCAAGTGAATAAGTTATTATACAAGGTTTAAATCATCAAGGAACAAAAACCTTGTATAACAGTAAAGAAAAGATATAATCAATTAGATTTTTACCAGAAACGCATACAAACAGATGTTTTTTTAAAGTAAAATTAAGTTTGCATCATATAATGTCATTTAAGGTTTAAGGTGGTCACTCAAGTTATGTTGGTCTCGATCCATACCAAAAAGTCAATTTATGCCCACCTTTAGTTATGTTAATTTATTAACAATTTTAGATTGATCATTAGTCATTGGTAATTGTAACAATCATGAACTGTCATTCAAATTTTGACCAAACTAAGTATGCAACTTAACTATGTAGGCCTACATATTGATTGGATCTCAAATGAGTTTTTGAATTATTGCCCCTGAAATGGGTAAAATATTTATATATTTCGTGTTAACAAAATAGAGACCTTATTTTAGTTGACATTTTACAAATTTTACTACCTTTAAGTAAACATTAAAAAACAATGAGAAAGTTTATTTTAAACTATAGTCATACATTGTTAACACAAGATTACAAGGTAAAATATATTCCCTACTTTTGTTTTTTTATAGAGACTGAGAATGATTTGGATCAGACAGACAGAGAGAGATACCTTCTTGAAGATGTTATTGGAAAATATAGTGACAGTTTCATAATAATGAAAAGATTACATAAAGGTATCATTACTATGTACAATTGTATTTTATTTTGATAAATTTATGTTTATTAATTGAACTCTCATCTTCATTTTTATTACTTTCCTGCTCACGTCTTGATATACTTTTACCATAAAACCAGATGAGCTGTCCTGATGAGCATTATGCTTTCATCATAAGGTGTTTTTGCCAATTTTAAACATATTGTTTTTATTACAGGCAAAGAGAATCAACAACACAACAAAATGATCTTGGGAGAAAATTAGTTTAGTGAGATGATATGTGATTATTGTTTGTTTGCTTCTTCAACAACACAAAGGTAAGTTTGGTTACTGGATTGGTAAATTGCTCTAGTTTTGTCCATGTTGAATGGCCAAAAGGCAAATTATTCTGTATTTTCTGGCTACTGAATAAAAAGTTCAGATAATTTGGTCATAAAGTTTATTTATCATTGGCCAACATTATTTGATCAGTGCATCACAGTAAATTGTCATTTAGCCATTTACTGATCAGAAATGCATACTTTTGTAATTTTATTCTCATAAGACAAATATTAAGTAAGGTATGAAAATGAATTCCTAGCTGTTTGTCCATATGCTTGTTGTGTCTGATATATTTTGTAGACACTGACTTTGAGTCTTGTAACCACTCTGACTAAAACGTTTAATTATATTTATCTCTGCAAATAGGTACATAAATGTGACTTAAAACCTTGTCACCAAATAACTGTCATCAATTTATTTTATAACCGAATAATTCTGATCAACTTACCTTTTGACCTTTTGTCCAAATTACTGATATCAATTATTTCTGTAACCAAATTATTGTGATCAACATACTTTTTGCCTAATTTACCTTGTGACAAAATGACATTTGTGACAATATCGCTGTGATCAATTTACTTTGTGACCAAATAACTGTAATCAATTTACCTTATTGAGTTAAAAAAAAATTATTTTCCAGAAAAAAAAATTAAAGAAAGAACCAAGCAACAACATTTTACAGGAATAACAACTTCAACTGACTGACTGTGCTATCGAAATGAAACAAAATGAATGGAGTTTTTCTAAAACTCTTCTGTGACTGCTATTGAATCTCAAATAGCTCAATGTTAGAAAGGCATAGACCTAATTGATTACCTAATAAAGAAATTATGACAAATGATGATTTGTGACCACAGTTCTAAGCCTACAGAGACAGTAGCATTTTGGGTGACAATATTATTTCTATTTACTAATTTGTATAACATATATAATTTTTAGTAATATTAAAGAAAATCTTTGAAATGAATGCTTTTCTGTTTTTATCTTTTATCGAAGCAAAATTTTCTCAGAGTATCTTGGCTGTCCCTGTTAACCCTACATCACATTAGTGCAGTTTTGAAAACTAGGATCATTTGGGTACACATCAACTCTTGGTCCTATAGATTATACTACATGTAGTAGCTTCTGATTAGACAAAACCAACGTATTGCAGTGGCATTAGATGCTCTTGTAACAATCAAAAAACTTTTATATTTGCTCCCTCTATCTTTATTTCATATATAAATATATTTTTCACCCCAAAACTGATACTTGTTAGGTACTTATTATAAAGTTCAGTCTCAAAGCAATTGACTCTTGTCAATACGATATACTATTTATGAAAATAAAAAACAGAATAAATATCATAACCGTAAACATACCAGCAAGGCCTCAACCCCGTTATTTTTTATCAATTGGACTTTGTCATGTAGGTCATTTACATTCAAAATATTTTGTTATTGTGAATTATGCCTACTCTTTCTTTAGCAGGCCCTATTTCAGGTAAATAAACTGTGCACTTTACACGCAAATATACGGTATTAATCAGGTTAACATCGGGTTGAAACTGTTGAGACTCCAGCTTCTTAAACTTTCTCATTGGATTTCTATTGACAAATTACAAATTCAATTGAAATTGAGTTATATTTTTCTAATATTGGGCTAAAGAAATATTCATGCTTGCCTATAGTATAGAAATGAATAAACTTTGTCATTGTATTACAATTAATAAAAAAAGTGTGCATGATACAACACACATAAAAAAATCAATTAAAACTAAGTCTCTAATTTGCTAGCAAGAATCTTTTTTGTGCATGTTTTGGCCATGTCAAAGGTAACAATTCAAAAACTGTTATTTGAACTATTGTGCTACAAGTCAAATTCATCTGACATCACATCAATATTAAAAGAGGCATACCAAGTTTGGTCAAAACACAAGTTAATTTGTTTGACAGTTCATGACTGCTTGTAACAGCCAATGGCGATTTATCCATCAGGAATATGGCATTTGATATTTCATCGAAGTCTGTAGTCAATATAGGTATAAATACATGAGGTATGTTCATTAGTTGAAGATGGTTGGTTGATAGAATTTTTCTAGGGGCAATCCATGGTTTGGGTCATTGTAATCTTTCTCGTCCCCCCCCCCCCTGGAAAATTTTTTGATAATGTTAAAGCAGAGAACTTAATTTGTCCATGAATCAGCATGGAATGTCGCTGTCTTTTCTTCTTGTCTCAGATAAATTCATTAACACAATACAAGATTACCGACCCAACTCGGGCGATTGGGCAACCCTACAAGAAACTTTGTCCATTAAATTAAATCAACTGTAAAATATGCAATTCATTAACACAAAGTAATATCAATAATTCTCAAATATTATAATTACAATTTAACTGCCACTTGCACTTGTCTAGAAGATAAAATAATCTAGAGATAGTGAACCTGGGGATCCAATGCTCACTCCCAAAATGCAATTACTATGCTCACTCCCAAAATGCGATTACTTTAAAATTCAGATAGATAGATAGATAATTAGATAATCAATTTTTTAGATAAATATGCGGAATTGGTGTAAAATTAACGCCACTAGACAAATTTTGATCATGGAGCCAAATTTGTCAACGCCACCAATTACCGCTGTGAAACATAGAAACGAATAATTAGCTATCGTTTCTATGCCAGCTATGGTCCAAATTCGCCTGAAATAGGAGAAACTTTAGTATTTGTTTTTATAGAAGTATTGAATGCTCTCTGTATACTGTAAATAAATATATCATTACCCAGTTTAGATAAATGTACCAGATCGGAAAATAATTCACTTTGTTTGACACTTATTTCGGGGTACCTTATGTAACATCCAACTATATCTAAAATTCGTTTAGCTACAAAACGATTCAATCTCAATCGAACTCGTTCAAGTGCTTTATGACATTGTTGCTCACGATACTGAATTCTGGGTAGTATCTGCGACCAAACTAATACTGTTTTAGGCATTAGAGACAAAATAACCTTGAGATCTCTTCCGATAGCATGTCGAAGTTTGCAAGAATCAACTAAACCAATATCGTTGCCTCCGACGTGAAGCATTAAATAATGTGGAGGGTCCTCAAAGTAAAAGTCTAAGGGTTGCTAACAACTGGGACCATTTCATCCCACCCTTTCCCTGCCACCAAAACTCGACCCCAAATCGATTTAACCCTAGGTTAACACCTTCATATGAACTCCTCGCATGACAAGAAACTCTCTTAATTATTGAAGAACCCACAATCCAAACCTTTATCTTGACATCTAAAAAAAAAAATAAAGTAAAAATCAAGTGTGAGTAGGGCTACAACACATTCTCGACAGATACTCTCAAGGGAAATAATTCGTATCAATCAAACCTAAACTACTAGTTGGGATATGAATGTAGGACTTGTACGCCTTGGATCCCCATTGGCCGAAATTCATTATGTCCTCATCTGTTATGCCCACATTAGACGCAGACGTTGCAGCGCCTATCCTGAAAGAGTGGGACTTAAAACAATCATGTGATATTCCAGTCGCGATAAGTGCTTTTTTGAACACCGAATTAAACTGGTACCGAGTAACTGGTTTACCTCGAAAATGACAGAAAAATGGACCCGTTACCTTGGGCCTTAATTTTACGAAACCGAAATAAGCGGCCACTGGACAAATCGGGCTATCTGTTGCCGGCAGATTGATAACAGACCCCTGACCCATTTGATCAGCCTTGCTAAACGGGACGTGTATTTGCACGGTCCTATTGTTATCTGTCAGTTGGATATTCGACACATGTAAAACCTGATGTAAATTATGCCTTGTACTTAGAATGAGTTCGCCTATTCGGAAAAATCCCAAAAATGCCAAAGAAAACATCAGTTTAAACAAAGAGGCTTCAAAAAGAGAAGAACATACCGAGGGCAGAACCTTCAGCAATTCAAATAACAAACTTGGTGTGATAGGTCGGCGAATGTCATTTCTTGCTTTCAATCGCGATATTCCCAAGATCATTTTCCTGGTTAGGAAGTTATCTGTGGTGTCTATATTATTGTTTATTTTACAATGGTGGAGCAATGGCAGAAATATATGATTTGACCGTCTTCGGTGAATATTTCGCTACCAATAATGAGAAATGCAGAGTAGATTGCTCAGGTGGCCAAATAGATTGGATACCGTAATTAGTTAAAAAAGTGCCAAACATTTCAAAGCAACCTGATAAGCAATGTTTGTGTTTTCCGATATAGAAGCGTCTACAAGCGCAGCAGCTTGGAAAGAATTTTATCAGAGTAATTGCTCAGGTGCAAACAGATTGGTACCGTAATTAGTTAAAAAGTGAAACTTTCAAGCAAGATAAGGGAAAATTTGTGTTTTCCGATTATAGAAACGTCTACAAGCGCAGCACTCTTGAAGATCATGCTTGAAAACTGGTATTCTTTCTCGCTTCAGATTGAACTGTTGGACAATTGAAAGAAACAGTTAAATTCATCTTTAATCATACATTTTTTCCCTTCAATATGTGATGAAAAACAACATACATGTAAAACAAAACTCGTAAGAGATACATTACCCGCTTAGATTTAGACGTTTCAGAATTCAATATGTGAACCAAGGCAGCATTATCGGTATGAAGAATTATCCTTTTATTCGAGAACTGTTTCCCCCATATGTGGAAAGACAAGACAATAGGTACTAATTCTAAAAAGGAAATGTCACATATAAGCGCAGTCTGTGCCCAAAAATACAAACATGCCCAAGCGTCACCTAAAACAGCACCACAACCCAATTTGGACCCGCCTGCACTGTCCGTGAATAAATTTAAATCGGAATCAGCAGACCACTCCAAATCTCTAAATCTACAAATTCAATTAAAAATGTCGAGAAAAACCAACCAGTATCTTATGTCCTCACGCAATTCGGCCGATACTCGAATGTGATGACGAGGGTTAAAAACTCCCACCTTAGCGTCATAAAAACGGCGGTTGAACGCCCTTGCTGACGGAATTGACCGTGAACAAAAATTGAGGGATCCTGTCAACACCTGTAGGTCTTTAAGGGTAGTTTTTTTTCTAGGAAGCATATCCAGTCATAAAGTTTTCAATTCGTGAATTTTTTGTTTATGAATTCTAACGCACATACATTTCGTATTAATTTCGAGACCTATAAATGTAAGTTTTGTACACGGTCCTTTATTTTTTCCCATGCAATTGGAACACCTATATCTCTGCAAATTTCACTGAAAGTTGACATTAGATTCTGGCACGAATCTGAACCAGAAGTACCCGGAAATAAAAAATCATCGAGATAATGAACTACGTTGTTATTCCCACTTGAATTTTGTTAACCATTCCAAAAAGGAAGAAAAATTTTCAAACAAGGAACAGGATATTGTACAACACATCGGTAAGCATTTATCCACGAAGTAATAGTCCAGTAATTTAAAGCCTAACAAATTATTATCAGTTGAATTGATGGGCATAAGCCGAAAAGCCGATCGAATGTCCATTTTTGCGATCTCTGCGTTTTGCCCCAAATTCCCTATTATGTCTATGGCCTTGTCAAAAGATGCATACGTGACCGAACATGATTCTGGATCGATTAAGTCATTGACACCGGATCCTCTTGGAAAGGATAAATGCTGAATCAACCGCCATTTATTATCCTTTTTAGGAACAAGTCCTATTGGAGAAATACGTAAATTTGAAAGAGGAGGGTACAAAAAGGGGCCTGCTATTCGGCCCTTTTTTACTTCATCAAGAACTTTCTCCCATGCCACCTGCTCGTTACCTTTTACCGAGACCAAATTTTTACATTGCGTTGAAACCCGAGGACCACAATATGCCAAATGAAAACCATATCTAAATCCTTTTAAAAGCGTAGAGGCATCAACAATTCTTGAGTAATGTAGAAGGTGTTTAGACAGAGAACTAGTTTTGATTGGCGTTAAACCTAGGGTTTGGATATCGGTTATGATAGGTGTTACCCCTAGGCGAAAATTGTTGCGGGTTACGAAATCGATTGTTCCTGGAGAGAAGGAGTTGTTATTGGTGAAATTTGGTTGGTGGGGTCTTTGAGAGTTAAAATTCGACACACCTGACCTTAAAGTGAAATTAATATCAACTCGATTACATGACAGCGACGGGTGATTGCCAGAACAGTTCAAACATTTGTGTGAGTAATTACATTCTGTTCTATTGCATAACCCTGAGTAATTAAAATCATAGCATTTGGCATTTACAGAGTTAAAAGATGACTGCCCGGAGGGATTAAAATTCATATACAAGAGCCACAATTCTTGATCAACCACCCCCAAAAGCATAAGGGGGTTCTGAGATTTCTTGAGACGAAATTGCTCGTCGTATTGAAGCCATCCTAAATGATTTGAACGTTCTGCACCCAAACGAACGGAATAGAGATACTTTATAAGACCAGCTGTACTCTCAGCATGAACTGGAGTATAAATACTTATGAACACTAAAAAAGCTTTAGTCCAACTGTTCAAATCCCTTATCTTAAAATGCACTTTATCCTGCACAACGAGCTTTCCATAGACTTGATACCTCACGCAGTTAATCCGGGTTTAGGTTTAACATCAATCCACCACTTGGACTTGGTTGACTAACTACCGTACTGATAGTGTCGGCTTCCCTGCTACTACCCCCGCTCATATCATTGTAGAAGGGTAGGGCTCTGAACGAGCTTTACTTGCTTTAGATTTTCTTCTTGAGTATTTACCTGTCGACGACATTCTTTAATCCCCTATAATAACATCTTTTGCCGTAATATGAACGATCTATTGTTTGAATTCCTTACTACGTTACTCGTTGACGTTAGTCATTGACAATAATTAAAAAGTAGACCTAAGCCTAGCCCTCTAGGCCTAAATCTATATGGAATCATGAATGAAGGGACCTAACAAAATACCATACAAGAGAAAAAATTAAACAAAACAAAACGAGGCCCCAAAGTTCATATACTTCTCTTAACCCTAACAAAGAAGGATTCTGTAAATAAATTTTTTGTCCAGCACTTAAACCTCGCCCAACGTAAGATAAGTGTAGAGTTGAAAAGGCTTTGAAATAAAGGGAGGAAACTCTTTTCGACACAATACACCGTACCCAGCCCGATACGTAATCAACTAAGACGCACCCACACACTCAGTTTGGCCTCATTGATAAACGAGTTTAATCTTAAACGATTAAACTTTATTAAAAAATACTTATAATCTAAAACGTTATTATTTTGATTTAATAAAACATTATTAAATATGGGTTGGATCGCTATTTCATTTAAAGTGGTAGGTTCAGATCTTACACCTTTACATAAAAAATCCCATGCTAATAGTAATGCTTTATAAAATGGAGTTAAAATATTTAAAAGTTTAGAATTATAATGAATTTTAAAAATATCCTTATCCAAGTCTAATGCACCATATGTGTTTAAAAAATATGTCGTAGTGTGTTTCCATAGACTATTAATATCAGGGTTAACATATAGCTTGATCCATTTTAAAATAAGTGACTGTCCCTTTAACCTTATGTCAACTAAACCCATGCCGCCATTTACTTTATTGGATGTCATGAGAGCTGGTTTTCCGTCCCATAAAAACTTTATTAAAAGCGATTTAAGCTGCTGTTGTATGGTATCTGGCATAGGTATGATTGACATAGTGTAATTGAATTTGGACACAATAAGAGTATTAATTACTGTTACTTTACCCATCAAAGTTAACCGTCTTTTTCTCCAAAAATTTAAAATATTTTTAACACTATATAATTTACAACGCCAATTCTTATTAAAACATTCATTAATATTATTTCCAAAATGAATACTCGAAAACTTAATGATGCATGGTCAGAAAACTCAGTGAATGCATTTACTTCAAACTTGATTATATTTGTTTAAAACTCTTGTATCAGCGAGAACATAGTCAATTAAACTGGAGCCACGATTAGAACAATAAGTAAATTTACCAACACCTTTATCTGTTCCGAATCTTCCATTAAAGGGGCCCGGGCTTAATTTTTAGGGGTCGTTTTGGGCCTTTGTTACATTTAAACAGTCCTCAGAAATATTCAAGCTCTGAGAAAATCGCAAAATACCTTGAAATATGCCTCAAACAAAAAATTTCACTTTTCATTTTTTTTCCGTGCTGTACGCGGCTGGTCTCCAGTCAGTCTGAAAATTGTGTGTCCTGTTGACAAAGTCTACAATTGAAAAATGCGTTGTAGTCTATTTATATAGATGACCGCTATTGCACGACGGGAAGGATTACTCTTTGATTAACAAGACGAACCGTTTTCCAATATTGCAGGACGTTAGTAATTTCTTAAGTCATTATGATTTTTCAAACACGGATAATTATGGATACACATGGATTTGAAGGCTCAAATTTCAAAGGTAAGCTCTGTAGACTATTTCTGATTAGGTAACCAAAGAGTTCATGTGTTTGAGGCTGTCGGATGATTGTCCGAAACAAATAAAGCCAACGTCAAATGGAAAACACTCACATAGATGTTTTATTTATCGGAGACTAATACCGAAATGAAATGTAGCCCCGTGTCCCCTTTGGATTATTGAGGCCTACAAGTCTACACTAGCTTTGTGTAGAGTACCCGAAAAAAGCTTCCAGGATATTAAAAAAATAACAACTGCCAACGATATAAACAAGAGGTTCTTTCTTTAAACTGACATTATCAATATTTATCATTTAACAAACATCGTCTACAAAATATTAACTGAAACGTACAATAAACCATACGCATATATCAAATAAAGTTTCATTCAAATCCGATGAAAACTGTAGTCTCTATCGCGTTCACAAGCAATTGTGGACGGACGGACCGACGGACGAAATATACAACCAAATTATAATGTGGGCGTATAAAAAGATTGTCGTAAAAAAAGAACTGAATTTCCGGTAGGGAGAAGTTATTGTTCATACTGCAGCGCCATCTAGCGACGTCTTCTTGATGGTTGCTATGATAAATCTAAGAATGTAATCCCGTGTTTCGCATTTTTTAGACCGTATTACTTTATTTAAGTAAAGGAATATAATGTAACATTAGGGTCGCATTTTAATCGAATTAAACTTCTTGATGGCACGAAATAAACAAAGACAATAGATTTAGCATAGTTTTGTATCGAGAGTTAGATGATCATCGGTACAAAGTATGATATTACATGGTTAGATGAATGAAGGTTAGACGAATGCACGGAACGAACGAAGTAAGATTTTTTAGCTTGTAGCACACGGGGCATCGGTTTTAGACACAGGTTTTATTACCTTATCATATAAGGTAACCTCATTATTATTACAAAATATTTGTGATACAATTGTGATTGTTCTAGAGATACTTGTATACCGTTGTAGATAAACTTATCAGCTGGATGGAGATATCATTTGATTTTCACGTAATGCAAGCTACCACCATCCGTTATCAACTTATTATTTATTCATTATGTCTCTATAACTTTTACACAAATTAATCTTACAATACTGTTTTATCTACTGTACTATAGATAGAAAAAGACAGGGTTGATATTTAATAATTCAGAGATTTAACATATATATAGCGTAATATTCTGTAATATTCGTAATAAGTAAGTAACAAAATTCATATAATAATAGCAATAACAAAGTATCAAAATTCTTAGAACTTGATTAAGTAATAATATAATCAGCTTCTTTTATTTCAATTTCAAATAATGCATTAAAATGATTTACATAATACATGTACTATTTATTGTTCCGAACCCTTCATATAATATGGCTTCTTAAGATGATACTTTAGTTAAGACTTAGTTAAAAACATTCTTTAACATAAATGGCAAAAGAGGTATTGTTTTAGATATTTTTGTACTTTCAGATAATTTGCTGAACTAAAACCTTGTGTAATTATTATCTCTTATAATAAGTATGAATTGACATTACTTCTAAGAATTTGTAGCACAGTTTACATTGGTTATGTTTATCTGCTTCTGCTTTTGACAACTTTGCTTTCCTTAAAACTACAATATGAAATGAGCATTATGTTTTTCAGTCCTCTGGTTGAGAATTTGTGTCGCATACGTTGCAATGTTTTTATCATTAAAATAAGCGATTATGTGGTAATCAGGACGGCTATGTTCGCGGTCATCAATTCTGTTAATAATGGTAATTACTATCCGAATGAATATCTTGTCTTGATATGCCATTGATGAGTGGATCACTTTGAGTGCCAGCACTTGTTTTGAGACTCACAATTTTTATTTTGAGTTTCAAAGCAACAATTGTAAACCATGGCACTGTACTCTCTAATCCATCACTTGTTAACTCTTTGTTGTAATCCACACAATCGCTATCTGTTTCACTGCCCGTTCCACTATCATAGTTCAATTCACTATCATAATCACTGTAGCGTATATGAGAAGGATCACCGATAAAGTAATAAATTTCCACCTTCGGACACCGTACCTCGTCTATTCGCAGAATTATAATTCCAATTTATCTTATTTTATTTTTACTGAATTTTTGTACTTCTGCGTATGAAATTATTGGATATTTGATTATATCAAATTTAAATAAAAATTTCAAAGGGAAAATTTTAACCTTAGAAAGCCCTAATTAGTCGTTATTGTTGTCGTTACTATCATTATTATCAAAACCACCTGTCCCAGAGTCCGAGTTATCAAAACCATTATGGAAAGCACTACAAATATCTCTAAAATCCCTAGATCCAGAAAATATCCCCGAACCACTCTTTCCAGTGCTACTGATATACCAGTCATCATCGTCATCGCCAAATCCAGTGGTGGCTTTTGCAATGCAGGAAAATACTTTCATTACAGTGTTGCCGGTAAAACCCGAAGCTGAAAAATATGTACATTATTATACAAAATATGTACATTTATGAACAGCAATGCCTCAGTACCCTATATCTTGCACATTTTGAAACTTGTCTTGCTAACATCGCTAAGTTTTAAATTCGTCTTACTTACGAGGAGCTGTATTTTTCTTCACTTTGTCTTTTCCTCTAAATCCTGGATTAACCATTTCACACCTTGGACATTCTCTCAGTGACCAATTCAATATCATATTACAATGTGGACACCTCATTTTATTCTGCTAAGTTAATAATGTTAATAATGAATGACATAGGCTATGAATATATCAATAAATCAACATTTATAAATTGAGAATAGGTACATTGTAGTAGACAACATTTTTCAAAATTTACAGTTAATGAAAATTAATATTCCACTATGAGAATATAACTAAAATGCTTTATGCAGGCAGAAATACAAAATACCGTGCAGTCGCCATTACTGCTTTAACAATTTTATCACAGCCTAAACCACACGAAAAGGGCATATAAGTTTTTATTAAGTCGATCGCAAACATAACATAGACAGTCGTAAAGAATGAATTAATTAGCATCATATAATTTCAATATCTTTTAGCTTTTAAATAAACTTTATTACATTTTAAAACGATCCAAATCGAGGCGACTGAAACGATAAGGAAATACTGTTATATAGTTCAACACAGGGGGATTTATTTTCATGCAAATTACCCCATATATCATAAAAATAGACTCATGAATTAGTTCTAAAAATAAATTAGTGCACACCCTTAATATTGATCATAACCGTTTAATGTGGAGAAATAAAAATAAAACTACCTTCAATAGAAGGCGGCAAAAATATATATCCTATTTATGATACCTTATAAAAATTATATAGCTTGATAACGTACGAACGTGATTTAAAGATAAAGAAAATAGTAAACATATTGAATTACTTAGTTCAAGTATTATTCTTCACTATAATATCGTGATTTTAAAATAACTACCCATCATCTCAAACAAATTATTTAGCGCGGATAGAAGTCATGCATTTTCTTTGCAAGGAAAAATATACAATGTAGTTGTGTACTGGCGTGTCCCTACTTTTTGTTGAAGCAATGATTGTCATCTGAATATTAATGAAACATTTATATATCAGATTTCCCAGAGAACAAATTTTCAATATTTCAAAAATTTTGAAAGCTAACTCGACAACATTTTCTTATGTCAACACATTTATAATATGACTTGTCACAAAGTTTCACCATTAAATTTGCAAGTTTCTTTTGAGCTCCATTGTCTGTCTATAAGAACACAATGTTCAACTTAAACTGCACATAAACAATGGATATAGAATTTAAAGTTTTTTTTTTAAATTAGAGAAACGAATGGTCACTACTCGCTGCAGTCTAATATATGGGATAGGATAACCGGGCAAGTTTACAATGGAAGAACAGATATCTTTAAATACGAAGTACACTTGTAAGGACAAATTTGAAGAATGACACTAGTGTGACAATTTGATCATGGTAAAAGCGTTTAGAGACGGTTTGTGCTGAACATTGTGGACACATATTGATGATTTGTTCAAGTAAAAATTGAGCCCTGGACCCTCAGGTTAGCGAGAAAGCGTCTTTGTGTACCTTGAGAAATATTTACCTAATAAATATATACTATACAATCATATCACAGTTACCATATATCACAAAAAAACACTATTTTTGTAAGGAACGACTATAGCTTGTTAATACTAAAGAATAAAAAACAGTCTTTTAATGGAAAGCATCCACCGCATAAACGCGATTGGTCTTGTTTCCTTAGATAGCATTAGATAATTATATAGAAACTTAGAATTAGAAGATGAAAATGAATTTATTTTACTAGAAAAATTGAAATACAAAGTCAGTTCAGTAAAATCGAGTCCATATTAGCGAGCAAGCATCTAACTCACTGATCCAACGCGGCTCCCTTTGTAAATTAAACCCTTCCTATTTTAAGGCATGTTCGATCTCACTCTTTTTAAACACATGAATAGTTTTGTAATGTACTTTGATAACAAATTGTATTATTCTCATGAATGGTTTTATTTTAAAGCCGTCAAAATAACAACAATATCGACATTCGGTTATTTTTCAGTGATGCATTCATTTTAAATCGTTCATATTCGACAATAATTTATATTGAAATGATTATATCCTGTCCCTTTTAAATTCCACTCATTGAATGTCAAACCTTATAGGGTGTGGTTATTTCTTCACAAAAACCTTTTGTACCTTTAGTCCATATAAAATGCCAGTTTACACATATACGACATTAAAACTACCTACATGTATGTTGCAAGGATAGATGTGTAGAAAGTTATGGAGATGATCGCGAAAAAATTGACAACTTTGTTATGGATTCTTCTATCATTAGGTGAGAATACATGTTCTTTTAGAATTTAGAAAAATAAAAGATATTAAAATTTAAACTACTGAACCACTATGTCATCTAGTTGGGTCTCGACAGCGTACGTTTACTGTACTCAATACTTTTATTTGATTTAAACTGGCAGTCCATGTCACCTTATGTTGATTTTAAAGGGTGACGAGTAAATGTGTACAATTGTTTAATATGTAGATTAAACTAGTTTTAATATAAGAATTCACATCAAACAGTTCGCCATTTTCAGGGATTGATTTGGGTCTTGAGTATATGTAAATAATAAATAGTACTAGAAACAAGTACTTTATAACAATTAGGAAAAAAACTACCCAACACAGCCTGGCGTATAGAGAGCTTTCGAAGGAAAGATGTCAATTGCTACTGAAGAAGAATCAAAAGCATGCTCCATAATAAAAATGTCTTAGTAATTTCTTAAAAGTAATGTTATTAAATATCAGAAACCGTTTACACTTAATATGCAATACTTTTTTATTTATAGAATGTTCCAGTGCATTAATAACAAATACTGGAATGTCTCTGACGTCCACCAACAATAGTCCAACTGTTGATTCTTCCGTAACACTTACCTGTCAAACTCCAGGTTACGATGAAATTACATGGAGTGGACCAAATGGAGTGTCTATAATTTTCGCACCAAATTGTTTCAGATTATCAGAAGCAGAATCAACTCACATCACTTATATATCTGTATCTTGTGGAGGTGGAAGCAGTGTCTTAACTATTAATAACTTTGATCCTGCTCGTGATGCAGGTGGTTGGTCCTGTACTGGATACTCTTTTATGGGATGGTCTGATTCAGCTTCCATTACTTTAACTGCTCCAGGTAAGTTCATCCAATTTTTTCTTGTCCATTATAAAGAACAAGGACTCTTCGCTCTGCCATGTCATGTTCATCGTGGACAAAAACCAATAAAAATTGCTGATGAAAAAATGTTATTCTGTAAATACGTTCATTACATAACTGCCGCAAGTACGTTCATCTTAGAGATTTCTCTCTCATTTTAGTATCTTTAATTCTAATATATTTAAACTATTATAAATTGGTTCCTGGTCGTGATGCAAGACCTAAACCCTAAGCGGAATGGACTTACCAAAAATGATCAAACATGTAAAAAATATTTATCATCATAGAGATACTAAATGTATCATGAGAAAACCCACAATTTTCATCATAATAAAACAAAGAAAATTGTTTGATCTGGTTCAAAGATTATAAAATAGATCTTTTAACTGGAATAATTTAATTCTATAATTACGTTTATTACAGCTTCTAACGTAGAGAACATAAAGATAAGAACAGAATTAGCGTTTATAGATCATTATGATAGAATTTCATTATTATATGGTGAGAAAGAGACGATACATTGTTCAGCTGATTGTCAGAATGGTTGTCAATTTACATGGCATCTGGAAAACCAACTTGTTTCATCATCTAATGAATTAGTAATTGATCTACAGAGTTCACCAGCTACACCTGGTGGTAGATATATGTGTACAGCGAGTTCTGGTGGGGATAAAATTAGAAAGAACGTGACAATAGACAGTATGTAATATAGTTTATGTTTTTGACAATGCTGTCGTTTTCGCATCACTTGCAGTATGTCTACCTTGCCTGTCCGTCGGTCCATCAACATTTGTTGTAAACATTAAAGAAGATACAATTTTATATGAATTTTAATGCAACTTGGAATTGGAATTGATAAGACCGTGGTCAAGTTCGATTTTGACGACTTTTCGATGAACGGTTTTTGTGTTATTGTACCTGCCTCTATATTTTTTGTCGAGAGAATAGAAGCTACACTTTTGACTGGATTTTAATGAAACTTGGTGAGAGCATTGAAATTGATTGACAGCGGACAAGTTCGAATTTAACCAATTTTCAATGAAGTTTTTGCCCTATACTTAATAAGATCACCTCAAAATTATATTGTGGGTTCAATAGAAAGTACAATTTTCAATGTATTTTGATGAAACTTAGTGTGAACATTGGAAAGGATAGGGCAGTGGTCAAGTTAGAATTTGATGATTTTACGATGAATGGTTTTTGAGTTATTGTCATTGACTTAGTAAAATTGCGTTAAAATTTTATTGTTTGTGCAATATAAGCAATTTTCAAATGATTTTGATAAAACTTGATATGACTATTGAAATTGATAAGACGGCAGTCAGGTTTGAAATTGGTGACTTTTCGATGAAGTTTTTTGTGAATTATTGACCTTGACCTGCTGAAATTGCGTCAAAATTTTATTGGGGATGCAATAGAAGCTACAATTTTTAATGGATTTTTATGAAACTTGTTGGATGAGTCTGCGGTAAGTTTGAGTTTGATGATTTTTAAATGAATGGTTTTTGAGTTATTACCCTTGATTTAATAAAATTGCATTCAAGTTTTATTGTGGGTGCAATAGAAGCTACAATTTTTATTGCGGTTGACCAAAATATAGATCACAGTTTTCATCGGATTACAATGAAACTTAGTATGTGTCTCTGTCATCATAAAATCTCGGTTCCTTTCGAAAACCAGCTTTCTGACTTTTACTGTTGGTGAGTTAAGCCCCCTTTTTTTATCGAAAATTCGTCAAATTCAGCTTGTGGGCGCGATACAGGCCACAATTTTTGTCCAATCTTTTCGAAACTTGGTATGTGTCTCTATCATCATATAATCTCGGTTCCTTTCGAAAACCAGCTTTCTGACTTTTACGGTTGGTGAGTTATGCGAAACTTCGTCAAATGCAGCTTGTGGGTGCGATACAGGCCACAATTTTTTTCTGATCTTTTCGAAACTTGGTAGGTGTCTGGAAAACCAACTTGTTTCATCATCTAATGAATTAGTAATAGATCTACAGAGTTCACCAGCTACACCTGGTGGTAGATATATATGTACAGCGAGTTCTGGTGGTGATAGCGTTACAAAGAACGTGACAATAAACAATACGTAATTTAAGTATTTAATTGGAGTTGTTTTAAATTACTGCAAGATTGTGTCGATACCTCGAAATTTCATTAAGCCTACCAAATTACAATTACGGTATGAAACTAGAATTAATTTTTTTTTACTAAAGGTATAAATCGATCAAGTTAAAAATACAAATGAAAATGCATGAAAGTATTTTTTTCATTATTATAGTGAACGATTAAACAAAATATTAAATACAAAGACCAATTTTATAGAATGTTCATTCCTTTAAATTTTGCCCAACAAATTATCTGGACTCTTAACAATTGTGTATCCTTTAGGATTCGATTATTTAAGTAATTTATTAATTAACTTGAATTAATTTGAAAATCAAAATTCTTAATGCCGGGGGATGAGTAAATATTCATATCCCTAAAGCTGGTCTTAAGCATTGATACCCCCCTCCCCCTTCTCTATATAAATTAGATAAAGATAGAAAATAAAGAGGAGAAGGGTCGGATGACCTTTTACCTTTTCCCCATATCCATATGCTTATGCATTTTGATGTCTGTTCATCTCATACAGATGTGGTTGTCCATATGTGTATTGTGTGGTCATAAACTTGGTAACAGGAACATAATCTGTCCATATAATACAAAAGTACTTGTCTATTTTTAAACAAATTGTACCTCGACATATATTGTAGGGCAGCCAAGAAACACCATTATATTTTCTCCACCTGATGATATCCTAAATGTAAATGAAGGTGATAATGTATCAATTATCTGTGATGGGACGGCAAATGGTTTTTACTGTTCTAGTGGAATGATGTTTGAGTGTTATACATCTTGGAACACTATGTCTGATGGCTTTATGTCAACACCGCATGAACTGAATTTTTACAACATAACTCCAGACAAGGCTGGAAGACATTACTGTATTCATAATGAATATGAGAAATCTTCTAATACCCAAGTTACTCTCTACAGATCAGTTCTGATAAATGTTATAGGTAAGGTCTCTTTGACTACGAGAATTACACGTTCATTATGTCACACACTTGCTAATAGTAATTTCTAAGATACTCTTATCCTCTGCAAAATTAAATGAGAGCAGTTTTACTTCTTACTCTTATGCTCCTTAATAATTAATGAAGACGGGCATCGTCATTAAATCGAGACAGGCGCATTCCAACTGTAGAAGAACCCTTTCCATGCAGATCCTGTTGACACGTTTTCAAAGTCAGCGTCTCTTTAACCAACAACAATGATAAGGGGAAACGGAGTTGAAACATAGGTCCGGAGCTGGTGATTATTATATGTAACGAAAGCTCTTCTCGTATGATGATCCAAAAGGATCCGAAAAGTCAAAATGACATTGATATGTAAATATTAAAATATAAGATAAGATGATTACATTTTATGACCTCGTGAATCCAATTATTTACAGGCAATTCAACATCTGCAGCACCATCAACGGCAACAACATCCATCAACCAAGCTACCACAACTACACAAGGTGTTGTATAATTCCCTGTTAAAACTTCAGTATAAGATCATCAATTGAGGTTGAAAAATATGACTCTGCCTTTTCAAGTGTTTTTTGTTTCTAATCATATAATATATAAAACTGTCTTATATATTCATACTTATTCTATATTTGATATGAATGAATCTAATTATTTTACAGGAAGTTCAACGTCGACAGCATCATTTACGACTACAATAGCAACAACAACCGATCAGCCAACCACAACTACACAAGGTTTTGTATAGTTTACTGATAAAACATATTAGTGATCATGAATAGAAATAGGATTTAATTAACGAAATCGATACAAATCGAGTTGTAACAAGCTAAGATAAAAAAAAACGCCAAAAAAACACAAGGTCAAAAAAAAAAAAAAAAAATAGAAAATCATCAGTATTGATGCCGTAAATGCTGCAAAAATAACTGTTCATTTTCAACTGTTTTTTTATATTCTAATTATATATAGCATACTATCAGTATCTGTTATATGACAGACGTCCTATTTATCCATACTTATTCTATATTTGATATGAATGAATCTAATTATTTTACAGAAAGTTCAACGTCGACAGCATCATCAACAACGACTACAATAGCAACAACAACCGATCATCTAACCACAACTACACAAGGTGCTGTAAAGTTTCCTGTTTAAACATATTAGTGATCATGAATCGAAAAAGAATTCCTGAAATCAATAAAAATCGAGTTGTTACAAGCTAAGATAAAAAAAAAAAACGCCAAAAAACACAAGGTTGAAAAAAAAAATCATTTTTCAAACAAAAAAAGCTATATTCAAATTTACTATCGGTACTGTGGCTTGGTTGTACATGTATATGGCCACTCCTCAAATTTGTGTCCATAAATTGATTTCCGTTTTGAAGAATCCTTATTTATACATATGATAATAAGCTTTGTTTCTTTCTAGGCAAGGTAGTATACACCCACTTTCAGTTTATATATAAAAATATTTGTTACAATTTCAACCACCATTCACATTTTTGAAGTCATCTGTTAGAGGTTGTGTCTTCCAGAGTGTTTACGAGCTATCACGGGTGGTACCGTTTTACGGTAGTTATTTCACTAGGTTTAAATACTCAATGCGTTCTACTAAGTAATTATCTTCAGATAGCATTTATATTTTTAAGGAATGGTACTGACGTCTACCAACAATAGTCCAACAGCTGGTTCTTCAGTAACTCTTACCTGTCAAACTTTGGGTTTCGATGAAATTATATGGAGAGGACCAAGTGGGGTGTATATATTATTTGCAGGTTGTTTAAGAATATCAGAAGCAGAAACAACTCATATTACTTATATATCTGTGTCTTGTGGAGGTGGAAGCAGTGTTTTAACTATTAATAACTTTGATCCTGCTCGTGATGCAGGAGATTGGTCTTGTACTATAGATTCTTTTATGTTAACATCTGATTCAGCTTCAATTTCATTAACTGCTGCAGGTAAATTCATATAAAACAATTTTTTCATTGTAATACCTTGAATATTTTAAATTTCGAATTCAATACCTAAGACGTAAGCACCATGGTACACATCCAAAAAGTATCGGAGCTACACAGAATAATCCGATAGAACATGTACGCGAAAAAAAGTATTATTATTATTATAGCAAAAAGTCCGCATATAGTTCAGTAATAAATAAATTGCTGATGTGATCCTGTTAAGGGATCATAAAATAGATAACCTTACTGAAATAATTTAATTCTATAATTACGTTTATTACAGCTTCTAACGTAGAGAACATAAAGATAACAACAGAATTAGCGTTTATAGATCATTATGATACAATTTCATTATTATATGGTGAGAAAGAGACGATACATTGTTCAGCTGATTGTCAGAATGCTTGTCAATTTACATGGCATCTGGAAAACCAGCTTGTTTCATCATCTAATGAATTAGTAATTGATCTACAGAGTTCACCAGCTACACCTGGTGGTAGATATATGTGTACAGCGAGTTCTGGTGGAGATAGCGTTACAAAAAACGTAACACTCAAGAGTACGTACTTAATTACAGAAGGATACTTTATTCAAAATTATTTTTAACGTAAAAGAAAAAAGTAAATGTCGACTGAAAACGATCTAAAGAATTTTTTCTAGTCATGTATTTTATCAACATTTGGTACAAAATACTCGTACTTTTCCTATCTGATAACCATTAACTAAACGTTTGAATACATTCAATTGGATTCTTAAACTATATTTTAGGGCTGGAAAGAGGCACTATTATATTTTCACCACCTGATGATATTCTAAATGTAAATGCGGGTGATAATGTATCAATTACTTGTAGTGGGATGGATACTTACCACTGTTCTGTTTCAATGCTGGTAGTGTGTGATACATCCTGGAACACTATGTCTGATGGTTTTGTGTCAACACCACGTGAACTGAATTTAAACAACATAACTCCAGACAAGGCTGGAAGACATTATTGTATTTATTATGAATATGATCAAACTGCCAATAGCCAAATTACTCTGTACAGATCAGTAAAGATCAATGTCATAGGTAAGATGTTCTCTGAAAAAGATTCGAAAGAACTATATATTTATATACCTTGTTACACTAGGCAATGGGCGTTTATGATATCACACGATTTGTCAAGCTAAAAGTCCTTTAAAGCACAGGCCTGGAAAAAATGAAATTAACAGATATTTATTTCCTACTCTTCTACTCTTTACATCAAATGTCGAGACATATTTAATGTTAACAGAATGTAATCTAATTGCCTCACAAATTAGACGTCATTTTCCCATGTTTGCCCAACGAATCTATATCACTGGAAAGCGGAATGAAAAATTCACAGGCATAGAGCTCTAGGTGTTCTAATGATAAAACGTCGATCTGTTTGATAATCTTGAGAGACCGCGTAAAATCGACACGATTCTGTTTATATTTCTTCTTAATGCAGTAAGCTAATAACCAAAAAAAAAAAGAAAAAAAAAAGAGTAGTGTTTTGATAAATTCACACTGATTCGTGATAGAATGAACACAAACTGATAGTCGATGCACAAAGTATTTTAACAATTAGTATATCATAGATATTTACAAAGCTGAATGACAATAGTTAATTCGTAATTATTGCTATTTTATGTTTTTAAGGGAATAAAAGTTAAAAAATTGAAATAGGTATTATGGTATGGAAATTAAAATCAATGTTTGTTATATAAATTTATTTAATTTCGAGTTACAGCATAATTCTTCTTATATAGTTCAGTAACATTGATGTTCGTATTTATAATAAAAAAAAATAACTTATTCATATCCGAAGACTTCATTATAAAAAAACAACATTCAACTTGTTTTGAGGTAGCATGGCTAATAATTGAATCGATACAAGATTTACTTCGTGTTCAATACCATTTCATAACTTCATACGCAAACAAAAGAGAGCAAATACAAAGATTATACTACCTATCGCATTTATATTTCAGCGTTTAAATCATTATTGAAACAGTTCCGTACATAAGAAAGTTCTAATATTAAAAAGAAAAGTCTAATATTAAAAACAAAATTCTAATAATAAAAAGAAAATTCTAATGATAAAAAGAAAATTTAATATTAAAAAGAAAGCATATTTCTAGAACATACGTTTAATAACACTATTCAAACATTATATTCAAACACAAAACGATATTCAAGTTAACTAGTGGTGCTGTGGATTCGCACTTGGACCTAAATCTTATAATTTGAAAAACGACATTGAAGGCCAGAATTGATCTTATTTGTGTAATAAATAACAAAATTAACAATATTCCGATTTTCATTGCTTAAACTAGAACTGTGCTTTCTAATTATTACTTGATGTTCTTCCATTTACATCTCCTTAAGGAACATTATTTAAGCTGATAGAGAGGGCAATAATTATCAGCTCTCATCATTATATTTTTAGATACACCAAGTATGTCTCTGACGTCCACCAACAATAGCCCAACTGTTGATTCTTCCGTAACACTTACCTGTCAAAATCCAGGTTACGATGAAATTACATGGAATGGACCACATGGAGTGTTTATAATTTTCGGACCAGGTTGTTTCAGATTAACAGAAGCAGAATCAACTCACATCACTCATATATCTGTATCTTGTGGAGGTGGAAGCAGTGTCTTGACTATTAATAACTTTGATCCTGCTCGTGATGCAGGTGGTTGGTCCTGTACTGGAAACTCTTATATGGGATCATCTGATTCAGCTTCTATTACATTAACTGCTGCAGGTAAGTTCATCTTATAAAATTGTTTTCTCATTGTAGGATTCTACTACTATTAAAAATTTGCATACCTAAGACCTAAAAACAACAGCAGAGATGCGCATAACGGAACGAGGACCCACTTCAAATGATCTCGCTTTCAAACACAAACATATCAGTGTAAGATATGTAAGAAATACAGTAAATGTATCACGAGAAAACACACATTTTTCATCATAATAAAACAAAGAAAATTGTTTTTATCTGGTTCAGGGATCATCAAATAGATAATAAATAAATAATATGTTATAATTACGCTCATTACAGCTTCTAACGTAGAGAACATAAAGATAACAACAGAATTAGCGTTTATAGATCATTATGATACAATTTCATTATTATATGGTGAGAAAGAGACGATACATTGTTCAGCTGATTGTCAGAATGGTTGTCAATTTACATGGCATCTGGAAAACCAACTTGTTTCATCATCTAATGAATTAGTAATTGACCTACAGAGTTCACCAGCTACACCTGGTGGTAGATATATGTGTACAGCGAGTTCTGGTGGGGATAAAATTAGAAAGAACGTGACAATAGACAGTATGTAATATTGTTTATGTTTTTGACAATGCTGTCGTTAACGCATCACTTGCAGTATGTCTACCTTGCCAGTCAATTTCGGAGAGTACACAGTTTTGATTTCATTCAACAATCTTCGTCAGTTTTCGTAAAGCTGCATCTGTCTAGTTAATTAATGATTGATTTGGTTGGGTTTTCTGTGGCGAGACGCTTCATGTCCGGCTTTTTTTTACATGGATTTAATAAGTAATTTCATTGCAACCTGTATATCATAGTCCCCAGCTATTTAGTAGCTATGGGTTTAATTATGAGACCTGTTATAGTCCCTTTTAATTCTTTTTTCATGAAGTTTTTATTTAAATTTTATTAATTATTTTGTTTACAGACTTGTAGTTCTTGAAAAATTCAAGATTGTTTACGTGTTGTTATATTATAGGGCATCCAAGAAACACCATTATATTTTCACCACCTGATGATATTCTAAAGGTAAATGAAGGTGATAATGTATCAATTGTTTGTGATGGGATGACGTATGACAGTGCATGTTTTGATATTGTCGGAATTGAATGCACAGACATGTGGAATACAATGTCCACATCGGGTGATCTGAAGTTTTACAACATAACACTAGACAAGACTGGAAAATACTACTGCTATCATGAGATGTATGAACAATCTTCTAATACACGGTATAGCTTATACAGATCAGTACAGATTAATGTTATTGGTAAGATAGTTTAACTGAGTATTTAAACTGTGCCTCCAGCGCAAGGTCGATAACAAAGACATTTTTGCTATAGATTAGAAATTAAACAACTGACGGAAACAGTGAAATGGAATAATAAATGTAAAATAGATTACAAAGCGAAGTCTAATTTACACATTCTTCATCTCTCACACATTTGCAAATAGTCGCTTGGAGGCAATTACTAGTATAATTTTTAATTATAGCAATAACTATTCTGTTATCAGGTCCCTAACTTCTGTTACGACATCTGCTCCGTTACAGAAAGAACATCCACTTCTGTTTTTACAACATCAACATCTGAAACAACAACAACTTTTCCTGTGATATCATTATCAACTTCTGTAGCCACATTTGATATGAATCTCATTATTTTACAGGAAGTTCAAGGTCGACAGCATCATCAACAACGACTACAATAGCAACAACAACCGATCAGCCAACCACAACTACACAAGGTGTTGTATAGCTTTCTCTTAATAGTAATACACAGAAACATTCATCAATAAAAATAGAATATCATTAGCATTGAAGATGCCGTAAAGGCTGAAAAAATAACTGACTTTTCAAATGTGTTTTTATGTTCTAATTATATATAGCCTTTTATCTGTTATTTGACAGAGTTCTTATATATTCATACTTATTCTATATTTGATATGAATGAATCTAATTATTTTACAGAAAGTTCAACGTCGACAGCATCATCAACAACGACTACAATAGCAACAACAACCGATCAGCCAACCACAACTACACAAGGTGCTGTAAAGTTTACTGTTAAAACATATTAGTGATCATGAATAGAAATAGGATTCACGAAATCGATACAAATAAGGCTGTTACAAGCAAAGATAAACAAATAAACACAAGGTCAAAAGAATCATTTTCAAACAACATAACTATATTCAAGTTTACTATTAGTGCTGTGGCTTGGTATATGGCCACACTTCAAATTTGTGTCCATAAATTGATTTCCGTTTGGAAGAATCCTTTTTTAGAAAAATGATTATAAACTTTGTTTCATGCAATTCAAGATAGCTTGCCATGGACGGTGGTATACGCCCACTGTCACTTTATATATAAAAATATATGATACAATTACAACCACCATTCAGGTTTTCGAAAACACCCGTTAGAGGTTGTGCCTTCCAGAGTGTTTACGAGCAATTGTGGAATCGGACAAGGGTGATACCGATTTACGGTCGATATTTCATTAGATTTAAATACTTACTATAAGTAATTATCACCATCAGATACAATTTATATTTTTAAGGAATGGTACTGACGTCCACCAACAATAGTCCAACAGCTGATTCTTCAGTAACACTTACCTGTCAAACTCCAGGTTACGATGAAATTACATGGAGTGGACCAAATGGAGTGTCTATAATTTTCGCACCAAATTGTTTCAGATTATCAGAAGCAGAATCAACTCACATCACTTATATATCTGTATCTTGTGGAGGTGGAAGCAGTGTCTTGACTATTAATAACTTTGATCCTGCTCGTGATGCAGGTGGTTGGTCCTGTACTGGATACTCTTTTATGGGATCATCTGATTCAGCTTCCATTACTTTAACTGCTGCAAGTAAGTTCATCTTATAAAATTGTTTTCTCATTGTAGAATCTTTACTATTATAAATTTGCATACTTGTCGTTTCGGAAGACCTAAGACCTAAATACAACAGTAGAGATGCACATAAGGGAACGAGGACCCACTTCATATGATCTCACTTTCAAATTTTTTGAAATAAAATAAAAAAAAAAAAAAAAATTATCATTATTATTTCAGTGTAAGATATGTAAGAAATACAGTAAATGTATCATGAGAAAACACACATTTTTCATCATAATAAAACAAAGAAAATTGTTTTTATCTGGTTCCGGGATCATCAAATAGATAATAAATAAATAACATTCTATAATTTCGCTCATTACAGCTTCTAACGTAGAGAACATAAAGATAACAACAGAATTCGCGTTTATAGATCATTATGATACAATTTCATTATTATTTGGCGAGAAAGAGACTATACATTGTTCAGCTGATTGTCAGAATGGATGTCAATTCACATGGCATCTGGAAAACCAACTTGTTTCATCATCTAATAAATTAGTAATTGATCTACAGAGTTCACCAGCTACACCTGGTGGTAGATATATGTGTACAGTGAGTTCTGGTGGGGATAAAATTAGAAGGAACGTGACCATAAACAGTATGTAATATAGTTTATGTTTTAGACAATGCTGTCGTTTTCGCATCACTTGCAGTATATCTGTCTTGCCAATCAATTTTGGAGAGTACACAGTATTAATTTCATTCGGCAATCTTCGTCAGTTTCCGGTAAGCTGAATCTGTCTCGTTAATTAATGATTGATTTGGTTGCGTTTTCTGTGGCGAGACACTTCACGTCCGGCTTTTTTACATGGATTTAATAAGTAATTTCATTTCAACCTGTATATTATAGTCCCCAGCTTTTGAGCCACTGAGACTTGTTCAATTTATATCTATTTAGTGGCTATGGGTTTACTTATTATTAGACCTGTAATAGTCCTTTTCATGAATTTTGTTTTTCAATTTTATTAATTATTTTGTTTACAGACTTATAATTAAAACACTAAGATATATGGTTATACTACTTCTGCATTTAGTATATCCATGTATCTTAGTGTTTTAATGTATCTCTTCCTATTTCTATATGTCTTATAAACAATAGACTATAATTCTTGAAAATTTCAAGATTGTTTACGTGTTGTTATATTATAGGGCAGCCAAGAAACACCATTATATTTTCACCACCTGATGATATTCTAAATGTAAATGAAGGTGATAATGTATCAATTATTTGTGATGGGATGACGAATGACAATGTATGTTCCTATATTGTCGGAATTGAATGCACAGACATGTGGAATACAATGTCCACATCGGGTGATCTGAAGTTTTACAACATAACACTAGACAAGACTGGAAAATACTACTGCTACCATGAGATGTATGAACAATCTTCTAATACACGTAGTAGCTTTTACAGATCAATACAGATTAATGTTATTGGTAAGATGGTTTAACTAAGTATTGAAAGTTGAAGGAGACCAGCTTAATTATTTTAACACATTGCTTTATTTTTCTTGAACACTGTCAGGACTACTTCTGTTTTAATAAGATAGATAAGACGTCCTTTGTATCGGACCCTTTTCAATTGACCTGAATGAAACAACTTCATTGAGGAACTAACAGCTAAATTCACCTGTACGGTAGTAGATTCGCTTTGTTGTTTTGTAGAGGTTGGTAGAGTTTCAACGGCTGTTGGTGCACGTCTTGTCGTGTTTGTAGAAGAGCAATATCTGCGTCATAAATAATATCGCCGACAAATATCAAACGGGAGTGAAAAATTAGATTAGCAAGGCTTTTTTTGTCTTGGAATCGATGGTTTATAGAAGATTTTATTCAATATTGCCGTTGGCTTCATCTCAAGGTCGATAACAATTTCATTATTGCTATAGAGTGGATTAAGCAACCTCTAACATCCCTGTTACAGAAACAACATCTATGTCTGTTACAGTATCACCTACTTCTGTTACAACGTCACCTACTACAGTAACAACGCCACTTACACCCGCTACAACGTCACTTACTTTTGTTACATCTTCATCTACTACTGTTACAACGTCACCTACCTCCATTACAGCGTCATCTTCTTCCGTTACGTTACCTACTTCTGTTACAGAGTCATCTACTACCGTTATAACGTCACCAACTTCTGATACAGCGTCACCTACTACTGTTACAACGTCACCAACTTCTGTTAAAGCGTCATCTACTACCGTTACAATGTCACCAACTTTTGTTACAGCGTCACCTACTACTGTTAAAGAGTCGTCTTCTACCGTTACAACGTCACCAACTTCTATTACAACAAGTTTGATAGCGTCAGGTAAGTGTTCAACATTTTTTGAGAAAAAATATTCGGATGAGACAATAAACCAAGGCTCAGGTTGGAAAAATAGTAGACTAATACCGCTACGCAAAATTTACCTCATTTCACACAGTACGGCGTTTCATTTTTAAAGTCATTTACATCATGTGATAAACACTAAAACATAGTGTATTTCTGAATGTTTCTACACGGCATTTCAAGTAATAATTCAGCTCGAAAAACTCATTTTAGGTACAATTCGCAGCTTAAAAGTGGTTTCATCTAGCGATCCTCTACTTGTACAAGAGGGCAATGACTTAACACTTAACTGTCAAGCTGACTGTGAGCCTGTTGATAGCTGTGTTTACACCTGGAAATTAAACGGTGATACGATAGCCAATACCCAAGAATGTGAAATAATCAACATAACCCGACAAGCAACGGGTACTTATACCTGTTCAGCCAGTAATGGACAGACAATGACTGAAGGAATAGACGTGAAAGTCAACTGTAAGTCAATATTTTTAATTAATTAAGCATGATTTTGGTTATTGAATTGATGAAGTTTGTCTCTGGACTTGCGTCATTTTGTGGTTACTTTGGATTCATATAAGATCTGTACTGATGGTAATAGCTTGACTAGACAATTCGACGTTCTCGGTTCTACAATACTCAGGTTAACAAACCTTAACCTCCCTTTGTCGTCTTTTTCTAGATCCCCCTTCAGCCTTCACAATAACACGGGTTCCAGATAAAGCAACATACAACGTTCTAAGTACCATAGTGTTAACATGCAACGTAGACAGTGTTCCTAAATCTACTTTAACATGGACAAAAGGATCTAAGGTTCTACAAGTATCGGACACATTCAATTACTTATCTCTGTCCAACGTTTTAACTGGTAATTCTGGAGAATATACATGTACTGCTGATAATGGCATTGGAGAAAAGATGACTGCTACAACCTCCATTACTATAAAATGTAGGTATATCAAGTCTTTTTATTTGTTGAATTGCCCTACATTAAACAATCTCTTACGCTGGCACCATTCTTTCGTCAGTTGTACGTAGATTTACATGTACAAAAAAAATATTATAAAATATACTACTACTTAAAATCAATGAAACATTTCTGTTCAATTTCTTATCGTGTCCAATTGTCCAGAATGGAATCCAGTGCACAAGAATCGTTTGAAAGGGAGAATGTATTAGTAAGATTAGTAAAGTTACTTGCTTCATTTTACACGATTGGATCGTAGATATGAGGAAGAATTAAACTATTAATGGAGACAGGAACAATAGTTTCAGCCTATGCATCTAGATACATGCGTCAAAACCATTCATCGTTAGCGTGTGTGTTAATAGAAAATGGTGACACAACTTTTGATCGATTTCCTCGTCGTAATAAGAGGAACTGATCATTTAAAATAAATTGAGGGCTGTGGTAAATGAAAAATATCTTTTTAACATTGCCCCTGTTCAATAACCGAAACTTGAGCAGGACATACATACATTTCATTTACAAAATATATTTCTACAAGCAAGAGATCCTTTGGTGTGTTTTAGCAATTGCTCTTGATATCAATTATTTTATTGTTGGTAGAACCATTCACCTGTTTTTTTTTTATTCCAGATATAGTTCATGGAGGTTCCGGAGCAAGTTCCATGCACTGGATGTTCTTACAAAAGATTGTTATGGTCATCATCATTGTTTACATAGTTCATTGATGATTTTAAAGTTTCATATGACCAAGAGTTATATTCCTGTCCATAAAATAAAAATAAAATTAACTTGTAAATTGACTTCTGATTAGATTGTTTATAGTTCCAAATAAAATCTGTGTATTTAATTTATATAATTTATATGTGTTTAAAAAGTATTTTTTACGGTACAGAAATAAAGGTATAAAAACTAAATTCCATTTCATTGTGTAGTCATATATTTATCAACACTAAAGCGCACAGACATGTCGTTCATTTTGCTAAGGATTGAAACCTGCGATCGAGATGTTGTCAGGAATTATTATTGCCTTGCTTGGTAAAATCCTGTCAAATCAGTTAATGACTATTTTATTGAATACCACTTCAGACGGAGATGGTTGATTACAGAAAACTTAACAATTCGGAAATTGACGCCGAATATGTGTGTGATGGAATCTAATGTTTTCAGATGATTTTAACTCCAGATTTGTAATTGGGGTCTTTATTTTACAGAAATATATTTGTTACCTCCCATTTTCTAATATTCTTCAGCCAGAGTGAAAAGTATAAGTGCCTTTATGCTGACCTGTGTAGTATTAAAAAGAAAAAAAAAGAGTACAGTATAACTGTCCTAAAATAAAAATGTGGGATACGCTTATTAATTTGGCCAAATTCCTACAGCAATTTAAATAATAAATACAAGAAGCCACACTCTTTAATAATGTTTTGTAAAGAGCAGTCTGAATACAAAGTCGACTGCAGCCGAGTGAAGTTGGTTCGTTATTCGTGTTTGACGAATAACGACAAAAGAAAAGCGAAAAACGAATAGCGAATAACGAAAAACGTATAGTTTTAATCACTATTATTCTAACTTAAGCCCCATTTTGAAATTAAACAGGCCTTTCATTGCTGTCAATCAATGCGTGACACATAACCATTCCGTAAAAAAAAATACTTAACTTTGCGTCCAAATGATAAGGTCAGTCAGTATATAAAAGATTTGTTTCATGAACTGCACTTATGATATTTAAAAGTACTAAGGATATAGTACGCTCTCATATCTCGAGAACTTAAAAGGTTTGCCAATAGAATTAAAAAGTTATTTCTGAGAATATCATATACAGCCCAAGGCCTTACCAATGAAAAGTAAAACACTATTCCATACTAAATAGGGAAACATATCTTTGATCTTGGAAGAGGCCTTTTAGACATAACTAACTTATATGATTTTAGTCTTAACCATTTAAAAAAATCACGACAATTTTAAAGTATTTTATTTACTTCCTTGTCAAAATCCAACATATACAGAGGTGAAATGACACAGAAAAAGAGCACAAACGCACGTCAATTACTACTCCCTCCTTCCGTTAGTTTCCTTCTTTGATATAACACGTCCTCAAAAACCGTTTTATCTTGCCATCAATCATCTAATTATGGGGTACTATGCGATCGATAACGTATGTTTCATTCCAATATTAGTTCTGCGTTTTTAAACAACGTTTTTCCAGGTCATTCAATTACCTTCTGATATTATACGACTTTCAGTATAAAAAATTGCTTTTACGAAATTGTTTTATAATATATAATATAGCACACATATATAAAATTGGCTATGAGGCTATTCGATACGGATGCTAAGTTGACAAACCCTGTCTCACAGTGGTACCGGAAAGATAGGTGTTTTCTCTCATTTCTTAGATATGCAAAATTTAGTTTCAATTGTATGCCTTTGTTTATTTCTTTTATATAAAAATATAACGTTTAATGCTTTAACATTTGAAATAAACAAACTTCACTCCACGAAAATTCAAGTGAAAATAATCATCTTTTGGACGGAAATTCCTCTCTGTAAAATAATGTTTACATACAAAACCATTTCCATTTGTTAAAACGTTGATCAACCCAAAGACAATCTAAGACTCTTAAGTTGTATTTTGTAGCTGATTACTTTCATTCGGAAATGAGCGCAAAATTCAATTCAGTAAACAATGTAGTCAGAAAGTTTTCACGAACATGACTTAACAGGGACATTTACAGTAACCCCGTGTGTAAACAAGATACACAATGCTTTTCTACTTTATCATTGGGAATGTACATTTATTTTCTCGTAGGTGTGTACCTAATCGGAAGCAATTATCTTGCATGCTATTCTGTGAAAATATAATTCATACCAGGCAATCAGCGATTATTTTCAAACTAATAACTGCAAGAGTTAGAAATGTTCATTTCTTTTTTGATTAAATAAGATACATACGACATCACTGCAGGCGAAAAATGGCGCTTATTCAGTCTTGATTTCCCATTCATTCTTTGAGATAAAATCTTGATTTTTGAAATGACTTCCGTAGTCTCTACTTCATTTTTGCTTGCAGGTAAGAAAACTGATAATGAACAAAATTAGAAATATTTGATCGTAGAGGATGTTGTGGGTTCAAAAATCAATGCAACAAGAAATAGAAGACTAGAAACAACATCTGTAACCTTCCTTTGAAAAAGTGTTTCATGGTAGTGAATCGTGAACAGTTCTCTCCAAAATCAACCAAAATAATCTTAACATGATCATTATCTATTGATCTCAAGTATCTTCATAACTGGATAACAGACAGTTTCAGTAACATATCTTTGAAGAATTTCAGTGTAGACGATTTTAACTCAATTAATCAGAACAGCATGTGGATAATTTGCATGATTTTATGGGTTGCTTGTCTCAAACGTTTTATCTATAAATTATGATTTTTATTTAAGAGTAAATAATAATAAAATTGGCAGGTGTACTCCATGTAACCTGCCAATTTGATTAAGTTGAAGGGAGTTTTTAATATGCTTGACACAAGCTAGAATTATTACATTAAGATATTTGATACTTACTATTTTATCATCAGTGCAAAATGTTTGAAGTGGGGTAAATGCCAAAGCTTGATGATATAGAGCAGGTTGATTGTGTTTCTCCCGTAGCAAACTTAATGTAGATAACTGTTTGGTCCCACCCTATTGCTGGTATAAATTAAATTCGATTGTTAAAAAGTTTAAAAAGCTATCTCATAAAATATAGTGTGCATGTAGACTATAATACAAACTACCATGATGGAAATGACAATAAAATGGTGATATGAGAAGAAATTGCAATTGTAGACGCCTAATGTTTTTAATTGCTCAAGATTTATACTGTAGTATTTCTTTCTCGTAGATTAGATACACACAGATCAAAAAGTAACTGTAGATTTATTTAATCCAATAGTGAATGCACAAGGAAACATCAATATATTAAGGTATAATACACAAATCATACATTTAGCAAGTAAGCACTTCAATTGTATCCACCCGAAGCCTTGGCTACTAGCCTATTTATATAAAACCCATACTTCTAGAGCAATCAAGAAGCCACTTTAACAATCCAGAAATGATACATTGTAGCACACTGTTTTACAGGTCATATTGTATCATAATATTAGTTTAGAAACCTTTAGTAACTTCTGGAAAGATAATCTCTAAAGTTCTAAAATAACCTGGGTCAATACCATAACATATACGATCATATGAACCGTGCAGAGTATAGTATCGAGCTTACAATGGGCCTCGATTAATTTGACCACTTTTTCAGCCGTCTCAACCTGCATCACTGCCGCCAAATCAAAGGTATGTCTCGGTCCATGTCTGAATTAAACCCCCAAACCATAAGATATATTTTATCAACATCCACTCGACTGTTATTGCACACAGAACCACTGTTTTTAGAAAAAAAAAACTTCCGACAATTAAATTTCTCATTATCTCAGAAATTCTGAAAGAAATGTAATTTCAGCTGTCAAATTCCAAATCTAGACCCAAAATAAGTCCAAAATGGGCATGTAAAAACCCCTAAAAGGAAGGAAAAAAAGGAATTCTAAAAATAGCACTCTACAAATAATTAGCATAAAATGTTTTACTGGACTGCGTCCTATAACCAAATTTGATAAGGTATCTTTCTATTGAGACTTATAGTAATATGCGCACCAACACCTACTTTAATCTTGATTATTTCTCATATCTTATTAATGTCGTTTCCCACAGTCAGTGTTCTTAATTACACTGATTACAATTAACGAGGTGACGAATAGTAGGTCAGCAGTTTATATATTTTATTCTATATTCGCTTCATCTGCTCTTAAATGCCACTGTAACTAACTTTTATCAAGCAAAATATCAGATTTACAAGGTCAGATACTCTTACAAAAGAGACATAAATATCAGTAAAATTCTATAAATAAGACAAGTTGTAATAATTCAATTATTGAGCTGATGATAAATAGTCCATAAATAAAATATATTGCTTTAAGCTGCATGTTTCATATCAGGTTTAAAATTATGGATTGCTGATTCTATGTTTATAATTGTCTATTGCTAATGAATACTTATAAACAAATTGACTTTCGGTTGGTAAAGATCGCGTTACACAAGTTTGAGATCCATGTATGATCATGATATCAGATATTTATGCCCATCTAGAACCATCCAATGACCAATACTCTGTGACATTTCTTAACGTTCGAGCGAACTACCCATTCACTCGCTTTAAATTGTGGACAGCCTATGGAAAAACAAGATCTGCTCTTGAACCAGGCTAAGATAATTAGTCGCGCTTACAAAGGAGACGAGATCCACATATATCCAGATAAATTTGCAATAGAGCTTGTACATATAGGCGACCATACTGCCTGTTTATTATTTTACAACATTGAAATATTAAGATTATCGTACCGATATCTCAAACCTTGGGTGAATATAAATATGGAACAATTCGTCAGCATAAGGTTTTCTACTTGTGAAAGAGTTTAAATGGATATCTTAGCTACAGTCGGTGGGTAGAAAACATAATGTAAGTTTAATACGAGTAAAACGTAGGATGGTTTGGAGAAGAAAATTGAAAAATGGAAATGTTAAAAAGTTAATGACTACATTATCAAATAAATAGTGTAAAGTTGGCCCATTGCCGTCCAAAAATTGACATCTGTAATGTACATGTACAAGGTAATTTTGAAAAAGATTGCAGTAAGTTAGGCAATTAGCTAGAAATGAAAAAGTGAGTTAACACAATTAACACTATCTTCGTTTGATGAAGTTTTTTTTAAGATGCTTAGAAAAAAAATTCTGTTGGTGCTTCAAAAGTTTTATTCCAAAACCACCATTCATTGCAAGAAAAACGAAAATTCATATGACAGAAACAGAAAAGAGTATTAAGTGGGACGATTTTAAAGCCTACGCCGGACTACGATTCAATTCTATAACAAGATAACCGTCTTGTTGAACCTAGGATTTTAATAGATGATTTGACTTGAAGATTCGATTCAAAAAATAAAAAAAAAACAAATTAAAACCCCGTCTTGTTGAACCTAGGATATTAAAATATGATTTGACTTGAAGATTCGATTCTATAACACAATAACCGTCTTGTTGAACCTAGGATTTTAATAGATGCTTTGACTTGAAGATTCGATTCTATAACACAATAACCATCTTGTTGAACCTAGGATTTTAAAATATGTTCTAAGGTTGATGTGACTTTCGAAGTTAAAGGATATGGTCGTTCATTTATATATACTCCCTGCTAGTAAAGCTACGTTTTTACTTCCTGATGCACCAAAGACATTCAGTAAAATTTATTCTTTTAGGAAATGATTTTAGTTTGAATTAAAATCGGGCGTGCAAAACGACAATACATATTTGAGAAACTTTTTACAGATCAATGCATATCTTGTCTCTTCCACACAATACTGTTTGTAGGTGATTTGTGCAAGGATATAATATCAATATCCATGTCTTCTTGCTTGAGGTCTGGCTGATGTTGATGGCTGTATACAATTCCTTGCTCCCTCTTAATTCTTATGCTTTGTAAGTATGGAGTCACAGCTGAATTTTTTTTACATTGACATTAGCAATTAAATGTTTAAGAGATGCATTTAACATACTATAAAAATAGCGATGGCCATCGTATTACACCTACATTTATAATGGCAGCCAATTCGTCTGGGAGGTTTACAAAAGTTGTCAGTAGATAAAAAGTTTTTCTGATTTTTAATTAAAGTTCATCATTGGGTGATTAAGAACACCCACACCTAGTTCCATCAAAATCCATACAATCTTCGAGTGTTCTTTCCAAAAGGGTTCACCCTTGGGTTATTACAAACTCTCACCAAGTTTCATCAAAATCCATAAACCAGCGCTCTATTGTGTCCACAATAAATAAAACAAGTTTCATACAAAATATTTTGGATAAGTTTGACTTTCAATTTGATTTATCCTTGAGTGATTACAAACACACCAAGTGTCCACAACAGACACTCCAGAACAATTGTGGACGGACTGACAGACAGACAGGGGCGATGAAAAAGGAAAATCAAGCTATAGGGAAATCCAAATATATAGACCTATGTATAACAATAACTTGTCTTTATATTATATTAGGTATGGGCAATGTAGTTACCTACACACATAATTCTCAAACAAATTTAATAATTTTCTTCAGAAGTAATATATTAATCAGTGATGAATTACTTGGACTAATTAAAAATGTTTTAATCAGGTTTTGCACCAAGTGAAGTATACTTATGGTGCAGTTCTATCAGTACAGCAGTTACTATCAGTTCACTACTGTGACCTACAAACTATCGTTCTCTAGCGCAAAGGCTGTATATATGTAGAGGACGTTTCAGAATCTAAAAACTGTTATAAAGTTTCTAATAACAAACAGTCTATGTTATCTATCATTCACAAAAGAAAAATAACTTCAACTGGTGCCAATTAGTTAAACAATGGAATGCACAATTAACTAATATTTTTTAAGTTGTGTATACACAAATAGAAAATATAAGGTCTCCTGTATCGTAACGCCTCTCATAAATTCTACTCCCACAAACCAATTTATCGAGCATCACCTGTGGTCAGTTATAAATAAGACAAACATGAAAGTCAGAAAACATGATAATTCCATCAAAGAAACTGATAAGATAATTAAGAATCCAGGTTAAGCTGTTAACGATAAAAAAAATAAATTTCCGTTTTATTTGCCAATAAGATAAGATTGCAGTGCTATTACCAATAGCCAAATTTCTCACATGCTACAGTCATAAAACTCCTAATTACCTTTCGATTTTTGTAAATGTAAACAATGTTTATATCTATTGCATAATTCAAAGCAGTCATGGTACATGCCTGAGTGAAATCTGTATCTGATAAATCTCGCTTTCGATTAATGATAATCAGTGTAAATGGAGGTTGGACTGACATGGGAAATATTATTGGAATTGGAACTAGATAATAAACTGAGGACATGTAAGCTACTGACGCCTTTTCGAGAAAACCCACGATAACTAGATTTCGAAAGGGGAGTCGTTGTCTTAAAAAATTGTATCATTCATTCTATTTCTTCCCGTCATAAGTGAAAGATGAAACAAACAATATAGAATTGCAAGAGTCTACGTTCCTTGATATAGTATTGTATTATTTGTTGACCATTTACAAAACAATAAAGAACAGTTTAATATGTTTGCGTTGATATACATTTATATATTAAGACTATATAAAAGTAATATACGCTACTGTGCTTCTCAAATACCAAATTAACAGTAACCACTAACTTCATACAAGTCCAACATCAAACTACCGCGCTTCCCAATAACTACCTGTGATTTTTACTGGTCATTGACCATCATCACAGAGCCTTGTTTAGGATTCGATTAGTTCTTGGCTGTATACATATAATGTTCTTAACTATGGTCGAGATGGAGAGTTCGAAACACGATCGCACATCTGATCATTAATGGTATAGTCTGTCTGATAATTCTATTAAAATATGACAAGTCTGTAGCCATCTGAGCATCTTTATATCATAAATCATCAAGCGTCTAACCTTCACCTGTCAACACACAAAATACTTATCTCCAAACCTTCATTGGATATGACAACTTCATATCATCGCTGTCAATAAAGGCCATAATCATGATACGTTTATCACGATCCTAGCTAATTTCTGTTACTTCAATATTTGTTGTACAACTACAGCTGCACTGATTCTGGAGCCTTAATATAAGATTAAACAATACATTTCTCCAAAACAAACTGGCATGTAAGTCAATAATAGTTTTGATAAATAAATAAATTCTCGACTTTCAAATTTTCATTTGAATAGAATACGGGCTTCTCCGAATGAGTTGCAATAACTGATTTATAAACGATGACAAAGATAGTCGTCAGCATTATCCCAAGTACTACAGTTCATGTTATATTTTGTACTAGTGAATTTATTGCAATGATTATGGAATCTAATTTGAAGGTAATCGTATGCAGAAGCATGAAACCCTAATTCAAATTGCACTAATACAACTCTTGTCGTTCTTTAAATTTCTGGCAACTATTTTTTTTTTCTTTTACAAATAATAATAAGCCAATTCAATACGTAATGAAGTTATTTATATTGACATTTCTCTCCCAGAACGTAAAATGGTTGTAATCAAGTCTCTATAGAATAGCTGACACATATTGTGTTATTGTCAGATTTCTACCAAGTTACTCGCGCCTCTCACTTCATTCATTTGAAAGTCTCTTTTGGGATTCAAACGTTAAGACTGTTCACTTAGGAAGGGGATTTTACTTAACTAACAATTAGTATTCTTTCGAACCTCATTTTAACTCTGCTTTACAGGAAATTAAAGCAGATTTTTCTAGCTTTCCTACAAAACACACACAACATTGATAATGATCAGTGGTAGATTTTATATTTTTCCTATGAGGCAATATGCATTAGGTTTTTCGATTTTGTCGGTGTGCCTTTCAAACGACCAATCGTTCGTTATAAGGAATCCTTACTCCAAATTTAGATAACTTTTATTCGCAGTGAGACCTTTGTAAAACAAAACTTAATGGGGTTTCCGTTCTACATGTTGTGACGAGTTTTATTCACCAGAGATCCTAAGTTCTCAAAACTTACATACCCTTTAAGATTTTGTGAGTTATGACGATTTCAGGACATTTTGGAAATTTAATAAATAGAGACTTCAACGATCATTAGGCAGACTAGTCGACTATAAGATTTATTTCGTTTAGTTTATGTAATATTAAGAAAGAAAGCATTCCAGATCATCAGCAACTGATCCCAAATTTTCATTATTAAAAACAACGCAAATTATACGTACTATTTACATCCATATATCTACATGAGCAATCTTAATGTGTGTTTTAAAAAGTTAATACATAACGGTTCTATTTTTTAATTTAACTTTTCGCTTGATTTTGGTGAAAAATTTTCATAAATTCGGGCAGAAAAGATTTCCACCCTCAAAATATAACGGTATGGCCCTGTGAAAAGCATGCTGCTGGAAAGGTTGAATGTTTTTGTACGTCAGCTTCAGACGGGTCTGTTTACATCATTATGGAGTGGAAACTCTACTCACGGGATAATGCCTCCGATAATATTACAATATTGCAGCTCAATAAACAACTGGTATATATCCATGTTTTTACTTATCAATATACTCTGATTTATTGCTTTACAATTTAATAAAACCTGCCATGTTGCCTTCTTGAAGTTGTCTGATCCGTGACATAAAACTGATAAAGAACCTACAGTACAAAACATAATTCAAATTCCATGTCGATTTTTTGAAAATGTTGATCCGAAAAATTTCATTTCATTTCGTAATTCTGTAAGATAGTTTGGTAGGTTTTGTAATAGCTGATGATATCCACAGCTATTCTTTGGTGAACAGCATTTAGTAATTAATTAATTAACTATAAATGTAGTTTCTTTTAAACCCTGATTTGGTCAAATGAAATGAGGGTTTTATGAGCTTTTTTTAATAGTACAATGATACACTTGAATAGAGCAGCTTATATGACATGGCAATCTAAACTATTATTTATAGTCAATCAAAAAATTCATATACATAATATATTAAAGACGAAAAGACGAAGAGGTTTACGACGTCTTTGAAACTATAGTAGAAATAATACAATCCGAATTATTAATGATAGTAGCTAGTCCCTCGAGGCATTAAATTCAGATATAGCGATTTTAGTTGAAGAAATGATTAATATCTTGTTGTCTGGATCGTAATACCGCTTTCTTCATTCAACTAAATGAAATAATCTGATAAATTTTATGACCAGGTCCATTAAAGAGTTGGTTTCGCATCGAAGCAGTGAATAAATTGAGCATGGTCTTCCATCCCTGCTCCCCTGGGCAATATGATTTCAGCTATCTATTTGATTTGAATCTGTTTAAGGTCACCTTAAACTTCAGAGACACTTTAATCTATATCCTGACATGCCTGATCAACACCAGAAAAGTATTCTCCCAATAATTTATATTTTCAATGAATATGTACACATGTATTGTCGTTGCCCATGTCTCTCTGTCCACAGTTCTTGTAGACAAGAAAGAAGCTGCTGTGGTTTCCCATACAGTGACCAGTACTCGGCATCACAACACTATCATCAATTAATCGTTGTCTAATAGTCCGGTTCTACACAACTTCTGGGCATAATTAACTTTTAGAGAACATTGTTTAGACACCTTTTCAGCTCAGACATATCGTATTGAACAAAAAATCTGTTGCTTTATCAATTTTGGAGTGTGCTGGCAATAGCGTGTTTGATATAGTTCATAACAAAATACTTCTAATATACTATAGACAAGAAATATTGTGCTTTATCAGATTGGTTGGGATATATTTATCGTCAAGACTTTAAAGAGATAAAACAAAATAATAAGCAACAATGTTTATTATTACAATGAAATGACAATAATGAAGACAAAATGTGAAATCAAACGTATTCGTGAAGGAACGTTTAAAATAGGTTTATTTATTACGTAGATCAAATTAATTTCAATTTGATGAGCTTGCCTTTCCTTTCAGCATTAAGTTAACACGGCGCAATCAGAAACACTCGAGATTTCAATACTTGCTAATAGTATTTGCTCCCTATTTGGTGTCTGAAATACATGTGTTGTTTCATAAAACCGTGAAAGATCTAACAAATCAATAAGAAGTGATTTGAAAAATAATATTTTCGTTTAAGAAAGCTTTACCAGCGTTCAGTAAAATAATTGAGTCATTTACATATTTACGGTAAATTAGGACATTTCAGATCCTGCTTATAGATATGAAATATGTTATATTAATGAAGCATAAACTAAAATGAAAAATAGTTGCCAATTTCTAATTAATAATAAATCGATGTATTATGTGGGAATATGTAATATTTCCAGCAAGTCGTTAGGCTGATTGTTAGAATATGATTTCTAAAAGATAATAGAAAAGCTATTTATTGATAAAAATCAATATATTATGCAATTGTCTTTCTAGAAAACATCTGTTAAGCAATCACACAATTTTAAAAAGAAAGCAACTAAAATTGACATGTTCTTGGAGTTTGGAAATAGGTTGTTTACTTGTTTGATTTGTCTGAGCTTTTAAAATTTCCTTGAAGTTGGGTTTCTATTTACAATAGAATGTTAGTTTTTTTTCATGTGAATTGTCCAAAACATGCTGTCTGTTTTGACACAAGTACGCATCGTTCTCTGACTTAGTGCTTGTTAAACATTAAACTGTACAATAGTTTTACCCTTAGCATGAGCACTGGATATTGATTAGGCAGAAAAACGGTGTAAAAAAAGCTTTATCACCCATATGTCTCTGTCGGCACCCATCTGTCGCGGTCAGTTTATATTTCTTTGTGAACGCTTTAGAATCTATATCCTTTATCCAATTTCGATAAAATTTAACATACAACCTACACTAGATCGTTTTCGAAAATGTGCGCTTCGTGAATATATACTAGAGCGATATTAACCCTTTTTATCTCGCATATACAAAATGCTCTAGCATCTTTATTTTCAACCGATACTGATTATTTAATCAGCCACAATAATGTCGACTTGTTCATAGATCCACTATGAATGTGTCCGCCTAAACGTGCTTGAATGCGTTTCAAAAGCTCAACAATTCTTTGAGAACGAACTGCCTACATAATTTTTGTTCATTTTATCTATAAATCTGTAATTTGGATGGATATCTAAGCATGTCAAAAGGCAGGGATAGATGTGGGATGTATTGCGACCACTATCTTATATGTTTTTTCTGTATCGATAAAAATGATAGGCGATATTTCAATTATCATGTACAGTTACATTTAGAATTCATACTTAAATATAATTTTTGCAAAATCTTAATCAAATGAAATGGTTGTGATTAAACACAGCAAGCTGTCAACTATAGGCTAAATATCAATATTTGCCCTTTCCTTTGTTCATAAACTTCGGTGAAATGTTTGTGCAGCCCTATATAGGACATGAAGTTCAGCTAATAAATCTTATTTTACATTATTACCTCACTAGATTTCGTGACTTTATCGTACAATCAAACTGTTATTGATAAATCGAAATTAAGTCATAATCAACAATAAATATTGCAATTTCCGGTGAAGAGTGTATATGGACTTCGTAGTCTGTTACAGACGTTCTGACGTTACATCACATCATGTCATTTGAAGAATCGAGCCCTTTTTTTATTTTTTCTTATCATATCTCAAACGAAATCAAGCGAAACATAACGTGACAAACAAACAACAAACATGTACGTAGGTGAAACAAGACATAAATGGAATTTCCGCTTACACAAGACTGATAAATTAATATTAATTGATAATGAAATATTAACATGGTAAAATAATGTGTAACAAAGGCTAAGACGTCCGAGTCAGCAAGTCATTTCTACCTTAATTAGAAAGGTAGATGCCCGTTTTGGTTCCCAAAACAAATAGATCGTATTCTGAAATACAATCTGGTTAATTATCTGCCGGCGGAAATTATCACAAATTCGAATTTCCCAAGAGTCCATTTTTCACCGATTTATTTTTTGCGAACAATTTCTGGTTAGAATAAATGGCAACGGTAGTTCCGGTTCCTACGGAAGGCGTTGAGCGAAAGAAACTTAAGTCATTAGCATAGTCGTTTCCAAGGCAACAACGACATAATGTTCTCTTAAAGGCCTGTCGGTATCTTCTTGACATCACATTATAAAGTATAGGATTCACAGTTGAACTTACAAAGTACAATACACCTGAAATATAAAGAAAGAAATACTTTTTTAATTAGTGCCGTAACTCAATAGTACCGAAAGATCTCCAGATCTGATAAAGCAGGCACCAACGGTAATTTTCAGGAGCTATTCTTATATTATTTATATTCAATTATCTTATTTTAGAAAAGTATTTGATTGATATAATTTGATATTGATAATATATTGATTCCTTAAGAACTGGAGATCGTCAACGTATCGAGGTGGAAAATTAGGCATGCCAAATTATTTTATCTTTTCACGGAATATACTGAAGGAAATTAAAGCGGAAATCGTTTGGCAAAAAAATCGAGAAGCAAACAATGTATCATATACAGGGAAATAATTTGATTTGTCGAATCCTCAATAAGGTCGAAACAACGTTCTCGTTCAATATCTGACATCTACTATTATATTAATAAGGGGCTAAAATAGTTTTCAAATAGTCACACTAATACACTTAAAACACCAGTAAAAAGATCTGAATTTCAGCAGATTTGTCACACTGACTCCAAATGACAAATGACATCTTACTTCCATGTATCAGAGAGCTTTCAGGCATGTTGTAACCGGTTATGCAACATATACTGGAAAAAATACACACGAAGTTATAATGTACAGACCATCACGGGGAGTACAACGAACTCTTTATCGCGAAAATGAGCGAAAGAATATATACATACCAATTTCAGTTGGGATTTACGCCTGGTCGATTTCGGAAATTGGGTGGATAAATTATTTGATTACATTAAGAAGCAATACAAGAAAGTTGAATAACATGCACCAAGTTGACCCTAGCGTTATTACACTTACCAGATACATAAAATAACCAAGTTTGTATTTCTAACAATCGATTCGTCCATTGGGAAACATAACTTGTCATTAATCTCTGAGCGTGGAATGGAGCCCAACATAAAAAGAAGGCAATTACGACTGCAACTAGAAAAAAAAATAATAACAGTTAATAAGGCAAATAAATTATATAATTAACTTTGACTGCAATTAAATATCTCGTAAACGAAAGACGTTTTTATGGGCAATTTACATTTTGAGCTCTCGAAGTTTGAAAAAAGCGAAAACAATTAGTTGAAGTCAAGGAGACGCTTTCAAGACAAGTAAACCAGTTATTAAAACACATTATTGTGTCGATTATCAGTGACTCATTCTTTCAAGAGGTGATAGTTTGGCGTATCTGCACTTACTACAATTAAATATTAAAGGATCTTAGCTCGGATGAAAGACTGACAGCACTTATATACCCGACAATTTACTTTTACCACGGAAAATTTACACAAGCGAAAAGGTCACCAACACCTACATATCACATCTATTACAGGTCGTGTAGTTGCAATTCGTGCTTTTAAGTTAAGTGACAGTAGTCAAGACACTTGAAAACAACTGATGTATGGTATTATTTGACAATGAATACTTTCGCATGATGTAGTGCATCACTTCCTATTTACTATCTAATTTCAGCATCAAACGGAGAGTCTTTGGATGTTTTCAAATCTTTTGAAAGTGTATCTCATCTAAATTTTCACTGTTGTACTGGTATATGATTTTATTGTCTTCTTCAATCCAATTTGACTCGCATCACAAATTCATTTCATCTGTAGCGAGGATCCAATTTAAAAAATGATCTTATTTTATCTAATGACATTTTCTATTAAAACGTATATATTATTAAGTATGTAAAGTTATTGAATGTAACAAGCAAGGCGAGTGTATTGAAAGCGATAACATGTCTTAGTGTTTAAGGAGAAAGGTACCTTTTAGTTCATCAGAGAACAAAGTGGGTAAAGATAAAATATGTGTGCTTGATCATTTCAGGACACCAACCCATGGGTTGAGACTGAGTGCCAAAATTGATTATTTCAAGACATTTTGAACCATAGTTTACAAACAAAATCGTAGGCGTAATGTAAATGAAACACTGTATTTGTTATAAGACAATTGTCTTTTTCACAATCAATAATTTGTCCAAAAAAGGTAATTGGAAAAAATTAGTTGCATTGAAATGGACATATTCTGTTTGAGACAAATGTTGCTGTGATTAGAAAAATGTCAATCGAACAAGTTTATTAATGCTTAAAGTCTAGACCACCATGACAACTAACAAGTACATCTCACTGCTTTATTTCAATAATTTGATTACTTCTATTTTATTTTGGAACCTGCTTGATAAAAGCCAAACCAATTGATAAATGACAAAAGAAAATGAAATGTTTTGTGTCATTCCACAGAGAACAGATTTAAATTGTTCCAGATAAATGTCTGAGTGCTTATAAGGCACCTAAACTTATAAAGTAGGTTATCTCACCTAAGCTTGTAGAGTGGGTTATCGTAAACTTAAGCGGGTTGAGGCCCCAGCCTAGTGAAGTTTTAGTTTATAAGGGCATTCAAAGGTAGTATTTGTTAAATAAGGATATAAGAATATGGTCCTTGGGATGGAGCCGTGGACTAGTTTCATTCAATACCTATGATAAATAGGCCATTGAGTTACATCCGTCGTAAAGTGCAATTTGGTTTATATTTTGATTGGATACTTAAAGTGTTGTGTAAGATATAAACAAACATACATACCTAACATTTTTAAAACGGCTTTTCTTGCATTCGATGATTGTATAGCTGCTTGTTTATTTTTATTATTGTCAATCCCCAGCTGAGAGTTCCATAATTCAACACCAATTAATATATACACTATAGAAATAACTATCATAGGAATGATAAAAAACGCAAAGGTAGAGAACTGAAACATGTAACTCATGCCAGATCGCCATTTAGCAGGTATATTACATAATAAAGAATCTGTTAAGGGTTCACCTGTTTCCGGATGAAGCACCTCGTAAAATACCCGAGTATGAACAGGATAAGGCAAAGCACAGAGACAGGCAATAATCCATACAGAAATGATTATTTTGACAGCTCTTGATAAACTAGATAAAGATTGAGATAATAAAGGTTTACATATGGCCACGTATCTTTCTGCTGTAAAGGCAGTTATAGTTAACACTGAGGCATAAGACGTCATTTCCGATATAAAAGACTTCACAATACAGAAAAAGGTGCCAAATCTCCAAGGATAAGCTTCCCATATACTGGACACATCTGGTGGTAGAGCTGAAAAGATAAACAAGGAAACAATTAAAACTTAGATTCAAAAGCCATTTTAATTAATTGGGACTGAAGAATGTTCTACAAAATCATTTTCCACTAGAACACATTTCAATTTTAGAGACGCAACCTCAGCCCTGTTTCAGTTCACATTGTACTTGAACATAGCCGCTTTAAACTACTACTATGCGTCAAAGTTTTATGATTATTACGAGAAGGGCGTACTTTATTTCCCTCAATGCACATGGTAGGTCGTTAACCGTCTTGATTGATCTAATTTAAGGCAATTAATAAGTGCGTTAATCCAGATTTCATTTTCTGTTCAATTTTATGATAAGAATATCGGAATTGGTTTGACAGAATAGATTCTTACATGATGTGGTTTCTGAACTGGGCTTTTTTATTAGTAGAATATTATGTTTAGTTTTTTTATTTCAATTATAAAATTCCAGAAAAACTTTCATTTCTAATTCGCTTTATAATATCTTTAGCACCATATTATATTTGATGTATGTAACATGTTTTTAAACGATTTCGTAATTTGCTAATTTCAAAAGACAGGTCTTGAGAAGATGAGAGTATTTTTGACATATTTTTGAGTGTTTTATTGCATATTTTTGTTAGTTTTAGTCGGTTTTAGTCTATGTTGTTTTGATGAATTGGACTGACTGACCGGTTTATTTGCTTAAGGATTTGGGGCAAATATGAGAACAGATCAAGTGTCTAATTATTTTTGTACGCAGTATGAATTGTTACGAACAAGGCTGGAATATTAGTCTAAAATGTGAAATGAGATTCGTGAGTATAAGAAACAAAGTAACGAACATTATCAGAATCAGCAAATTGAGTAGAAAGCCATTTATCATTGGGTGAAATACGCTTCCAAACCAGCGAACGGAATGGCATCGCTCGTTGTTTTGTTTCCAAGCAAAACTTATTTGGTGAATGATTTGCATAGAATATCACATTATTACGCAACAAATATATAGTATGATAGACTTGTTAGAGATATTTTTAATCCATCTACATTAGAATATATATAATTGCTAGTTGACGCCGATTTAGTAACTTGATAATCAACCCTACCATTCTAAGTATTTGTGGAAACATTTCTAATATCAATATTATTAACTTGAACTCTTTACACAAGCAATTGAAATCATAAAAAGAATACCTGTCAAGATTTATTAGAGTTTAGTTAATAGTTTTCGTAGTTTAGTTACTGATAAATTACATTCGTGGTAGATCTAGAATTACACTTTACTTAACTACTTATACACGTAACTTACTGACTGATCGTAGTTCAAAGACCAGGTGTTCAAACTTAGACTTGAACAATATCCATGATAAGACAATTTCCAAGGCACTTAAGTAGAGTGATATTATAACTTATATTGAAGTTATATCGAATAACTATGAACTTAAATAACAGAACCAATTTGTGTGCAATGCAACGATTAACCATCTCAAAAAGAAGTAACTCAGTAAATGTTTATGATTGTCAGCATTGTGGATAAAACGATTGTATTCCTGTAGGGTCTTACTTAGTAACATAGTCATTCAGCAGTCGGTGTCATACCTGTACGCTAGATAGAGGATTTGTTTAGTCAAAAATGCATTTTACTGGTTCTCTGTCACAGTGTTTAACTATGGTACACTTTCCGAAACACCTCATGTTGCTCTTCATTTGAGGAGTCCACTTCTCTATCGTTATTGCTCACGATTTACCGTTATTGCTCCCAAATTCTGTCATACTATTGCAGAGATTTTCGATTAATGAATTTGTTTTTCTTGTGTAAATTTTTAATTTTTAATTTAAATATTCAAAATTTCCTACTGTTCAACCCAGAAGCTAGAATTTCTGTTCTATCCTAAGATGAAAGGGTTTGGACATAATAATTTTCATTTTTCTCTAAATAGTTTGCAGAGGCTATAGAAGAACTTTGAGGGTGCTTAATAATGAATCGTAGATGTAACTAACATAGTGTACGTAAACGATTGAACTCGCTGACACGTAGTGTTACATATTAAGTTCCTTTAATGAGGGAATGTTACTCTACTTCTTAACATGTTCTAATAGAGATACCATTCAAAATAGTGAAAATAAAGCACGAATTACTCTGCACGCTACGCTTCACATTCCAAAGATTTAGAACAAGCCAGGTAGCAGTACGGTGAAAGGCACAATTAGACCATTTGTTGAGTCTATTGTTTTAAACAGATTGGCTCAGTTCTATCAGGAAAAAATCCATTAATTTCAGCAAAGCAAATGACAATTACCGGAAATACCTGTCAATAACATCGTTTATCAAATTAATATAGTATTCTTTCGAACAATATTCATGATTCGGTGAAATTCCGATCAGTGCAATCTTTATACGCCCACATTACAATGTGGTCGTATTTTATCGTCACCCCTGTCAGTCCGTCCATAATTGGCTTATGAACGCAATAGAGACTAAAGTTTTTGGATTTGAATGAAATATGCTGTGAACATTTCTCTTGACGAGATCTTGGAAAAGCTTGTTATTGACGATTTTTCTATAAATGGTTTTGCCCTTGACGTTAAAACGCTTCGAAATTGACTTGTGAATACTATAGAAACTACAGTTTTAATTTGATTTGAATAAAATTTGGTGTGAAATTTTTTTAAGTTGAAATCTTGAACAAGTTTGATATTAACGAATTTTCAGTAAGCTGTAATTGAGTTATTACCCTTGACTGAGTCAAAACCCATCAAAATAAGCTTGTGGATGTGATAGAGAAAACATGATGTATGTAAATGAGATCTTGAACAAGGCCCAAATATTGTGTATCTGGTCTGAGATCAGCATAGTACACTTGGATTCTTTTCGAAGCCTTCACTTTGCATAAAGTTATGTTCAACTATATACAAAATCTTTACTACAACTACATCATACGTATATAATCGGCTGCCTAGTAAAGGTAATGCTGGAATGATCTTTAAGAAAAGCACTCTTATCAATTATTTCCAGAACCGCTATTCAATCATTTTTGTTGTTTATCATTTATCTTATTAACAGTGGCGAAATTCTGTAGTTAAATTGTTATCAACTTTAAATAGTTCTACATTTTGTCGAGAAAAATAATTTTGAACATGGTATTATTGATTTTCTGTTATTATTCATATTTTAGAAAATCCTTAAACAAACTTCTAAAGATATTTGTTTACCCTTGCAGCTAATAGTTTATGATTCAACGGGCACCCCATTCAGAAGTCTGCAGAAATAACACGGCCAAACAGAAGAAAATATTGCTAAGAATTGTATGACTATTAGTAAATTTTAATGTGTATCTTTCATACACATCTAATCTGTGTCGATTTAGAATATCGAAATAGTTATCAAAGAAACAATAGTGCTTACAAATCACTGTGGAGTTATGCCAAACTGCCAGAAGTTTACAAGATAATTAGTAATCGTTATGCAAGCATATTAAAATCTCATGTTACTATCAATTCAGTGCGATCTGTACAAATTTTAAGATTACGATTTCTAAAATAAACACAATCAAAGACCTTTCGTTTCACCTCTTCATAAAGTATAGAAAGTGGGGGAAAATTAACGCATTGCAGATAAATTTGTGGACGTTTTAGTGTCTAGAAGATAAAGGTTTACGTCAAATACGGTCCAGTTGTACTTCAGAGATAAAAGTACATCATTTGACTAAGTGGTTTAATGGTTTTTTATCATTCAAGTTCATCATTTATCTTTTTGTACAGATCAGAATTAGAAAATGCACGGTATTGCCTGATTGAGTTGTGGGAGTTATTTGACAAATACAAATCAGTAATTAATTCTATCTTTTACTTTGTATTTTTCACACAAAAATAGTAATGTAATTGAATGAAATAATTTATAAAAATAATCTGAGAGGGTTACCGAAAATGTTTTCAAATCTTTTGTATGAGCACTTACATTTACACCATTCCGATTTTTTACCTGACATGTGTTGATGCCGTTGTTCTGGAACATGACAAGGTATTTCAATATGAAATGGATTAATAAGTAATTGCAATCTAATCGTAAATAAGGCAAAGTTGTTTGGAATTTCAGAAGGATATTGGACAAAAAATATATAGGGCAGATAAATGAATATCTTTTTGCGCCTTATTCTTCTGCTATTAGGCTCATGAAGACCACAATACATTTATATCTCTACCATAATTTTATTAACCTTATTTCCAATTAAACTTTGGACCTTATTCCTTACATGACGGCAAAACATTTGACGTTATTTCTTATGTCACGATGAAACCTTTGACGTTATTTCTTATATCACGGTAAAATCTTGGACTCTTATAATACGGTGAAACCTTTGACGTTATTTCTTATATCACGGAGAAACCTTTGACTTTATTCCTTACATAACGGTCAAACCTTTGACTTTATTCCTAACATCACGATTAGACCTTTGACTTTATTCCTTACATCACGGTAAAACCTTTGACGTTATTCGTACTTATATCACGGTGAAACCTTTGACTTTATTCCTTACATAACGGTGAAACCTTTGACTTTATTCCTTACATCACGTTGAAACCTTCGACTTATTTCTTACATCAAGGCGAAACCTTCGACTTATTCTTTACATCGCGCTAAAACCTTTGACGTTATTTCTTCCTTTTATCACGGGAGACCTTTGACGTTATTTCTTACATCACGGTGAAACCTTTGATTTGATTCGTCGTCTTCAATGTTATCTAAACCCCTTATTTCAACTCATCAAGTAGAAATCTTACAACAAATACTTGAAAATCTTCACTATATCTTGAAATAATATTTAATCGCCAAGATATCAGTAACTTAATTTCATCTTGAATACTTGGACGTTTTTTCAATAATTAACACAATAATGGGCCTAATAACTGATCATTACATGATAAGTACAAGATTATATAGATTGTAGCACATTAAATTTATGTAAATGTCGATGTATTCTAGAAATATTAATTTATATAAATTGAACTATGTCGAATTGGTAACACAACTCGAAACTATTCAGACAGCGACTGATAAAATCTTACATAAAGCGGATTTACAGCGGCTGGTTGCAACGGGTGATATCTTTGATAATCGTCGACCAGAGCGGTTGGAATGTCAAATGCAAAGGATCCGAGGAGATTTTCTTTAATCTTTACGATTAAACACGATGAAAAATATTTTGATTCAATGTTAAAAGTGAAAACACTTCTAGTAATTATTTTGAGTATATATTTATAAAGAGTAGAACATCTACAATTAAATAAACCTAATTTCACGCTTTTTAAAAACAGCAGTAAATAGGCTGGTAATCTATGAAAGTAAAGATTAAAACAAATTTCAGACATCACAAAAACAGTTCAACTATTATCTGGTTACTTAATAGATGTTAAAATAAAATAAATTCGTTTTTACAAGGTACTTCCTTAGCAATAAAAAACAGAGCAAATCAAATTTCCGACTCAATGTTCTTCATTTGTGTAAATATTGAATAGTCCTGATAAAATTATTTTCATATTGAAATATAAACAGAGTTCGAGTTCTTAAGGACCTTTTACGGTAGGTGCAACAATTGCTATAAATTCATTTACTTGGAAAAATTGTTCACGATGGGTATTGTTTTGGATAATAGAGCAATGAGCTAGAATATGTTTTTTTTTGGAAATGGTATCGTTATAATAAATTCCTGATAGCCCCTGCTCCTTTCTGGATATATGTTTTAATCAAATTTGGGAAGACGATTATGCGATTTTTATAACTCTTTTTGTTAGCTGAAGCTATTTTCCCACGACAATTTTTCCATCAATAGCTAGTATGCAATTTGTCGCGGATTGATCCGCTTGTTGTTTTGGGACTAAAGCAGCAAAATTAGATTTTTCGTGTGTCTTGGTAATTTTATTTCGAATAATGGGAATATTAATATAAGCACACATTCATGTTGATTTATCTTTATCCGTGAAACTCAACATGGAAAATAGAGTGAGAAAGTCCCATGTAGACGAGGCTTTAACTCTAAAGCAAGTATCTTGAGAATGAATGCGGCATAAATTTCTTTTATGTTATAGCCACACTTAAGTCATTATCGAACAGTATGGTTAACCACCTTCTTATTTCAACCAAATGCACTGACTGGAAACTCTCAAACTATAAATATTGTGATTGAACACGCCAGGTTTTTCTAGCGAGCTTGTTATTAAATTCTAAACATCACAGTTGCATTATGATAAGAAAGAAAACAGACCACTAACATAAAAGACTATTACAGTATTATTTTACCCAAAATATTTATCAGTTAAGACATAAAGACCCATAAATACGATCATTAAACCCAAATAATATCTGTTGTCTTACTGGTTCATTTAAGTTACAAATATGTGCATGTCTTGATTTCACCACAACTTGCGTGTAAATAAAAGCTTTTCTAAATTATTTCTAAATGAAATAAATTTGAGTTTTACGTCCTATTTAGCGGTGTCAGATTTATCTGCTTACCACGAGGAAATATTTCCAGAAGAGCGAAATTATCTTTGTCGAGGTTTATTAAACGTCTGAAGCACATGGAGCTTAACACTACCTTGCTTACAAATAAATAGAAAATACCAAACCTATGCATGCATTTCTAACGTTAGGAAAACGAGGTATTTCTCGACCAATAACGGGATCGAACTGCAGATTAGTGAATAATCGTCTACCGCTCCAAAAGAATCATGGCTTAAGTATAGCTAGCAAGCAACACTAGATAAAAGTCGAACGAGCAAGTTTTTCAAACTTCTTATACGGTCTTGTACACGGGATGAAAAGAAATCATTGGAAAAGAACTTACAGATTCCAATAAAAAAAATCCTTAATTGTAAGATGAATCGTTTGAAAGTTTAAAAAATATAAGAGGGATGAATAAATAAATTTAGTTGTTTTTTTCTTTTAGAAGTGTTTTCAATTCCGTCATTGTAAAACTTTGTTTCAACCTTGAATAAAAAGAGTATATATTATATAATAAGTAGTTAATGGTTGTTTACCATTATTTTCAAAATGATTGAATGACAATATTGAATGTTCATTAAACTAACGAAAGTGCAATAAGAAAAAGTCTGTTCCTATTTTTAAAGAATTTCTTTACATGAAAACTGCAGTGTATGTTCCCGAAACGAACTTGTGCTCGTTGTTAAATTGAGTTATATGATAATCTTTGACACGAAATTGCTCGATATTTTACCGACTGAAGGCATTTATAGAACACATAATTTATTTTTCTTTGTGACTTCCTTAAAGGTAACTTGATATGAAAGAAATAATAAAAGAATGTGGTACTTAATGTCACTTTAATCACTACACAGTTCTTTAGATGTTGTGATAAAATGCTGTCTAATGAATTAATTGTATCTTAATGGTGGAATGAGTTAAAACTTTTTAAAGATGTAATTAAATTTATGTGAAGACAGTTCTCGATACATGCACATATTCTGACTGCAACTAAATTAGAAATTGGCACATACATTATGCTCAGTGACGCTGGAGTTGAATGTTATAAATGAATTCCGCCCCAACTTTGGCTAATGCCCAAACATTACTCAGTTAATTGGCAAGGATCAACAAAATACGATGCTGATATGATGCAACTTTGGACTGGGCTATTTTTATTAGATTAAATCATACCGTGGGAACAAAGAAGGATTCAATAAGCCTATTATTTGTCCGATGAGCTTATTCAAGAACCATCTTCGTGAAGTCTCAGTGTCCTATATGAACAAAGCCAAAAATTAACACGAGAATTAATAGTCAAGTGGTGGTGTTTAGGTTAGCAAAGACTTTTCTAGGTTCGTAATATAACCTGAGTATGATCAATACTATTATACGAATAATAAGCACTAGGAATGAAAAGTTCATCTTTTTAACCTACTATATAATAGAAACTTCGTAAAATACTTTGAAGAGCCCTGCAGGCCTTTTTACAGTTGTGTGAAGGAGTTTTTAAAACTCAAAACTTACTAGAACAACCGTAGTTATAAGAGACCAGATCGTATGTTCTGATTGTTTGTATTAGATTGGGTTATATTTCGCTTGTCTAAAAGCTGTGCACAATAAAAATTGGCTGAAAATTAAGATAAAACATATGTAAAGATCTATAATTTGAGATTATTAATCAGATTTACATTTTTAACGGGACTCTTTATCATTGTATTTTAATAATCACTTATTGTCTATTATAAATTGAAAGATTGGCAAACCAATTTATTCGCTAATTATATCAGGGCTCATATCGGCTTAAGTAGAAATTCACAAGTTACCGTTATTTCCTCGTATTCTACATTCTGCTCTAAATCTGATAGTCGACCCGAGTGAAAAATAAAGTTTACAGATACTAGCAGCTAATTTAATCTGAAATTTGCTCTTTGTATGAACAAGGCCACAACCTATACGGTTTTCCATTTAAATCCTTCTCACATATCAAGTCAGGTAAAGTTATAAGAAAGCTTCTCGAAGTAATTTATTTAAGTGGAAAAGAAGAAATGATAAAATGTTAATGTAACAAAGAAAATTCCACTACATAATTATAACAAAATAAAGCTAAGAACCCCGGTACAGAATTAAGTGGTTGGTCAAGAAATACTTGTTACATTTTTTTAAGGTTGTGCCTTATTAGTTAATGTTCCTATAATCTCAGATTACCTACTATAAAACCATTGTGATCGAAGAAAACCGCCAATGGTTATAACTTAAAACTTCCTATTCTAATGGTAATTTTCTCAATAGCGTGTTGATCAGAGTTTAAGTCAGCATAGTAAATAGAAAATACATTTAAAATATAATCCCTGGAGGAAGAAAAGCGTGTCGTATTAAATCTACATCACATTAGCTTATTTACTTATTGATTATGAGTTCCGGAATTTTGTTTTCCTGAAGCCACCTTGACGAACCACCTACACACTTTAAACTACTTAGTTATCAATGTTTCCAAGTTGAGAAACTTTCTGTAAAAAGGTTGATGGAGATGGATAATAATGTAGTTTTCCTACACATAAAACGAGTGTATATACTAACCAATGACTATACAAACATTAATTTACATGAAGTCGATCATAAATATGTAGAACATTTGTCAGTAAATGCCAACTGTCATAGATTCCACTGATATGGGTTGGTGTAACTTGAAAATGTAAAAGCATGCACCACTGAACGCAAATGATCTAATGGAGACTTGCATTAAGTAAAATAATACCAAGAACGAATAAATTTACACCACTTGAAGCAACGACTTATTATTCGAAAATTTACTCATTACTTCATGAATATTCGACTCTTTTAAAGTATGTGTATCTCAAGAAACAAAAAGGACGCTTTCTGATTATCTTGGGAGTCTCAGGTTCGATCTAGAGGTCGTCCCCCGACTTAAGGAATTTTTGTATTCAGGGAAATAATTCATTAAGATTAGATAATAACTCGACACACTACAGATTATGCAAATTTAAAATCTTGTTAGTTGAATCTAAACATTCCTATCATCGCACATGCAAAGTGTCCCCCAATTAACTTTATGGATGTAGAAGTGCGCGTGTTGCGGAATGTGTTGTCGATACCGTGCTGTTATCTGGGAAATTCTGGTTTGGAATTATGATTAAATGATAGACATAAAGTGTGTATATATGGATGAGATCTAAGACGTAAGCTTATCATTTTAGGTAGAATAATCCTTACATACAATAGATAAATGTATGTAATGTGCATAATGATAATCTAAAGTATGATAGTTGCGTGACATTGCAATTGTATAAATATGTCTAATACTTGATCTTCTTATATAAATCATTTGTGGTTCTCAATCAATTGTATGCGTGATATTCAGATTCTAACAAAGTGTTGGGAGAGTTAAAGAACCCACAGACGTACCCCATACACGTTGAATTCCCTCTAAATTACTAGATTTAGTCATGGCTAAGTAAGTTTCCAAATTAAAAATCGCGATTAACATCGTTAAACCCCCACATTCATGATGGCAGCTAACTCGTCCGGGGAGGTTGACAAGAGTTTTGTAAATTTTGTATTCAACAGATTCATCCTTGCGTGATTACTAACACGCATACAAAGTTTCCTCAACAACTATCAAGAAACCAGCCCTTTATCATATCCCCAATAAATTCAACGCATTTTGAAAAAAAGAGTAATAACTCATTAAATATTTTTCGTTTGGTCTGATTTTCAAAGGGGTTCATCCAATCACACTAAGTTTCGTTCATTTCCACAAAGAATTCAAGAATAAGGAAATAACTCATAGTAAATATTTCCCGATTGGTCTGATTTGCAATAGAATTCATCCTTGGGTTGTTACAAATACTCACACCAAGTTTCATAAAAATTCATGAAGAAACCAGCTCCCTATCGTGTCCACAACAGTTGTAGATATGGGCGATGGCTATATAAAAGGGCAGGGAATAAAGCTGTATCTTTAAAGGGATACTGCGTCTTAGAATGATCATAAAATTTGAAAATTTTAAACATTGACAATAAGAGCATGTATACATCAGTATATTCATTATAAATACCTGTTGCCATAAATAACATAAACAAATAAATATTCAAAAGCTCAATAATTATCCATAAGATGCATTCGATTCTTTTAAAACCTTTAATAAGCGTTTTTCAAAAATGACTCAGTTTTCCAAAGTTTAAAGGATTCTGTTACTTAATGACACATGTAAAGTTGACTGATGAATATATACTCATATTTACCATTCTTGAGAACTTTTTATGTATGCAATTAGAATATTTAAAATAAAGGCCCAAAAAGGCTTCTGAAGAGCGTACGTGGCATTTAAATGACAATTTATTAATTATGTTGTGTTTCTTCCTACGCCAGATCTGTCAAATCTCTTGTGTAACCAAACTTATTATTTAGTATTTTGAAATCCCTCAACATATTGATTGAAATTTAAATGTAATATCTGTTGATAAGGACGTTGTGTGAAAGGCTTCAATTCATCAAGTCAATTCAATGGTGTGCGAACAGGAAAACTTGAAGTTTTCTAACGCTGGTATCAGTACGAATGTTCAAGAGTTCATCTGACTATATTTCCATTTCAGCCTCTTATCTCATCGACAGGGGTTCGAAGTTGAAAAAACCAATGTCTCCGGAGCTAAGGCATAGTGCAGCTTCAGATCGACTCCCCTCGTCACCGATCTAAAAATTAACTGAAATTCATTACATTACATTCTCGTTTTCAGCTATTCGTAATGAAATATTGAGGTATGTCTTATTTAACTTTAGGACCAACGTGTGGATTTATTGGTTATAAGCAGACATTAATCGAACAATTGGTATTGGTAGCTGAAGAACTCCACCTTCAGTGTCTCCTGTGATTTCTTCTTCGCATAAAACTGTCTACAAACCAATGATTGTCTCAAACGACACATATCAGTATTTTCAAGCAACCTTATCAATGAACATAAAAGTTTAATATGAGTAGGATATCTAAATAGAGTTCTTTGATATGCGTTAATGTTTTCGTGAGATCTTTGATAAACTGTAATGAAGTTGAATCTATCTTTATATGTGATAATGGAATTTAGTCAATGTTATATAGGCTACAGAAGGTCCCATTCTTATCCAAGGTCGCATCAATAAAAGGACATTATATTTTGTTTCGTGACTATAACAATTTTGAATTTAATGTATATCAAGCTGAGTCAATAACTAATCTTATCCAGTTCCAATATTATGCATTTTAAGATCAAAATTGCTTGGAACTCTTTCAAATTATAATATGAATTACAAAACGAACCCCTTAGTCTAGACTATTCTGGAAATAACATAAAAATCTATTATTTGCCTTGTACAGGAGATATTAAAACTTCTCTGCTTCAGTAACAGACATATTAATGTCAATGAAAGAGTTTTATTCCAGATTGATGGTCATAATAAAACTCAAGTATCAATTCCTAGCTATCTATTATTCAATCAAGGAGGTAGAAAGAGTATCGCATACTACATAATGATCAGTAATGAGCACTAAAAACTAGTTTCATTTTCACCGAATTAGGCTGATAACAATTCTGGAGGATTTTTCCAAGGACCTGAATAACACTTTAAAGACCAATATGAGACAATTAGAAACTACGCAAATACGTCTCCGATGTTTTCAATCAATTGGGTTCATGTTAAGAATACTCTGGTCGTAACGTGTATTTTTCACTTATGTTGAATTTTACATAAATATTGTCAAACACAATCTATCTGTTTACAGATGACTAAAGGGTTTCATGTGAACAAGCTGATATATTACCTGGAACTATTGTTACATGTGACGCTAATTTCGCCCATTTGATAAAAAAGGAGAAAAAACAAAACAAAACAAAAAAACATCATGTCCGTGTTGTATTAGACGGAAGTGGTTTTATGATATTTCTTGATATATTATAACATCTAATATAAAGGCCCACTGTTCAATCCTGGCAGAAATCAAGACCATACCTATGGATTGTTACAGCAAGCGTTATTCTACAATATTCCTTTGGACACTGTCCATGAAACAATCATTAATAATATCAAAAAATTGTTAAAAAAAAACAAAAATTTTCCGGTATACAGTGGGTTAACCGCAAGCAGAGCAGTTAGGCTGAAATTAGTATCAGAGATGACGCTGACAATTTTGGCAGCCCGGATTAGCAATGACAACAAATTTGTACATCAATTCTATTCCGACCTAAGGGAAATATCAATCGAAGTACAAGGTCATTAGTTTAATACAAATACACTAGTAATAGTACCATTATACATACCATGTAATGACGATATTAATAACCTTTGCTTAATTATGTACATACAGATTACATTGTTGACCTATGAACTGTCTTCTTTGGGATAACAGTAATTCTCTTTAGTCCCTGGTATTTAGTACATGATTTATTGTATTTCAAAGGGAAAAAGAAACCTTACGACCGGGTTCTCTGAAAACGTACCGTTTGCACTCTATTGGATATGACGCATATCAATAATTAATTCAGTTTGATCTGTTCGGCCGATCTTGCCAGGAACTATGGACTGTAGTTTCTGTCTAACTGAAATTTTAACCGAACAGGAAAACTTCCAAGCATGGTACATGTAATACCATTAATCTTTTTAACACAATTGCGCCCAATTAATTGGATCGTCTTACTGATTACGTGACAGTAAAGATTGTAGAACATTGGAACATTATTTCCCAGCTTGTGAAATGTCAACCGCTTTTTGCCTACGTTGTTATGAAGTCGATAAAGCCTTAATTCTAATCATGGAAATGGTATAATTACCTCGATCAGACAACCAAGAACTTTGTGTATCAGACGAATCTAACATCTCCATTGCACATTAATAAACTTATCAGACTGCGATTCCCAGGGGAGCATGTTACTAATTTTATTATTAGGTTTCGATGAAGACAAGACTGTTTCTTCAATATGAATGTTGGTAGCAAATTAATGTAACAAGACGGGGATTTGTTCTTATCATATAAAAGCATATACCACAAGCAGAGTTATTTCTTTCACGATATCACCAGATTGAATTCTTAAACTCGGATTCCCAAGTGCCATGATGTAATAGTATCTTGATGGTATAAACACCTCAATCAATTTTTATATAATAACATAGTAACATTTTCTGTACTTAATTCGTTGATTCTAGCTTACAATATAATACGACCATGTAGTTTATTTCTTCATATACCAGGGCTGAGATTTAATATTCGCTAAATTATAAAAATAAACAAAAAGATACATGTATATGTAAATAGTATACCACACAGACAATATTTTGCTATATTCCGGGATATAGAGTTCAGTATCAGTTTGGCATTAGATATTAAATAAAACTGAACATGTCCTGTGCAATTGTTGAATTTTTTCCTGTCGATACAAAATGTAAAAATGTATCCATCCAGATGATACGTTATGACGCATTTAAATTCGAGGAACTGTTTATACATGTAATGTATACAAATACAATATAATGTATACGGTATAACATTTCATTAGTTTCTTCGCATTTTATTTATCTGTTACGAGAAGAGACCAATGCGAAGAAAATGTTATACGTATAACAGAATGTAACAGATGAAGTGCAAAGAACGGTAATACGTGAAACTATTATTGATGTAACAGAATCTATCTGATGAAATGTAATGCGAAGAAACTGTTATACTTGTAACAGAAGAAATTTAGCTCGATGAAACTAGAGCGAAGAAACTAACGCTTGTAACAGATGAAATGTGGCGCGAAGAAACTAATTCCATGGGAACTGTTATTCTTGTAACAGATGAAATTTAGCGCAAAGAACAATTGCGAAGGAACTTGTAACAGTTTAAATGTAACGCGAAGAAACAAATACGAAGGGACTGTTATACTTGTAACAGGTGAAATGTGACGCTAAGAAACAAATTCGAAGGGACTGTTACACTTGTAACAGGTGAAATGTAACGCGAAGAAACAAATTCGAAGGGACTGTTATACTTGTAACAGGTGAAATGTAACGCGAAGAAACTAATGCGAAGGGACTGTTCATCTTGTAACAGGTGAAATGTAACGCGAAAAAAACAAATTGCGAAGGGACTGTTATACTTGTAACAGGTGAAATGTAACGCGAAGAAACAAATTCGAAGGGACTGTAATACTTGTAACAGGTGAAATGTAACGCGAAAAACAAATTCGAAGGGACTGTTATACTTGTAACAGGTGAAATGTAACGCGAAGAAACTAATGCGAAGGGACTGTTATACTTGTAACAGGTGAAATGTAACGCGAAGAAACAAATTCGAAGGGACTGTTATACTTGTAACAGGTGAAATGTAAGGCGAAGAACCAAATTCGAAGGGACTGTTATACTTGTGACGATGAAATGTAACGCAAAGAAACTGCAATACTTGTACCAGATGAAATGTAACGCGAAAATAATGCGAAGGAACTGTTATACTTTTAACAGATGAAATGTAATATGTTAGGTTAATGGTTCCCATTAAGATTGTGAATGAGTTGAAACTTTGACGATATTGTGAAAGAAGTCTAATAGTAATTAACCATCTGATCTGATGAGATGTAAATAAAAAAAATAGATAAATGGCATCTTCGATTTTATTCACTTTTCCGATGTACACGTTGTAGTATTTAAGTCATTTACATGTCAAACAGTCTATGTTATATTCCTGCTCCTTTGTTAACTTTCTCGTTAACATTTTAACGACGTTATTAAATATAGGATATTTCGTCACTCCTACTCGTTCTATTAACAGATCTGTTGACAAAAGCATCGAAATTCGTCAGGGCTTCATGATTATAAAAACAATAACCAACAAGGTACATTATCATTAGACAAGAAACATTAGTATGAAATTAATGTTCTTTCTTTAGTCAATTCCAGTGTGTAAGCTTGTATTACAGATGGAAGGCATAAAATAACTCATAGAACTTTTTCTCGCTATATCCTTCACTTTATATGGTGTGTCCTTAGCGAGATTACTACTAACCACTGATGCAACCTTCTCTTAGCAAGATTTTAACATTTTATGCACGAACAAATAAATCCATGGCATAATTAAATTCTAACCATCAACCAAAACCAAACGTAATTTGCTATATGGGAGAAAATTGAATCATAGTACACGGGTGTAATGTTATCGATACATGTAGAATTATGAGGGGCAGTATAACATCTTGGAATAGGTCGTATAAGTATTCAAGCACTTGTATGTTGTCACCCCAGAACAACAAAAAGGCGGATCTCTGTTTATTTCAATCAGATTGGTACTTTGATTTATCAGATGTTTGAAAGCTACATTTAGCTTCCACTGCTATTGTAATTTATGTTCTATTCAATAATGACCTTCATGCTAGAGCTAATTAGCGACAGAATGTTGTCAATTAGATTTGATCGTTAGATCAGACGTAACACACGATTCTACTAAATGGTTTCCGCTTTGAACACGTTTACCGACAAATTTCCTGTAATAAGAATGCCTTGGATCAATACGTCAATTGAAATCTCCGCTATCCGATGTGAGGACAGTGAACAAACTAGACGTAATAAGGCAACAGTTTTCACTGCTTGTATCTAAGAAGAATGAAATTGTTACTTCTAAAAGACACATTTCCGTTAAATTATTTGCTTTGTTGTTTGGTTTTCCCTTATTCAATTCTATTGTCTGATGGCAACTATCAATGATCTAAACCTACTAGCAAAACACTTACTAATATCGTTACATTCACAACAATGAATTGTGACCCTTTTCAAAAAGAAATTGCACTCGCGGCAATCGTTTGGTGCCCATGAACATTTTTACCCCAATTTTTTGCAGTGTAAGATTGCGCAAAAAAAATGTGTAAGACAAGGCCCAGAATAGGCGTCATTGATAAAAAGAATATTGTATTCCGACAAAATTGAGTATGGATTTTCTGGAAAGTGGCGAAAAATGTTTTATTTGAAATATTCTACCCTTCCGGGTACATGCTAAACAAATCGACTCTCACATATATGCCGACAACTTGACCTTTTCGTTAAAATGGACAATCGTAATTTCCACATCGATATTCAATCGGCTATTGATGACTACAGACAGAGTATTTGTTAGTTGTATTGTAATGTGAGTTAATGGGTGTCAAGAGACTATTTGTTGTGGCAAATAATCACTTTGAGGATATCTCGCGAATTCTATCACCAGTTATTATGTAAATCAGTGAAATGTAAAGAAATATTAACAATATTCATAAAACAAATCGAAAAAAGTCACGATTCTTATGTCTTAATAACAAATTTGTCTGACAAAAGAGATTTTTTTCCTCCTATTGTGTACATAAATCACCATAAAACCTCGTCAGATCGAATCTGTGAACATACTAATGGTAGCCTTTCAAATTTTGGCATCGATACAGAACAAATATGAAGAAAGAAGCAATAAGACCTCATAAATCACTGTTTAATACCTATTTTATCTCTTGTCATAATAAAATTCTTCAACAGTCTCAAACGATTTCACATTAACTGGATTCAATCAAACGAGTGATTTTCAAATCAATTTATTACAAGATAGCTTATTATATTCTAAAGAGAGCGCCGATTACAATTTGCAGTTTTAGAATGAGAATGAGAATTCAATAGCCATTGGTCCTAAAGGTAGGTCAGTATCTTATTATACTGCAGTATTGAAAGGCTTAAAAACAGAAGTACACATAGAAGGCCGAAATGGCCATATGTCAAAAATTTAATCCAAAAAAGGAGCCTACAGCCACCGCTGTTTCTTTTGTTTGTACGTTCGTAGATACATGCCCTACCATCTGACAGAAAATTGAAAATCTTGATTAAACTGATTAAGAAAAAATCCAAAGACGGATTTAAAAAAATTCACGAAATGTCAAGACCCTTAATGACCAGTATCGGTATGTATCATGAGATGGTAAAATTAAGTAGGTGACCTAAAATAGTCCCAAGTAAACAGGTCAGATATTAATAAGAAAACCTCATCAAATTGTTCTATCAAGTAATTAGTCCACAATGTCTCTAGTTCAAAGATTCGCACTGTTTATTGCCCATTTATCGTTAAGGAATGATTTCCACCTATGGTAATAATTATTTATTTCCTTAACCACTATCTAATCCTCCAGACACCTATTTCTCTAGTTTTGTATTCATTTTAAAAACAGTTACTTTGAGAGATTCTATTAAGAATCATTATTTTTCTCACATTTCAAACAGCTATTGTCAGATTGATATTGTAAGTGTGTTATAAATTTATATTCTTCATTTTACAACCCGATTCTTTGACAACAGTTCTTTGCATTGTCATATATTCTAAAAAAGAAGTAACCTTTAAAGGATAATTATTTTTTTCAAAATATATATAAAAAGCTTATATGTCTGCTTGTGATAATTTCTCAGAAATCGGATTAAAAATTTCTATTACCATAACAACAATACTGAGTCTGGCCTATTATGGATCGCATACTTTACCTTTCTTCCTCTGCATTCAGTGGCGGTAGCAACATTCCAAGACAGGGGATGCCAATATGGAGGTAAACGATGGAGGGGTGGCGACTGCCGTAGCTGAATTCGAAATAAAAAAAAATCTTATTAGTCGCAAGCCTCTCGTAGAGCGTCTGAAAGGACTCTTCCAAGTTTATTTTTGAAAAATTGAATTCAGTTGATAGCAAATGACCCCCTACCCCTTCCCCTGTTATAGACCGGTACTTTGATTTTTGCGGCGTTGATGATGACTTGCAATTATTCTTTCATTAAGTTTCAACTTTATTACTTTTATTCCAATAAACTAGTTATGTTCGCCCTGCACAGCTAGATCATAAACAAAGAATAGACAGTTCTCTTTCAATGATTGATCTCTAACATGCACAATTTTTCATTTCCATTAACTGTTAACATAATGGATGCAATTCCGGATTATTCACAATATGCATCTGCCCTACGAGTATTTCTACGAATGTAAATTGCCACTTTAGGCGAGTTAATCGCAATTATGGATGAAATGAATAAGTGATTTAAAAGAACATGATTCAATTACGTGAACAAATTTTCAAAGGCCTATCAATTTGATTGAATTTATAGTGCAGTCACTTACACTTGTCGAATGGCAACTATTATCTGGGGTAACTTTATAGAGAAAGATCAGTTCAACACCATGTCAACTTTATCATTCACTAAAAGCTCTTGAATCAAATTAGCAGGTTTTAATGTGGTACAATTACATGTATTGTAGTGCTTCTCATTCATATGATAAATTCATTCTTAAGTTCCTTTGAAGTAAGAAGAATAAGTACCTAATTTAAAAAGGACAAAACACAATCATTCTATTACATTTATATCTCTTCACATCAAACTGTATCAGAATATATTCGTATTGTGTGAACGTAATGGAAAAGTTTAAATTATGTAGTCTTTCTACAGACTTTTCTCGGGAAAACCGGTGGCGGGCGAATTCTATATCCGCATATATTTGTGTAATATTCAAGCCAGTTGAGGTACAAAAAACATGTGTCCAACGAATAAGGTTACTTCTTTTCTTGTCAATATTTATTAACCATACGCTCTAGTCTGCTCTTGAAAGACTTATACAGTTATTATTAGGCTTTGCACTTCTTCCTGTAACCTTTAAGTTTGGCAAGACTTTATGCATCCAAACTGCACATTCTGTGGCCAAGCGTTCTTGGTTTGTTCTAGTATTTTCCATTAGTTATAACAACCTTTTATTAGTTTCGTGAAATAAAATGGAATAACGTTAACTGCATAAATTAATTTCATTAAATTCCACCTGACTTCAATTTAACTAAATCGTAAGGCCTATGAAATATAATTGTATCTTGTCAGCAGAAAATCTATTGTCAAGTTCGCATCGTATATTCTATATTGTGCGTCACATCCTGTGAGGGGGAATGTGCAGCTCTTTCAACCAAACGTTTCTAATAGTTAACTATTCTAATGAAAATTACTAAACCTCTTTAACAAATCTTAATAAAGTTCGAGACGGTGCCTGTGGAAAAGTTGATTTTAGAAATTAACTTAACCCATGTTTTTATCTATATCTCTTGTTAAAATTCTAGACGAAGGTGCTAGGTCAAAATTTAAGATCAATTTCTCAGAAAGGAAAGGCAGCCAAAAAGTCTCCACAATTTATTCTAACAGATTTTTTTCCCTGTGTTTTCTTATCTTTTGAGACATGAACATGAGGAAAGAGATATCTCTACAACAGACAGACGGTATTCTTAGTGAAATGAAATAATTCAAATAACGTGACTGTTAATTTTAAATAATCAGAATAAATCCGGAGGTTAGTCTGTCGTATAAAATTCCAAACGCCAATGTTTTAAGATGTCTTTCAATTGTCTGCAACGATATCAATCTGTACATCAATCCAGATAAAAGCAAACCTTTCAGCACGGAATGCCTTTCTGAAAATATAATGTAGATCATCGCGTTATTTATGGTATTTTACATACATGTTTTTAACTTCTAGATATAGGTAAGCTACGAGTAATACATCAACTTTATCCATCACACCAGATATAATGTCCGCGTAATTCAAGCCTGATATTAATGTAAGTGGTGATAGTCATGCATGCAGAAATGAAAGCTTTATGTCTCCGCTGAGAATCGCGTTACTATCTGCCCTGTGAACCCGCTGTCAAGGCCTAATTGAGATGTACTTTAATGGGTGGGATAAATTCAACATATCTTCACGCATCTTAAATTCCCAAGTCTGGAAATAAGCGAGCACAAGATTTTCTCCCTTTTTCGTCGATGACATTCGAACAGTTTTTGTGGCCCATTTTCAAGTGTTTTCTCGTCGGAAATGGCTTTCTTCGTGTGACTGCAATCACGACGAGACAGGATTCCACAGGGCGTCATCATTTAATCCGATTCATTTTCACTTCAATTGTAATTATCATCTCATGTTTATCGAAATAAAGGAAAACGGCCTACTGGAGATTTGTTGTCTAGAAGGACCCCACAACCGGTCAGTGAAACTCTCCGTTTGTGCGCCATCAGCTTATTCGCTGTTCTTTTACATAATCTATCAAAACTTGGTATCATAAGTTCGTTAGTTAATTCAAACTATCAAGTTCTTTGGTAGTTGATTGTATGAATCTATATCATTATGTTTTCCAATTACGGATCTCTTTCGATATCCATTTTCAGATAATTATCCAGCACAGGGTTATCAGATTCATAATAACTTGCTAAATTTCTGGTATATGATAGTTACAGTATCTGTATTATCCGAGGGAATAGTAGGGTTTCATATCATTAGCACGTGTAACAATAAGACTATCACTGACACATATTTCACATCTCAATCCTAATGATCTCCTAAATTTAGTTTATGGGGCGTACATAGTTGTAGTTATCATAGTGGTTTAACGAGAATATCGACGATTCAATACGATTAAGATATTCTCAGAATCAATTATACCATTACTAACGCCTAATTCCAGTCGAACTTCATAGCTGAGTTATAGTATTAACGTATTTTATTATACAATCAATATAAGAAATACAGTTTAGACTTTTATTTCATTCTAATTGCATTGTGTACAAAAGCTATCGAGCACCATGAATGTAAATTTAACTGGATTTATTCTTCTCATGGGATTTTCTTGTTATTTGATAATTCCTTTCTAATAGTTTAAATAGCTACTTATATCACGAAATTCAACATTATTTTCCAAACTTTCATATTTATTGATGATAAACAATCAATTTCAAAAGACATAAGGTCCGAAAAAAATGGTTCAAAGAGATTTGTTAGTTTTTTTCGTTAAGCAACATCTTTTTAAATTTCATAATATTAAATTAAATTTCGGTATGTTTCTATGTATTTATTGTCCAAAACCTATTCATTTTCACTATAAAATGTGTAAAATGTTGTGGGAAAAGATTCGTTATTTTTAACTACAAGCGATGATGAGAAAGCATTCGGTATCTCAAATGTGTTTGATGTATTTATAACGTATAATTTTGGATTAAATTTCGATTTGTTTCTAAACAATCGTTACTTTTTTTTTATTAAGTGAGTGTTGTTTGAATGATACATTCGGTTTTTCTTCAAGCATACAACCAATCTTCTCCTTCGATTTTTAAATTAAATAAGCCAAAAGAACCCCATCCTTCAGACAGATTGTCATGGGAAATTTGTTTAGAATCGAGACGCACGTTAAAGATTGAAATCACAGCCGATTACCCAATATCAAGGTGACCAGATTACTCGATAAATCAATTCTAATACCAAACTTTCTTCGTTCTTCTTTCGTTTAAATAGATTTCCGTTTTACATCCCTACTGATTTCAATTATCAGATCTAGGCCAATAGAAGATATTAAAACGTTTGTTTTATGGTGGCTATAAATAATGACTTCCAAGAAGCTATTTCTTACATTTCTTTGAAACCAACGTGTTCACTTAACGCGATGGAATAAAAAAGGTACTGCCTAGGAAATGACAGGTTTGGTTTAATTTCGTTAATTGTAAAGTGAAACGCCAACGCCAGCGCGACCAACTGCCAACCAAAGAAATGCACATATGGTAGAAGACAATATCATAACAAGCTTTTCTTTTCATTTTCAGTAGCTGTCGAAGAATAGAACATTTGTTTTAAAATGATCAATTACCAGGTGCTATATAGAAATAATTAACAGTTATATATAGTTTAACATTAGAAGTAGGTGCGCAAAGATTTACAATTAGGTATACAGGTGTATTATAACATAGTCGTAATAAAGAAAAAAAATGTGAAAACCTGTTTTCGAATACTTATATCAATATCAAAATGTAGTTTGGTAAGAAGATAAGAAGGCACAAGAGACTTACGATGACTTTGTAAATTATATAATATTCATACAGACATCTCAATAGTCGAACTGAAGTAAAGTAATGATAAATTTACTGTAGACTCTATAGTCATAAAGAGATGATAATTATTTAAGTGGCCACAAATTAAAAGTGTATTATACCGATTAACTTGGTATATTATATACACCTATTTGAATTTCCTAAAAGCATTATAACCAGACAAAAAATAGGTAACTCAATCTTATCAGGTAATGGAAAAACAAACAATGTTTATAGAGCACTCCGGGAAAGAACATTGAACCAGACACGTATTCTTACTGTAAAAGCATAGATCATTATTGTTCAGTGTAAATTTTAATTACAAACTTATCAGCAGGATTCGACAAAACTACATTTTAAACAGCACGAGGTTGCTCATTGAACCTGATTTTTTTTAAACATTTCCCAATGTCTGATAAGTACATAAAGATCAAAACGTGCAATAACAGAACGATAAGACAAGAACGACTGGGTATAATTGGAGTTGCGCACTTATTAACACTTTATATCAGTATCTTTGATACAATTACATGAATGAACATGCCGAAAAATGTTACGTCAATTTAAACTTATATGTACTTAGCTAGTCTATGGTGTGACTATCCTATTATTTTAAACTGACTAATGACATTAATTAGGCAATATTCTAAACTGACTAATGACATAAATTAGGCACCCTTCACCCATCTGATAAAAAAAATCATTCCTTCGTTCCGTTTCAGAAGAACTTCAACAATATATAACTACATTAAAGATGCCTTTCCTGATTTGTATTTATTCAAATAAATAAATATATACATATATTCGATTAAGGGATGACCTAAAAGTAGTATTCTAATAATTGAAAACATAAGGGAAGTAACGCTGTATGTGACTTTTCACAGCCGAACGTCACTAAAACCTTCAAAATTAAGGGAACATTAGAAGAATCAAGTAAAATAGGAATGATGTAATCAAGTATATTAAGAAAACCTATCTTATAAAGTTTCAATTAAAATATTTGCCATCACCGGTAGGCCTATCACTTACACAATAGCTTAAATTGATCTGTTTAAACTAAATACAAATAATATGAAATATTTAGAAGACTTCAATTCGATGTTTTGAAAGGTATTGTTGATTAATCAATCATACAGAAGCCCATTAGAGATAACATTGAGCAGTAATTAATTCTCCATAAACATGATCAATAAATCAGATTTAAGTACCATGATCATTTACAATTGTCATTATTACACCAGTTTAAAAACTATTAAATTGTAACATAACGCTTCAATCTGTATTTAAAGTTTCATATTATTGCAAAAGTCAACAGATTTAAACAATAAGTGGACATATACAAATCGTTGGGATATTACGATGATCTCTGATAAGTTAAAATTGAAAGGGTATTTATTTCATTAAGTAATCCCATTTCAGTAAGAAATCCCATTTCAGTAAGTAATCCCATTTCAGTAAGTAATCCCATTTCAATAAGCAAACCCATTTCAGTAAGTAATCCCATTTCAATAAGCAAACCCATTTCAGTAAGTAGTAACTTATAAATACTAGTAATTGTAACAACCTGTCAGACATGAACCCTAGTGTAATTGGAATCTGTTTAACTTGACAATAAATTCATAAATGAAATTGAATTTTCATCTGAGTAAATTTAATTTAAAATTGTGATCAAGGTCGTAACCTGTCCCCTAGTATAGCTCGTAGGTTCCTAAAAACGTTATTAAATGAAAGAGTGAAATATCACAAGAAAAATTCGACATCTGAAGTATCAAATTCTAATCTATTTTTATCCAGTAAGAAGGTTTACAAGGATGTAGTCACTCGAATGTTGAAACTCCTTGAATTCAAGACGAGAGACTCATTGGTTAAAAACAAATACTGGATTCCAAAATGCCAAGTACTCATTACATGTAAAGTTGAGTGCAATAATTTCTTCCTGGTTTTGAAGCTTTATCAGTCTACATACAAACAGTTGGTATACAAAAAGCTATATCAGAAATTTTGTATTTCTTTGTGTTTCGTTTGCAGTGTTTGCATCTAGTCTTAGAACTTTTCATAATTTTAATTGTCTCCTTATGGGAAGTATTCACATTGATTATAGATTTCAATGTTATTAAAGGATATCTTTATATTAGGGTTTAACTGTACGTTGTGGACCTAATCGACCAAACACTCACATCTCTTAATCACAGATTTTACACATTTCATTCTCAGCTGTTTTGCTGTGTGTTTTTGTCGATGTTGTCATCAATATTCACTAAGCTATCGTTAGGAAAGAGAATTCCATAATTGGTAATTGCATTAACCCTGCTGAAGTAAAATGTCTAGTTATCTAAATTGGTGTATTTTTTAAAGTTTTTAACTGACAGCTACGACTTATCAAGTGACAGAGCTTCTATTCCACCATCAAAAATCAATACAAACATCAATCGATCTTATCTGCTGGATTAAAGACGAAAACAGACCGTTACAATAGTATCAGTCCCTCCACATGAATAGTTCATGTTACAACAATTTTCTACCGCACAGTATACCTACATATTATATACTCTATTCGCATGTTTGCTAGTGAAGCGAATTTTACCGAATTATTTCATGAAAATTGGAATGTCATTCTTATAATAGTACTGATAGTCTTAGAATGACTGCGTGGTTAAAAATATTACCATGAGCACACGTTATCACAATTTGTTTTCCCAGAATATGACAGTATATTAGTACTGTTTTAATTTAAACTGATATTATACCAAAACACTTTTTCCATTTACACGTTATACGATCTCTAACAAGTCCAACTATAAGCTTTTTCAACTCGATTCATCACACGTTCCAGTCTATTTAGCTACCTTCAAGAATACCTAGTGATATTTTTAGACAATGTTTATCGAGTCAGCTTTTCTTTGGTTTTTTCCATTCCCGAATTTAGATAGATAGTGATAGATCTAAGCAAGATCATTTGAAAGTTTGAGATATTCAGCATTCCATCCTATTACCAACCGAGTTTTCACAACAATTACACGTTGTCTCATCAACCAAGACACAACATTACAATTAGCAGGCTAATAATAATATTATTGTTTCAATGGTTGTGTCTGATGTATGAATATACAAATTAATTACAAACAATTAGAAAAAACCTGATACATTGTGCATGAAAATAACTCACTCGATGGTCTGAGATTACAATAGCATTAAAGAAAATAAAGCTCTTAATTAACTACCAATGGAAGTATATTTTTTATTCTGAGCCATACACAAATACGCATACATTGAATGAAATCGGATGTTTTGTTAGTTTACTAAATATCCACATTTGGTTACAAAGACAAACACCTTTAACATTATAAAAGGATGTCGACAGATTTCCATTTCCAAATGGAAGTTTCTGGATTTTTTTACCTAACAGTATTTCTTGACAGTGAAAGACACATCTTTTAAATGCGTTTTTGTGTATTTTGAAATACATAATAATGGTCTTAAAGTATATTAAAATCTCAAATTAAGATATATAAATAAAGCTGCAATGGCAAGTTTGAAAATGGGACTTATGTTTTATTACTATCTTAATCTAGCTTAAATCAAGTGATTTTCAAATGTTTACAAACTAATACATGTGCATAAGAGGATTTTAAGAAATATCTTGTTATTCATGAGCTTTCTCCATCTACTCCTTTTAATCCTCAGATTCAATATTCTCTACCTTTAGTCAATAAGAAAACTGAAGAGAGAAAACTAAACAATGTTGACCACGTAAACGATTTAGTTCCACTCATAGATGGCATCTGAAATACCATAAAAGATGTTTAATTCTCCATAGAATGATCAATAGAACGGCTCCGAGTACCATTATCACGACTATTGCCAATATTAAACCACTGTTTCAAAGCAATGGACCAGTGATAAAGGCACAAACCGTAAGATTATGGGTCAAGCGGAAATGAAGTAGTCAATTCTCTGACACAATCTATATCTATTTTAAAGATTTACAGAACGTTAACTTTTAAGTCAAATAGTACGTTGAATTTAACAGATGTTGTATGATCTTGTACAATGCAGCCTAAAACAGCGATAAAAAATTATAATAAGTACATATTCCCATACCAGCTGGTGCTCTTGGCATGCATCTCAGAAGTTTTTGTATGAACCTGATTAAAAGATTTTTCATTTATGAAATAACTTGACTGGAAGAAGTTCAAAAGGGAAATCTTAATTGGTGTATATAAAACCATTTTGACTGACAGTTCAAGACATCGAGTGACAGAAGTTTTCCCCTGCAATCAAAAATCAATAAGCTTACTTATAACAATCGTTCTAATTACCAAGCTACGAGATTGACAAATAAATGGAGCAAATACCTATATTCCTTCCGATAAATATATATATCCTGGATCTGTAATTGATTTAAACCGTATTTTGTTCAGTAAAAGGATCATGGATTGACTGGTACAATTGTAGAGCAAAGTGTTTCACAACAATTTCTGGAAACTTATCAATCGCTAGATTTTATCAGAACTGTCATCAGTTATCAGTTGCTCAAATTCCAATGGTCACATTTGCTTGACATTCTGCTGGAAAACTCTTTTGCACCTTGTTTGAATTGAAATTTCACTAAGAAAACCGGCGTGTGAAATGAAAATAGTAATGAACTTCGATGACACATTAAATGGATTGTTTTGGGAAATGTTTCCCATCGAGATTATCAAAAGTTTCCAGAATAAAATCTATCGGAAAAAGTTTTTTTCAACAAGATATTTGGTAAAGTTGTAGAAGATTGAATTTTGTGATTTTATTGAAAACAAATGTCCCTTTAGAGTGGTATTAATTCTGCGTGGTAACGTTTACTTTTTTACCAACGTTTCATCTTGATTTCCTTCAAAATAATCAGATTTAGACAAATATTTTACATTCGACAGACTTACATTCAATGCCAATAATAACTTTTATTTGGCATCTAGGATGAGATTATCTCATTTAATCTAAAATATAAAGTCATTATGAAGTTCCGATGGTGTCTGAAAAATATCAGTCGAATTTTTTTTTGTGTGTCCAAACTATTGCCATAGGCCTACCAATGATTGTCGGAACATTTGTCAACGCCTGGTTGAGGACTTTTCAGAACGGTGTGTTTTGAATTGAATTCTAGATGATAACATTTCCAACACTTTATAGCAATAAGTATAACATACAAATACTAAGTATAACGTTGACTTTTTCAAATGTAATAATGTTAATAAAATGACACAATGAAATCGTGGAAGAGTACTCATTTGATATGCCTAATTATCTCTTATTCACATTACATTAGTATTCAATATTCATAGTTTGTAATTAAAAATATGTTTAACACAGCACAACTACTAAGTGATTTCACATGAGCTAAATTAGTATTTATGAGCAGTATTTTACAAAATGGCATATCAAGCAGCTAAGATATGGCCCGTTGTTGTTATCTTTTTATCGAATTTTGACACGAGTGCTGGTACGACATATCGTTGTTTCGCGATTCGACAAGCCACAATACATGTATCGTATCGCGAGGTTGTGTATCGATACTTGACGATACATGGCATTTCATAAAAAAAAGTGGGTATTTTATTTACTAGTCGGTGAATGCAATCTTATTGCATCATAAATTCCTTTGACATTTAATTGAGCTGACAGGCAGGCATAATTATTTTTCAATTAACATTTTATTAGTATAATACCTCAGAAAACTAATATTAATAACATTTTGTTGCCACAAAATATAAGTGTTAAAATTATAAAAAATTGAAACCTTGCAGAAAGGTTGCAGGTTTTACTTTTTATCTATTACTCCATGTATCGTATCATGAGCCTTGTATCGCCATGCGTATTTTATATCGTGATATAATTGGCAATGCCTAGCACTATTTGACACCAACAGTATCTAAGAAGTATTTACGGTTTAAAGCGTGCAATATAAAAATGATCATTAAAGACTACATTTAGACTTTGCACTAATTACCACTTTTTACATAAATTTATACAATCACAGATGTTATTCAGGTGTAAACTTAATGAAAATTGTTATTCAGGTGCGAAATTAAATTAAGATTAAGTAAACCTGCCGGCTGCTGCCGTATTTAATGTATATCCATGTACCTTTATCCAAAACCGAGACACCTTTAACAGTACTGTAATGGGAGAAATATCAAGATATCATTTCAGATAATCATTATAAAACGTAATTTCGATATGTCATATTAACAATATAATTCATAAGCAGAATAATATAATATAACTTTATTTCGTCCAATTATGAAGATTATACAGATAATCCACAAGTAAAGTAATTGCATAAACAATGAATTGGTATAAAGATAGAATATCACAGAAAATATTGACTATTTTGTATTGGCGATAATTTAAAACGTTTAGAAATTTATGATGCAGGATTGGTGCGGGATAAATCCTCATTTAGCATACAATCTAGTGGTTTAAGGCTGAACAGTATTGTTAAGACATCTAATACTCTAGCCAAGGGGGGGGGGGTCGACCGCATTTGTAAGGGGGCGGTCAGTAAAGATGCAGTTACAACAATAATAATTACCAGATACTTAAAATGACATTAAATTCTGACTTAATTCAGGGATAATGAAAAAAAGAATTAATTAAAGGGAGGGGGAGTTGTTTAAAGATAAAATAAGCAACTGTTGTTAATATCAGCCTGTTTTATTAATAGAGAATACATTGTTTAAAGATAACTATTCATAGGATAGTGTTTTAATTACCAATTATGAATAAATTTATACACATTAATAATTACAGTTTGATAAGTTTATTATATGCATATGATAATCTTACACATTCGTCTGGCTGGTTAGTTCTGATGTGGATTTATTAATATGCTTATTGAATGTCAGAATGTTGGTGTTTTCAAAGTTAACTTCCACTTCAACTACGTTGCATAAACTTTATCCAGTAATTGTTGTTCAATAAAGATGTGTCTATATATTGTACCCACAGTTGCTAAATGCCATTTAAAGATCTTAAAAGTTCTCAATTGAAGACAAATTGTCATCTCTTTTAGCTCTAAATAGCAGATTGTGACTGCTTTCAGCTTCAATATTTTAAAGTATTTTGCAGGGGGGGGGGGTATTTCCAGGGAGAAAACACTTGTGTCAAGAAAAGTGTTCGCATCATGCAGGAGCCACAAGTTGGCGAGGTAGACAGGTAGGTTGAAGGTTCAGCAGCTGTCCAAAATCCGACGCAGCTTGACATGGAGGGTACCACCACTCTTGAAGCTTAAGAAACAGTCCGTTGTGACAAACAGTGTCAAAAGCTTTGGTGCTTTTGAGAAAGGCGACGCATAAGACGCCAGAGCGTTCTATAAAGTGACTGATAGATCCTTGGACTATAAATGAGGCATGAGCAGATGATAGTTCTTTTTGGTGCGAAACTTGAAGAGGGTTTGGGAACTGAGTTTGAACTTCCCAAACAGCTTTCCGATGATTGGTGTAATTGAAATTCCTCGGTACGAGTTGGGATCGTTGCATCTTTTAGCACAGTCTTGATTTGTTTCGGACAATCATCCGACAGCCTCAAACACATGAAATCTTTTGTTTAGCTTATCAGAAATAGTCTACAGAGCTTACCTTTGAAATTTGAGCCTTCAAATCCATGGGTATACGTATTTATCCGTGTTTGAAAATCATAATGTCTTAAGATATTATGAACGTCCCGCCATATTGGAAAATCAAAGAGTTATAAATAGAAAACTGTGCAGGCCCACACTGATAAAACAAAAAGAAAGTACATGTAATAACAATTGTAGATTTTGTCAACAGGACACACAATTTTCAGACTGACTGAAGACCAGCCGCGTACAGCACGGAAAAAAATAAAAAGTGAAATTTTTGAGGTATATTTCAAGGTATTTTGCGATTTTCTTAGAGCTTGAGTATTTCTGAGGACTGGTTAAATGTAACAAAGGCCCAAAACGACCCCTAAAAATCAAGATTGTGCCCCTTTAAAAATGGGGACAATGAAACTGTGTTTCCAATCATCCAGTATTCAACTAATGTGAAGAACAGCATTGGACAGGTTTGCTAAGTGTGTATGTAAAGTTCTGCCACCAAATTTTAGATGTTCGTATGTAACGTTGTTTATATCACCACATTTGTTATTCTTCAGACCATGACACAGCTCCGCTACCTCGTGAGTTGAAGGAAATGAATGTTGTGGGGGTTGTACGTCACGAAGTGGGTTTCGAAGGCACTTTACTTTCATGTCACTTTTAGATAAAACGAATTATCAAAAGCAGGGTTATTCTAGTTAGAAAACAGTTTCAAAGAGGGTAGCATTTGAACCATTCAATATAGGGTTAGCATCACTTACGTTATCACCAGTAACTTCTAGTGAATTTTTTCCATGAGAGCCATAGCTTGATTATGATTCCTTCGGACCATACTAAAGATTTCATGATGTCGCTGTATTCACCTAATACATTGACTTGTGCGGCAGAGTGTCGTTTATTTGGATTTTTATATTACCGAATAAATGTCATTCAATTTTAATTGTGAAAGAAATTCTCGAAATCCGGCTTTGATTAGTCTTTTGAAATGCGTCCAATATAGAACCTAGCCACATAAGATGATTGCTTGCTACGAAATATGGGATGATCAGAAGGTTCGCTAAGGTGATTCGAAGATAAAGTGGGTTTGCGGTTAGTACTTATTATTGTTCTATCGGATATGCTTTAACTGCATCAGCATGTGACTCTAGACCAGAATTATGGGGAAGTTTTGTCTAAAATGGTATTTATGTTTCATGTATGTTATTAATTTCAATTGCACCCACGATTGTTGTCATTTTTTTTTCAATCCTACATAGGCTACTTATTCGTGAGCTGATGTCTGTAAGCCAATTCATAATCATGGACTTGTTACTGAAGCTTTGTGTTTTCAGCTTTCAGATTATCTACGTCAGTTACAAATTGTAAATCATCAGTACATCATGTAATCATGGTATCTTTTAATCCAGATAAATCTGAATTATATCGTCAAATTTGTATTGGAAATGTTCAACAACTGACGTCAAATCGCGATTTTGCGCCTTTAGATCGTTTATATACTTTCTGAATTCAAGTAAGTTATTCCGAAACTCACAGCGGAGATTAATTAACTCGCGTTCACACTTGACTAACTTTCCCTTCAAATCTATGTTTTCAGGTTCGCTCACAGTTGTTAAAGGTTTCATTTATAAAAACATGGGATATGCTCTTATTTTTTGTTGGGCAAAGTAAAAGTATCTATCAATTCCGATAATAAATCACCCTTAATAGCCATACTTTCTTTCCAGAGAATTCCCAGATTTGCCGTTTGCCTTTCTGCGATCTTTAAGAATATAATTTGGTAGGGAAACTCGGCATCGTGTATGACAGTTGAATGCAAGTTGTTACGGTTGATTTTTTAAATCATTTACATTGTTTTTAGTTAGAGACATAATACTGGATACATATGAGTATTTGGGTTTTTGAACATATTCGCAGCCAAGAACAGTCTGTAATAAGGATTGGAGACGCGTCATACTTCCTTAAGCGTGTTCCGTTTCTATGAGCGTAACACTATTTACCTCTATATCTCTGTCTTAAGAAAGTAGAATCAAACTCCTCGTCTATTAAAAATGAGCTTTAACTGTGTGAATTTTCCTCAATTAATCCTGTTTTATTATCTATGGTAACAATCTGTAACGTCTGTATAGATTTCTCTGTGTTATCCTGTTTAAAACTTTGTAAAAAAATTCATTGAATTCAGACAGATAAATACTGTATCTTTCTTCGTCCGTCATCTTTTTTATTCCTGTTTATCTTGGTTTCAAGTAGATACAGTATTGTGTGCAACACATTAGTCATTCAACGGTTATCTTACTGCTTTGAGATCGTTCTTTACGGGTATTTGTACACTCATTTTGATCTGACATCTATTAAGAATTCAATAGTCACGTTACCTATTTTTAAGTGAAGTAAAGTTTCAATACCCATACTTATGTCTCAGATCATGGATGGATAAATGAAAGACAGGTCACGCTACGTATCCCATATAATCATTTCTTAATTTCCTAGCTTGTCTTTGGATTTAATCGAACCAACCTTCTATGATTTTTTGTCGTAAGTAAACAATCTCTTAAGTGCCTCCGACAGAATTAAATCCAATATATACAGTCATATATAGAGATATTATCAGACAACACTATCTCGACCTCTTTAGGGATCTTTATCCCACTTAGCGAGCAAGCTTCTGACTCGCGATTCCTCTATGAATACTCCATAAAGACTAGGGGTTTTATTTGTCCCACAGAAATAAGTAATTGTTTGGGAGACAGCCTGTTTTCGAGTAAATTGACTGAAGTCTCCTCAGAGAGAGCAATTAAAGCAATTAAAATGAAGATTCCAATACCACTGAAAGATTAAATGTTGTTGAAGAACGGATTAAAAAAAAGCTTAGAAATACTTTGTTATTAAAAAATAAATCAAAACCAGTCTTCTGTTTAATTTCATTCAACATGCAAACGTTTAAACTTACAGTAACCAACTTTCTACTAAAGCAAAAAAAATATTGTCCTCACTTTAATTAGATTAAAACACCATTAGACACTAATAGAAAGTAGAAAATGCAATTAAAAGGCTCACTGAAAGGTATTTTAATTAAAAATTTAGAATCAGGAACGCTCTCTAATCAAAGAAGATGTATTACTGTTATGTATTGAATCCCTTGATCAATTAGTCACCTTTCAGAACTACGTTTATCATCAATTCAAGCATTAGAAATGTTTTGTTTTTTTTCGACCCATGTCAGATGTATTGTTTTGAATGACAATCTGTCAGAAAGGCTTGTAATGTTCAAAACAACACATACATTTCCTATTAACGTATCAGTTCAGAGTTTCAGATCAAACGGATATACTTTAATCTGTATGAGGGGACACTGTCTTGAGAAATAAAACATATATAATAATATATATTATATAATGTATTTCTTATTAACGCATCACTCAATGACTTTGAAATGTACGAGCGAACAGATATATTAACAGGAAATCTGTGAGGATACTGTCGTGAGAGCTCATAAACATCTTAAAAACTGTAGAGATATCTCCTGGTGTTCTGAGTCGCCAAGACTACTAAGTATAACATTTTCTCATCCATTGTCGTCCGTTTTAATAATAATTAATTGGATCTGAAAGAAATCGTACAACAGTCTAGATTAGCCTACATAATGGAAAGGAAGCCATGAAACGAGTTTGTCAAATGAACTTTAGTAAATCATATACTACTTAATCTAAGTAATTGAGGAAGTCGTACCAGTGCTCCAACATGGCACTACCGGAAAACTATGACCTGGGAGATATTGAGGGACTCCATACTGTTAATCTAAGAGAATACATGAGTTTTTGTTCAGTACTTAAGGGTTATTTCAGAAACCCAGTTTTGATCAATTCCGAAAGGTATAAGCTCGTCTTAATATTTGTCTCTATGATTGATAAGAGACAAATTTCGGTGACAAAATGTAGTGGAATCAAAATCGATTCTCGTAGAATTGAACATAACTTGACTATTGTTAATGTTATTAACATTAATATGAGCAAATATTGTCAATATATGCACTTGAGAACGTTAGTATTGAATTAAGATTTACGATAGTCGTAATGTTTATAACACGTTAATGTACATAAATTAAGATTATCAGTAATCATATGATACAATCATAATCTATCATTATGAGTAGACACAATCCCAATAACCAATATAGGCGACCGAGAAAAGTTTTTGGTACTTCAGCAAATATAATGAATGAGTTTTAAAATGCCTTATGAATAAAACCATCAGCAGGTGTTACTGACATTCACAGGTGCAGTTGTAGTCGATATAGTGAATAACTGTATGTGGAAATAATAATATTTGCAAAAACGTTACGATAATTAAAACGTTTTTGGCACGTTTTCAGATTGCTGGTAATCGTGAGCTAAGATCATTATCTATCTATCTAAGATCTATCTTTCATAATCACTAACACAGGATAGACATTTTTGGTATGTTCTGTTAAAAATTGGGCGATACAAAAATAAAGGACAACACTAACTGCCAGACAGTCGATGGTTGAATTCTAAATACGGCATCTCTGTTAAGGCGTCTCTCATGAACTTTTTGAAAAATCAAATTGATAAAGTTTATTCTGAAAAAAACTATTTTTAAATGTCTGTAAATATCTAACAGTTGGGAAACAGTTAGAGGTTAATTCTAAATTTCTATTGCCCCGTCACGTTTATTTTACGCCTATAATCTATCATTCGTAAGTACCAGCCACATATGTAATAAATAACACAGGACGCCATAGTGTGATCATTCTGTCTGGGTGGAGAGGGTTGTGAAGCCCCTTCAGAGGGTAAAAATTAAATAGCTGTCAAAGTTAAAGTAGATAAATAGTTTACTGATTACATGATAACCGACACATAGTTATCACTCTCTAGATTTTACTCAGTTTTACCTGACGAGTTCGCGTTTTACCGACTGGTCACAAAACACCCTATACCCCCATACCCTACTACAATGAGATATGTAATAATAAGAAAAGTAAGATCATATCCGATCATATTCTATCTATTATAAGTAGTAGCAACATAGTGATTATTATCGAGGAACAAAAAGAAAGGCTTTTACTGCTAAATCAAATATACTGAATGGGCTTGAAATATCTTATGAAGTAAGACCATCGGCAGGTATACTTAATGTGAGAAATCAATGTAAAGTGGTGACTCTTCACAGACAATAAACCATAAAGCTTTATTGAATGGCAGAGAATGAGAATTATTAAAGACCAAATAATACGAAATATGGACAGGTATGACGAGAAGAAGTCATTAATCTAGATTACATATCGATATTCTTCATATCTTTACTCACATTAAATTTGCATTAGTTGTGATTTCCTAAGTCAAATCTGTACGTGTTTAAGTATTCTGTCAAATTTCCTTTGAGTATGTGATTTTGAATTTTATACAACTAAATAAATCTTTTTATTGCTCTGAAAAAATCCCGAAGCTATTCTTGTCTTCAATCTTTCTACTTGAAATTTTATTCACAGTGCTCATGTGAAGCAGTTATCTTATATAGAATATGGTAGGTGTAATGTCTTGAGTCGAATTTACGCCGATCAGAATATTTGTTTGCAAAGTTTAAATCTCCATGGACGTCTTTTTTGAAACAATGGAGTTTTTTTGCTTTCATTGTTGAAGAGCATTTCGAATATCTTGCATTTAATCATCCGCACTTCCGAGCTGCACAAAAGAAAGGAAAATCTGGTTAAAGAATCAGGGATGAAGGATTTACAATCCAAACCGCAATAAAAGTAGGTGCGTCAAAAATCATGAGATTGTACTTTACAAAGTTAACCATATACATATGCGAATTGACTATTAATACAAATGCTAGTGTGACTATTTCTGTAATAATTTTCGGAGCCATGACGCCTGGATTTCTCACCACATTAACTGAGGGCTTCTCTGTGTTTCCTAATAATATATAATAGTTATTATAGGTCATTTTAAAATACATTAGCACTATGTTTCTGGTATCATGTATATCAGCCAATAAAGAGTTATATCCTACGGCTTAATTTTGTAGTCTATCAGATCAAAACCTTTTAACCGTTTCATGTTATCACTACAGATGAGCTAAGTTAATTCACATTATTATCAGGTTGAATGTTACTAAATCTCTTACCAATCCTCGCGAATTTATCACCAGAACTGGTACAAAACCCTGTATATAATGCGGAGGTTATCAGAACGTTGTAACCTATCCTATCAGTCAATCCTACATTTCCGTTTACCTCTGGTTATGCAGTTATTTACGAGCTGCTTTGTAATTTCTCAATTTTACAGGTAAAAATTTGTCCTAAAAATAAATTATTACCGCCTAGGTTCATACAAAAACTAAACTTGATAGTTCTGAAATTCTGAATAGTGGTTACTTTCAACGGGTTCAACATCCGGAGTAATGAATCAATTAAAAAAATTGAAATAAAACTACGAGTGTGTACTATTATCATAGTGAGTGTTTCTGGATGTGTCTGTTTTGTCAAGGTTTAAACAGAACAGTGTTGGCTGGTTGTTTTTGCCATATTGCCTAGAGGTACGGCGTTCTGGCTGCCCTGCCTTAACGTATGGTTGTACTTGTTATATTGCACTTGTCATATTGCCTTAATGCATGGTAGTTCTGACTATCTGCAGTGGCTGTTCTTGCCATATTGTCCCAAAGTATGGTTGCCCTGACTATCTTACCCCAAGGCATGGTTGGACTTGCCATATTGCCTTAATGAATGGTTGTTCTTGCCATATTGCCCCAAAAGTATGGTTGCCCTGACCATCTTACCTCAAGGCATGGTTGCTCTTGTCATATTTCCCTTATCAATGGTTTTTCCTGCCATATTGCCACAAGGCATGGTTGTGACCATCACAATATGATCGTTCAAGCTGTGTCCCAAGGCTTTGTCATTATACATTGTAAATTAATTTGAATGCGTTTTACTGTTGTCAACGCATATTAATAATTAACAAACAGTGAAGATGATATCTAGATTTAATAATGATACTATTGTACGGTGTTAGCAGGAATATTTTATCTTGTATATAAATTGCTGCTATTAATTTCGCTTTTATAAGTACATTTCCATTGAAATTGAGGTGACGACTATTAGTTCTATCAGTTGATTGAACCCACGATAAGGCACACATTACTGATATTAACGTCATTCAGGTGTTGACTATTCAATTCTTGAATAGCAGATAACGTTTCAACAAAAGCTGCACGTCATCGTTGATGATTCACTTGTTTAAAAAAATCTTCCTCGAAAAGAAGAAGAGTATAAACGAAAAGAACCTGTATGGTGATCGATGTATGAATATGCGCTTATTTATGCATAGAGTACTTCTTTATGCATGTACATGCAAAACTCATTTCACGTTTTGATTTTTTGAAATGCAATGTAATATATGTATGAATTTAATAGCAGTATATGAGTTAAACAAGGTACTATATGGGCTAATAAGTTTATGTAGTTCCATTCTAACCGTACCATAAGATATCTGAGGTCTATCCATCAATTAATGTACAAGATTGATCTTAATTCAGAAGCCATATTTTTTTTTAATAAAAGAGAGACACTCTACTGAAAGAATAACTTGGCTAATGAGTTGAGCATAGTTCATTCAAACTAATGAATGTTTCAAGATCTATCTCATTATCGGTTTCAGCATTAATGGTTTGTACCATTAACCTAAATCACAAAATAATTTCTTACGTTTTTCTAAAATAGCTATCTGAAACACTTTAAAGCAATTTCTTCCTGATTGTATTTTAGGCTCAAGATTAATATCTTTTTAAGTGTTATGTATCAAGTAAGACTCGAAATAAGGGCAAACGAAGCACACACGATGCACCAAAAATATCCTTATTAAATGTGGTATAAATGGACACTTAAGATCCTGTCTAGACTTTGAAATACTATCAATTATTGTCCGGTTACTTTAATTCTCATCAGATGAGATAAACGTCATGTTCTGTCGTTTTTACAGTCTAACTCGTATGGTCATATCAGACTTTGACAAGGCTCGATGTGGCTTGCTCATGCCGATCAGGGGAGCTAACGTAGAAACCGTAACAATTTCCTTGAATGGCATTAATCATTGGAGGATATATACCTGAATACAATTATATGGGTAATAATTACTTTATTAAATAACTTGCGACGTTTCGATGAAGGTACTCCCGTCTTTATCATGATATAACTTGTTTTCTTTTCGTCTACGCCAAATTGAAACGGTGTAGGAAAAGTTGCTTTATATTTTTTCGTAATAGTCTATCTTAAACATACATATGTGATTTCGTCGATTAAACTACTTGAATGATTATTCACTAAGGGGCATTAAGATAGTCAGGTCTGCCATTTATTTCAATAAAAGTCCTATATTTCCCCATGTGCCACAGGCGGTTTACAAAGGTATGTTCATTGTCCGATCGTTTCAACTGCTTTATAGAGGCACATCGATGTGATTACCTATGTAATATGTGATATACACTAACATAAATAGTGCTAAAAATATAAACTTATATAGCGATAGAGAAATATAAAAACTCAACGACATATTGCTTCTCTTGAGTTTCACGCTATGCGATCTCCAAACAACTGATTAAAATTTATATATAATATACCGGTATTCTATTTCTACATATTGTATGATTATTTTAAAATGTTGTGTGCGGCATATCAGTAAACTACAATGCTCTCGAAATTCAAATGGGGAAGTAAATGCAAAATGCATATCCTTCAAAATTGATATTTTAGGCTTTAGATCGTCTTCCAATTCAATTTCTCGTGATTCCTTGCGAAATTCATGTCAGGTTTACACCAAGTAATATTGATAAAAATCCTTCCAATACAACTACATCCAAGGGTATGATCTTATGATACCTTGTTTTCACCAACCGGAATTGTTCAGCTATGGTAGAAATATTAGACTTTCTATAGTCGTGTGTATATACCCAATTATCCGTGTTTGAAAATCTCATTGACGACTCACCCTTTTTGTATATATCCAGTACCTCTGAAGAATATTTAAAAAATAATCAAGGCTCAAATTGACTCACGACAATGGTATCCATGACCTATTAGTATTTTCGCAATTAAGATTGGAATTATTAAAACATGAACTTTTTATAAGGCGATACCAAATTATTGCATCACTTGTGTTAATTGGCTGACAATTCATTTACATACGTTTGTATGCCAGAATAGTTGGGATGGATTGACTTTTTTTGGGGTCCGTTTTGATGCTGGTCCAATTTGTCTTTTAACCCATTAAAATGAACGAAATTGGTTCAGTTTTTAAAGAGAAGCTTTTATCTCAAGAATATTTTGTCGTAAGTAGTTCGTAGAAATGCCGAACGTAAAAGTAATTAATGAAACTGAATCGGTACCAGTGCCCTTTTACTGACGAGACGTAAACGATAAGTCTTGCAGTTGAATATCTTATTTAATTTAAATACAAAGCTACAGATGTACAACTATTATGTATGTTATATATACCCGGCTTGTCTATGAGACTTTCTATGCACTACTCAAACAGTTGAGGAAGGGTTATGATTATATAACAATAAATATTAAATAACAAGATCATACGATAAGGAAGGGTGTGTGACGATTTGTTTTGTTTTGTTTAGTAAACAAAGGTAATTTTCAATCTATACTGTCTGGTCAAATGAATAGTTTTATATTTTACTTTTCTGCACGAAAAACGTCATATTGTGTGTTTTGAATTGTCTCTGTGCAAAAACATTAGCTCTCTTATTTCGATTCGAGGGAACTTAAACGAGCACAGCATTTAAAGCGTTTTTTCTTCGTAACTTGGCCGACCTCATCCTAACTGACAGGAGGAAACAGGGTTGAAAAATTAGAAGAGATGTTTCGATCTAATTAGGTTAACGAGCCAGCGTCTAATTTACTCTGGGTCCCGATCATATTGTAGAGCGATATTAATTGACTATACAGAATGCTTAAGAATAAAGGAACCAAGTTCTGTTTAGAAGTAGACAGAAGAAGAAGAAACATTAACATGGCACGGGGAATCACAAATACATGTTCTTCATCATCACCAATGAGTGTAGAACTGCAGAAAGTCATTTCAATGTCAATAGGACGAATCATTTCTTTGATCGCAACAAAAAATGAGGCTCAATGATCTGACCTTTTCAATCAAGGCTTCCTATAGTTGAATAATAATTCAATAAGTAGATCTATTGCTGGGCATTATTTAATTTGTACATTTGTAACCGGAATGATTTAAGAAAGCTACTTTATTTTGACGAACGTGTTTCATGGCATACCATTGTCCACACGAACTTCAAGTCAAAGCACCTGGTATGTCACAATTTTCCTTTTCAAACGCTTATGTTTGTGCTAGATCAACTATTTCTTTGGAATAAACTTTAGAAATTTACATTCATTTTCACTTGTTTGATTAACACAGAATTCCACAAGATATATGGCTTTGATCAGTGAAATTATATCTTTGGGATAAAAGTAAAATGTCAATGGCAGATAAATGATTATTCGCATTACTTACATCAATGCGGTTTAAAATGAGATATTCAAATAACGTAGTGGAAGTCTGATTATTATGAGGGACATATTGACCTTTCTGGAAGTTTAATATTTCATAATATATCATGCTTATATTTTTATGTGTTTATGGTCAATATACACGTTTTCTCATAGTTATGGAATGGGACTAATAATTCGTTTCGAGATTTAGGAAGAAGTTTTAACTTACCCAGAAGTAAAGTAGTGATATCAGACACAGCTAAACTTAGTAAATAATAATTGGTGGTTGTATGCATGGATTTGTTTTTTAGAATCACAATACAAGTAAAAACATTTCCCAAAACACCAGTCACAAATATTATAGCGTATATTAAAGTTAGGCACACCACTGCCGGTTTGCTTATGTATTTCTCTCCCAAGATTGAATTGAGATAAGACACCTCGTCAAAATCACTGAAATTAGATCCATTTTTACTTGATCCATTTAGCAGAATATCCATTGTATGGTTTGTCATATTTATTAATCCACTTTAGTTATTTATAATCCATTTGTGTTAGTTAAGCAAGTTTATTGGTTGAAGTTAACTTATTGACTGACAATAATCATCATACTGTCCGTCGACTAGAAAGTTCACGAGTAACTTTTATACCAGCCAACAGTAGTTATAGTCATAGCAATAAGTGGAAAAACACTGACGAAGACGTTTTGATTTTCAAAACTCATTAGCATTAAATGCGTAATAAACATGCTATCTTTCACTTCAAAAGCCGATAAAAAGTTATGTTCTTATATACCAATCCTATTCAATTTTAATCAATAAAACCGCCTCTGCTAAAAAGTACAAGAATTTCTTGATTGACAATTTAAAACACTTAACAAAAGGCATATAATGCGTCAAGGAGTTTATGTTTAATAAGCTGTTTTATGTGGATATTGGAAACTTAATCTTTTAAAAGTTATGAAGAATAGATACAAGGGGTGACCAAAAGAAAACTTCAAGAAAACATGTATTTTAAGATACTTAACGTTACTCATCAAACTAGATTTCTGGAAATTGTGCAGATTACATCAATGTCTTTGATCATTCACATCATACACTTAAAATCTTTCTATATTAACCGCCCATCAAGATCAGTTAAACTTGATCAATCAAATGTTGCGAAGAAAAAAAAAGCTAGTAAAATTGGAGGAGACAAGAGTGTATTATATTATATAAACAACTTAATTTTGTCAATGCCAATACAAATACCTACGTTCAATATTCAAGTTACCCTGGAAGCAACAAGTGTCGGTTTGATGAATGTCGGAGATATTAATGTTTTCATTGTACAGGCCCTCGGGTGACACATAAAAAGGTTATATTAATGTATTGCGTCAAAGAAATTGTATGCTTTAATCTATTCTGGGTTCTTTTTTACATTCAGTGCATAAAACTTATATTATACAGAGTTAACCTTTTGTATATGCTGAAAGTCGAGCTCTTCACAGTTCGATTTCAGATTGATCCGTTGTTTCTGAGCTACATTTGCGAAGAATGAAAATCTTATGCCCCAGGCATGTTGAAACTCCCAAATCTTTTCATCCTAAGAGCCCTTTTTCATATTATTGCTGCTTTTGTTCAATGATTGACCCAAATATCACATATATTTTATGAAAGAAACATATAAAGCACATGTTGCCTCACAAATTGTATGTACCATTACATATATCAATAATTTTAAAAAGAATATTGACATTTCTAATCAAACTTCAATTTTTTAATTGTGATACAGTGTGGAAACTGATTAACGGAAAAATATTAAGGAATATCGATTGGCACTTTATTCAGTTGAAATATTATTTTAACTTGTCAAATCATGTAAAGAACAGTTAAATAAAACAATAAATTTAATGTTTTTGTTTCGATTCAGAGCTCGCCTTAATTGTGATGCCTATTATTGAGCTGTCAAGAAATTAAGAGCTTTAGAAGAAGAAAATGTCTTGTTAAATTTTGTTAAAAATCACTAAAATCCAGATATTTGTTGCATGTAGTGCTTGTTCAGAAGGGAACTTTCAGCTTCTAAAAATCTCAACTTCTTATAGAATTCAGTTTTGTGACAATGGGAAAATTGTCTTAAAAAGTCTTAAGAAATGTTGACCTTTGAGGTGTTTATTTGTCATTTTAAACAAACATGGATTTGAAAGCTCAAATTTTGATGGAGAACTGTGGACACTGATACTGATAAGCTAATAGCTAAAAATTTCATGTTTCTGAGTTATGTTTGGTCAAAAGAATGATATATATTGAATGGATTCTTTCTATCTTGACATTTAGCTTACTAAAATTCCTTATCCACCATCCATAAGATAATTAATGAAACATTAACTTAATAAATTAACATGTTTGACGTGCACATAGTTATCTGACCTAACAACCCCCTTCTATCCTATTTAAGTACATGTAGATATGTTTGTTTTTGACTTAAATAGTTTATATCCGTCAAATATAATAAAAGATGATCCTTTCGCTTCGCTGATGTGACCCGCTAGAAGGTCAAGGGAAACCTGTCAATTCACATGTAAAATGTGTATTCGTGCTTCAACATGTTATATTTGAATAGCATGGTAGAATTAGTATAAATCATCTTAGATTGTTGCCATTGATAATTTTTTTTCCCCAGTTCACCATAAAACACTTTTACTACTGTAAGATTTTTGTTATTATCATATCAGTTAATACAGATATTTAAACCAGCTTAATGAAAAAGATGCTGATACTGCAAAAATACTAACAGAAGGCAGTTACGACGTTCCATACAGCTTACTGGTAATGGTGGTGCTTCGGTGGGTTGGTTGCATGCTCGTGTTGGCCGACAGGATCTCAACACTTCAATCTCGACACTGCCTTGTCAGTCAGTACAGAATAAGCATTAACAAATAGTAGCATGTTTTGCGCCTGATATTAGATACATTTAACAGTTGGAAACTAATGCGAACTGGCTACTTATTTCATTCTACTTAAAAGTAAAAGTACATTTATAGGTATACAATGTTTCAAAATTTATCTAGACTATGAATTATTTTGGATCAATAAATCAAGAGTGTGGTAAGATAAATGATCCTTTTTTACTCTAATAATACATTGAAACTTATTACTGTTGTTAAGTTTTTAACTTTCTACAGAAAGCAGTTTATTACACCACCCTTTAGCTATCCATGTCTATGGAAACTAATTATGCCTATACATTCATATAAATTCACGTAGTTAAATCGCTATTTTCACTTGATCGCAGAAAAGATTCTAGTTTTAATTACTCGTCCCTCAAGCTATAGTATTTTTTATATCCTTATTACAAATAAATGAAACCAATACCCAAGCCTTAACTAAAACAAATTTGAATTTTCCAGACAGAGATACACAAAGAAACAAGTAAAGTGGCCCAAAGGACGCATAAAACATGGTGCTGCGTGATGGTAACACGTGAACACTATTTTTGACTGTTATTGAAAGTTGCTTGGTGCTTTGTGAATTAGGAATTCTCGATAGGGCACAATTTGTGGGTTTTAAGCAATATAGTTCAAAATTGTCTATGTTTCCACTCTAGTTAAGGTCTTAAGCTTACTTCTGATTTCCTCGTATGACAACCCTGATGACCCCTGAATTAACCACTTGAATTGCATTAGGTTAATAGACAACAAACAATTAAAAGCATGCATCACAATCTGTCATTCCATTGGTCTTGATAAACTAGTCTAATGTTCCCACCACATGATACCAGCGCTGGAGAGGGACGAAGTTTGACTGGAAGTGTTATCGATCCTCTGAAAGTTTGTTAAAGGTGTTATTTGGAGCGATTAGGTAAAAATAAAAGAACTAAATGCGTAGCGAAAGTTTGGTTAAATATGCATCAAACCGGGCTTCTTTTGTCAGTGATGCAATTCGTAAAAAAAAAGTCTTCTGGGAGATTAAAAAAAATGAAGGAATAACTTATGCTGCTTTAAGTCTGCTTTCTTAATTATTTTAATTGCTCTAGGGTAAAATTTGTTTTGCATGGTGAAAACTTTATTTAAAGTCATCCCATTAAAAAAAAAATTAACTAAAGCTTGAAATATCCGTATTACATTTTGGGATAAAAGGACGGAAACTAAATTGATTCATGTTTATATTGCACATTTTCTCTATAATAATACTCATAACAAATTAGAAATCAAGGCTCATAGCCTGTGGATAAGTTATCATAACAGAAAAATCGTATATAATCTGGTATTTTAAGCTCAAATTATAGATAATCTAACTAGTTAGTCATTTGATGTAATTTAATTTTCACAGAACTAGATGCTTCGAGCATCCACAAAGGGATGATAGTCAACATTAGACGATAAAGATAAAAAAATTTCCTTTTAATCTGAAATTATACCAATGTTGTGGTGTATTAATAGAACATCAGATGTACAATTTGGAACTTGAGAGGTTTTTGTCGGTGGTTGGTGATTTTTTAAATTCAGAGAAACTTGTACTAGCCCATGGGTGAATATCAATGATTATAATTTTGAATGTCATATAGGCATAACTAAAATGCATTCATTATAAATGACATCGTTATCTGTTTATTGTGGGTTGTTTGTTCGGAATTAATGAACTAACAGTCGAAGTGGAAAATGTATGATGCAAAAAGAAACATACATAGAGTAGAATAAATCTTTTAAATATATTCAGAGAATATCTGTTTTATGATAGTGTGGTATTGTATATCATGCTACAAAAGTTTGACTCAGCCAATTAAAGTATATACAGATACTCAACCAATTAAAGCATGTACAGATACTCAACCAATTAAAGAATATACAGATACTCAACCAATTTAAGTATATACAGATACTCAACCAATTAAAGAATATACAGATACTCAACCAATTAAAGAATATACAGATCCTAAACCAATTTAAGTATATACAGATACTCAACCAATTAAAGAATATACAGATACTCAACCAATTAAAGTATATACAGATACTCAACCAATTAAAGTATAAACAGATACTCAACCAATTTAAGTATATACAGATACTCAACCAATTAAAGAATATACAGATACTCAACCAATTTAAGTATATACAGATACTCAACCAATTAAAGTATAATACAGATACTCGAACAATTAAAGTATAAACAGATAGTAAAAGCAATGTTATGGATTTCCAAGCACCAACAACCGATACAGTATAAAATTGCATCTTGCCATCTCAACCTATCCTGAAATTAATTCATTTCATCCCTTGACCAGATTGAATTTTTACAGCTAGCTTCAACTTCTTTTGATCATCAGGTTTTTATTCTCAATCACACAAACGTTGACAACAGTTCAATCAAGACAAAGAAATGTCGGTAAAGATGGACGAGTAGGATAGTAAGTGTTCTTTAAAGATGGTACTGTAATTAAAATGGTACCATCTGTGTATTTGTATACTGTGAAAATCACATGTTGAAGACCCATTCTGTCCTTAGTGGTGTTTTCTTATTACAGTGATTCACAATGTCTTGAGTCTTTCGATTATAGACTGGTGTTATCCTCTTGGGATTATCGTGACGACTATTAGATTAATTTGTTTACCTGGTTTGGATTCATAATATCTGTTTATTCTTTATTTTTACTGTTCATAATCCTGTATATGTAAAGGTACAAAATTGGCGAATATTACTGCGCTTTCCAGTACGTTCCTTGCCATGGGAATAATCAAATATCGGCACTTCTGATATATTGTTTAATAATTGAGAGTAATTCGTATAAAATGATCAATCTACAAACAGGAATGGTGCAAAAAGAGTCTCCGATGCTTATTAAAAAGCTTTTCAACAATCTCTTAAATATAAAGTTAATGTCAACAAATTTAGTTCTTTATTGATTGTAATGTAATCTACGATGTAAGAAAAATACTTGACGGGATTTGGCAACCTATAATATTGGATAATATAAAGTCAAACTAGATAAAAAAAATAATGCTTAATTAACAATTAGTGAATTCCATTTTTAACTAGACATTTCATTTTGTTGGATCACGAAGAATGTTTAAGAAATATTTCCAGCTTTTATTATTTACGATGATTTTGATATTAAACATCTGTGTACTGTCCCTTTAAATTAAACAATAACATGATTGCGCAAATAAATCGTTTTTTCGAAATAGAACTCAATTGCTTTTGTAGACTTTGCAGTACATTGATGCCCACCTTACAGTAAGTACATGCCAGGACATCATCATCTTCACCTGCTGTTCACAGCCTGGCTCAATAGCATGCAACTCATTAGTCTGGATTGACAACAAACATTCTTAAGTTATTAGATTATGTCAAAATAGTTAATAAACTGTGCAGTAAATGATGACAAATTTCTAGTCATTCTTCATGACTGTCGGCACTGTTGCCTTAATACCGTCCAAGGTCTTAACGTCAATTCATAATATCTGGACAGAAAAGGTCAATTATCGGACAGGACAAGAAATCTTCCGAGACAGTAGACTAGAATTCCCATTCATAATTGACTTGTACAGTAATTCAATAAAAACATAACACAATAGTCATTTATTAGCTCTAGTTTATTAGTTACTGTTGAAAAATGGAATACAGCACCATACATTTCAGGTCGAATGTCTTGTTATCGGCATTTATTACCAAAGATGTATACCAGACAAGGATAAGGTTCATCTACTACAATTGGTCAATTAACTTGGTTAATAAAATTAAAAGCACGTTTTAATGCCCAGGTTCGAAGATACCCGATACTTGCTTTTAGTACCATGTATATATTTTACATCCAATATCTACATTATCAGCATTCTACCTTTTCCATTCCAATTTATCGTCTAGGTCTGTGATAATGCAATAACAGTTTGCTCATGTAGTAAGCTATTTGACGTTTTGTTAAAGTATAGCATCTGGACATGTGTTAATTTTTTCTGGAACCAAGGAAACCAATATGTAGGAAAAGAAGCTCAAAGTGCCCCGATTCACTTACAAAGAAACACAGAATGTCAAGTATAATTTATGTCGTGATTAGGCCTACTCTATTGCACAACAACATATCTCTTTAGAAATCGCACAATACAAACATTTGTCGTACTTAGTGATATTTGGCAGAGCAAACAAATGGTACCTGAGACTTGAGATCATAATCCCTAATTCAGACAATTTATCATCAGAAACACTAAAACTTCCTGTCAGTTGACTGTGACAAACGAGAAAATGTCTTGAAAATTGTCCAGAGATGTCATTTATAGATATATACTAAAAGTATTCTTCCTCCCTTAGGACCATTTTGTAAACGAGCTTCCGTTAATTTCCGATCGTATCGTTTTAATAAGGTATACAATTGCGTAGATATTTAAAACAATATAACCGAGAAAATATAAGGTATCTGTACTAAAGACAATCCTCAAGCAACATTTAGGGGAAGAGATCTCATTTATCGTTGAATATGTGTACAATAAAACAGAGGATAACAACGGTAAATGAATTCAGAAACCCTATCATTTTAGTGTTTCTGAATTCATGAGATCTCATATGGTTTGTGTTTTCGTATTTTATCTTAATTGGGTATTATACACTCCTTATAACTGTATTGGTTTGGCTGAAGGGTTTGGTTTATCTAAAATTGGCCATATATTTGGCGTGCAGTGTACTCTGAGTAATCCCACATACATCGGGACTGCAAAATATTGTCGTATTATCGAGAGTGTCTGAATTAATAAGATTTTCGAGATTTTTCATCATGTTCCACACTGTTAATAGCTCCGTGACCCACGTAACTTTCTGATTTTATGAAGACAATTATGTTTTATTTTTATAAGATATCTAATATTAATATTTAGCCGAATTGGAGACTATCAGACTTAATAATTGCACCAAATAAAATTTCGTTGAGAATTATATGCATGTTTTAATAGTAGGCCCCTACGTCGCTATTTTTAGTACATCAATGGTCGAAGGCCATTTGAAATACCATCACTACTTCAACAATGTATAGTTGTGAATAGACAACCAATACTAGACCCTTTAAAATTTACATTTTACCTGCTAGTTTCTTTCTCTTCTTGTTTTCTTCTCAAGACACACAAACAGCAACCTAACTATCCACAAGTCCGTAAGACGACCATGTATTTAGTTAAAGGGATACTGAGTCTTAGCATGAACATAAAATTTTAGTTCTCAAGAATGGTAAATATGAGTATATATTCATCAGTGAACTAACCTGGTGTCATCAAGAAACAGAATCCCTAAAACTCTGGAAAACTATGGCAACAGGTATATTTACTGATGGCCAAGTTCAAAATTTCAAATTTATGTTCATTCTAAGACCTATTATCCCTTTAAGATAAAATCCTTATTATTATCATTGTTGGTTCACTTTTGTTATCTTATGGACTTGCGGTTTGGATTGTTAGGTTGCTGTTTGTGTTTCTTGAGGGGAAGAAAAGTAGAGGAAGAAAATAGCATGGTTCTAAGAAGACGTTTTATGAACATAAAATCAAAAGCATCTCACCGCTTTCACCAAAACTTCATAATTTAAATACATGTGCTATTTGTGAGCGCACAAACGCAGTTTAGCACAGGAATTTTAAACATTCTCTATGTAAAAAGTTTCAGTAAAAGAGGACTGATTGAACTTTACAATAATCTCGAGACAATATCTCCAGTAACATATAACGAATCTATGAGAAATGGTAAAATAGAATTGTATTATTCAATTTAATGCTAAAGTTCCGTTTATTCTTATCTTATAATAAAATAGACTATGGAAATCTAATTGCGAGCAACGACATTTTAGACTGAGGCATTATCAAACTGGTATGCAGGATATACATTCCATACATGACTGGATGGACAGGATATCATGATTGAATGTCTTTAATCTAATATTAATATATAATATTCAGCAGAATAATTTCTAAAAATGTCATATAGAAATATCATTAGCGTCTGAATGATTTCCGGTGTAAGAAAGAAGGGATAGTCAATTTTCCAACAGGATTCGTGTCTGTGTTTTAGCACAGGCCCCTCGTTTACGTTCGTATTATATAACAATGTGAGGAACACCTTAATAATGTTAATTGATCCATTTTAGCCATAACGGTAGCTTTAATTTTTATTTTCTTTCTCCAATATTTCATTTTCTTTTCTTTTCTTTTTTTGACGTTGTTGATAAAACAAGTCGACGATTACTTATGTTTTATGTGACTTAAAAAAGATAGGTCCACTATCGATTACAGCTTTTCACTAACCAGCTCGAGCAACAAGGTTACTATTTTTCTTAAAATCTTCAATTTGTCATCGAGGTGGTTAGATCTACCTGATGAAAAGCCACCGAACTGACACCACTATTTACTAATAAAGGTGAAGAATTAAATTGAACTGGCGTTGTTATTTTGAATTCTGTTCAAAGAACCGTTAGTTACATTTCAATAGTATCTTACATCAATGACACTAATAGAATTATAATTTTCAGTAACAGGTGATGGTTAAATAACAGTTTGGTAATTGAATTCTAAAATATCTGAATGTTTTCAGTAGACTAATGAAAGATATGTGTATGTATGTAAAAAGCTTGCATGTATAGGAATATGTTTCTACGTTACGTCAGTTGCTAGAGATAACGTTAAACATGATTTGGGAACTTGTATATTCGGTTCAAATAAATAATTTTTGAAAGATAGCATGTCATACGCCCACGTTAGCAGTAACAAGTTTATAATACCAGAAAATAAACATTTTCAAGAAAGAATTAAATAATATTTGTGATTTATTGCTATAAAACAATATTTAGAAATATAAATTTATAGGGAATATTACCACTGTACTTAATATCAGACACAAACTGAATCTTCGTGACAATCTGATGATGTGGACAAACTGACATTGACATCATATTGACATGTCTTTAAATCTAGAATACTGACACATGTACTCATCCTCATCATATCTGGTGGATGTCGCATGCTAATCTTTTCAAAACACCTGATGCCACTGAGTTCACTACTGTACAACTTTTACTCTTGCTCGTTTCATACTTTCAAAGATATTTTGATTAATTGAATTATCTTGCTCGTTCAGATTTTATATTCTGAAAATTTTATTTTTATTTCTTTTATTTTCTCCCAAACAAATGCTAATAGACGCTTTGAATGTTAACTTTATTATGGACGAGCCAGCTAAAACAATATATCAAAATATATCGATTGTAGAAACATGAACTCGGTCGATTTCAAGAAACAATTTCATTTTGTAAAACATTGTTCAATTTCTCTGTAAAAAGATATAGGCATTATCTCTGACTTGCGAAATTAATTTGTTTTAGAGCAACAGATCCCCGTTCACATTGTCACTAACTGGAATGGATTTTAAATGTGGCCAAATCTCATGTAGATCCCGTGTCCATAAGGTCATGTCACAAGGACAAACACTACAAGGGTTTGTACTACAGTAGCAAGAAGTTAAAATGTCGGTGTCGGTTGTGAAAAGGTTATCGTTGTTACTTCCAAGCAATTGATACGAGTTGTTTGATTTTCGCCAGACATATTTTGTTTCTGAATCAATGTCTCTTGTTATTTATAATATTTTTTTTATGCATCGTAGATATTGCTTTCATGATTCAATCTAAACTTCAGATTTACAGGAAAAAGAGGATTTCTAGGAAAATAAAGATACTATATTACTATATTATACTTTAGAATGATTGGAATATACTGTTTAAAATGTAATATTGGCATCTTGCATCTCTGATTATTGAAGGGGGACAACTCGATAGATTGTGCATGATGCACATCCATAAAAATAATATATACATGTAGTCTGTTGTACAGGTCTTATTTAGAAAATTATTGGAGGGGGTTTAGAGGAATGGGAATTGTACTACAATATGTTATTTTGCAGAAAACTATGGTTAGGTACAGGTTAAACATACACCTCGATGGTAGGACAGTTGTCGTATTTGAGATTCAAAAACTGTCTCCACCAAAGACTATAGATCTCGGAAGCACATGCCTCCAATAGAACGTCTTATCTCAAGATTTTGTTTTGAAAATCTATTAGATTTTGGTGCTTTCTGATACATATTTTGAGACCCCAGTGTATATATATTCTATTTTAATTTTATTAGAAATTAATAAGAGGGGGCTACAATTCAAACCATTATTCTAGAAGGGCAAATGCCTCCTCTCTTACCCCACTAACGTCGCCCCTAGAAACATCTCGAAATCTTAAGTAAGGAAAAAGATTTTTCTGATAAATGCTTTTCAGTAATTGGTTTGGAACAGGTCTGGCAATATTCCCCAGCTTGCAGACGACCTCCACAAAAGTATACCAATTCATTACATAATACTTACCAATTGATATTTTTACATGCAACAATTAAGTTCTAGTCGATTATTTGGCTAACTATCTTCACGTTGTTTGATATCACTCACAATTCATTTCATTTCTCTTCCTATTACCATGTTATCATTAATAATAATAATGATAGAAGGCAGGTTTTGAACGATGTTATTAAGTCTGGGGAAAGTAATCAATGACGTCATTTTGATTGTAAAAATTTATTACATAGCACAATACATTGTACTTATAAAATAGATATAAAAAGACTCTGTAGATATAACAGTCTCATACTAAGTGGTCACGATAAAAGAAAGCTGGGTCTGAGAGTCTGGACAAATATCATAATCAACAGTTATTTCAATAAAATTCATTTCCGAAAGCAAATATTGTTCTCTGGAAAGGTACATACGTTTTATATGAGAGTTAATTGGAATCAATAATAGGGTAGAGATTGCTAAAATCAAATGGCCTTCATTTATAGCAAATAAAACATTTCATCCCTCCCCACTTTATGCAATTTGACAATACTGCATATCTCCCAGACCAGTCTTTTTAAACCTCTGCTAGTCGCTATTGTAAAACTGGCGTTTGGCATTTTTCATATCATAATATTGTTTTTTCGTTTGTCTTATCGGCGATCGGAAAAACTAGTATCGTTTCACAATCAAGACTCTTACATCTTGGTGATGAAAAGGAACAATAATTTTTGAGAAATAAATCTGACAATGGTGGAATTGATGTAGTCTTTTCACCGACTTTGTTGCTGTAATCGTAGGAAACTCAAAAAGGATCAGTTCAACAAAAAAAAAAAAAAAAACCAAATCAACAAGTGTTCTGCAAACATTCACTACGCGATCTCGGTTGGCTTTTGAGAAATTGCTTACTTTCTCGTTACCTTTGTCTCAAAATCCTTTGTCTTAGTTTTTGCCTTTACGAACACACCATACCTTAGCCCACTTATGGACTCTTTTGGAAGGGTATGTGTTGAGTAGCGAAACCCCTTTCGTCTACGACTTTGACTAAACATATTTTCCAATACCTGTTGTACAAGGTTAGACCTTAACCATAAATTCCAATCCTAGTGGTTTTGCGCATCTGCTCGGTAACTTTAAGATCTCGGGTTCGAGTCCCAATAGGACATTTTTGTCACAGTTTGTCACAAAATCTACCAACAATATCATATACTTACCACTTTTACAATTTTTGATTTTTTTTTACTTGAGTTATTTGTTATGACAGTTTCTGCATTTTTTTTAATGAAATTGTTTCATATATCTGCATTATATTGATATCTGGTAGTCATAAGTTAATGTGTTTACACAGTAAATTAAAATTTATTCTATTTAATGTTTAAAACAAAACATTATAAGAAGCCTAAATCTATTGAGGGGAGATAAGTCAGTTTGTACAATTTAAATCAAATCTTTGTGTTAAATCACAAAGTTAACCTTTTATAACATTTTCCCGAAATTTAGATCAAAACTTTCAAATAAGTCTCATGAAAGTCTGGCACATAATTTGTTTATGGACAAGAATTCAATATCGCATGACCACTACACAAAAAAAACACTATTTTTAGAATTATCTTTTATCATCTCACAAAATCTAAAAGACACTTTAATTTCAGACATCAAATTCTAAATCAGGACAAAAAGGTAGTCGAAATTAGGCATGCAAAAACCCCATTTGCCTAAAATGTTTTGGTGGGCTGGGTCCATTTTGAACATACAATATAGTTCTATGATCTGATCATTTATCCTACCTCCTACTCATCTCTTGTCATCTCACAAAATCAACACATCAAATTACAAAAAAGTCCAAAATAGGAATGCAAAAACCGTAAGAAGATTCAGAAAAATAACACGGATTTGCACATAAATGTTTAGCGGATGAGTCAGAAATGATCGGCATCTTGTCTGAGATAAAGCGACTTCAATGTTTTAGTATGATAGAATGTGACTTTAAGGTTTCATTTGTGAATGATTTACACTTTCAGCAAAACATACAGTTATTAGTAATTCCTTATTAGTTCTCACCTCCTATTTTCTCTCACTATAATTTTATCTTTGAGTTTTATTCAGAGATCTCTAATCGGTAATCCTTTATCATCTTGCTTTTACATTCTTTTGGATAGAGGGATACCTGGTTACAGCCTGAGTCATTAGTTACCTCGCTTTTGTCTGGTTTAGTCAAGTTGATATTTCTTCAAATTATGACAATCGTAATAAGTGGTTGTCTGAGTCCAAAAGTCCGTTTCCGCTTTTCGCTAGACATGCGCATCACACAAGCGGAGGATTTGAAGAAAAAAATCAACTGGACATTTCTTGGCATTCAGGTTGCACGATATTATTAATTTACAGTTCCTTACTAAAAATGAATCAAGATGTATTTCTTATCAAAGGCGTAAGAACGCATCATGTTTGAAAAAAATACAAATCTTTTGACATCATCTTTATACAGGCTACAACCACGCCCATTGATTGGCTTTTACTTTTATTAAATATACAATTACTAGGGCTATATATTACATAGCTTACAAGTACACCTGCCTGTGAGTCTATTTCACATTTTAGCTTCAGACAAGCTGGGCCCTGTTTTATATGTCTCTCAAATCAATGTTTTCTTTCTTTTCCCCCCAGTTTTTTTTTTTGTCAAAAAGGCATAGGCCTAGACTAGGCCTAATGGCTAAATAGAATCAATTAAATTGTCTGGTGCCTTTTCTTTTAGTCTTGGTACTTTGTACATAACATACGCAAGAATAATTTTCTAATTGGCCGGGAGCAGCGAGGGCTCAGTGAGTTAGATGCATGTTTGCTAAATTGAGGGTCTAGGGTTCAATTCCATCACAGGTCTAGCTAGATGAATTTTCAACTTGGTTTCTGCCTGTCGGAGAGGCTGACATGGACAAAGCATCTAGTTGTTTGAAAAGTACAATGAACCGAGGCTACAGGCTGTGCAAGTTAAATACCTTGACAGATGGAAATCACAAAAAGAGTAGGGCCAGAAGAGGACGCAAAACTCCATTCATTTCATTTCTAGTTTCCCATTAACTATTTTTATAATTTCAATTCAGGTAAGTTAAAATGGAGAGAGAATTATGGGCAAAAAATACACTAGAACGTTCAGCAACACTTGGTCATGATGTTTATTATAGAGCTAGGAGCCGACATATTGATTGGCCCGAACCACTTTCAAAACAGAAAAAAACGGTAATTACTTCCTCTGTACAGTACTATTATTGGTCCTGAAACAGAATCTTCCAAACAGTACTAATAGTTTAATCTGCATGTGTGCAATGATGATAGGGTAAATATGAACATATTGGCATGATATTATTAAAAAAGGTATTCTGCTTAAAATTACATTAGTAACCAAGGATGACAGACATTGCTCTGAAGGACTGAATTTACCTGTTCTTTACCTTCACTGCTACATATAAGTGTCATTACTGGTTTGTAAACTTATCAAAATACTGTACCGGTACTTAATTTTTGTTCTAGAGAAGTGCTGTTAGCTACTCAACAATAGATGATGCTTTTGCTTCGATAGAAAATTTGTTATCCACAACTACTCATTCTTGCCAGGTAAGATAACACTCTTGATGAAATAATTTATATAAGAAAACACTCTATAGCTTGTTGAATTTGGTACGTGTTGAGCTAGAGTTTATATTATAAAATACCGTATATTAAATGTATTGATCTGATGCCCTGTACATTATGTAGTATAATGAGTCTGAGAATGGCAATCCTATCTGGGCTTAGGTCAAGACATTGTTTGCATTGTGCTTGTTGGAGGGATCAGAAAAAAGTGACATTATACTGCTGATAGTCATCTAGAATTGGCCCTACCTTTTATGAAGATTCCTCCCACTTAAACAAAATCACAAATGTGGCAAAATAATGTGTATTGCTGTCCTCAGTCCAGTAGGTTGCAGACAGACACATCATAAAACTCCTTGTAAGGAAGTAGTGACAGGTTGTTCTAGCTAGTTTTGTTCCTGAAAAGAAAAGTAGAAAAGAAATAAATGAAGCCTATATTACAATTCTGTAAAATAGCAAGTCGTAAGTGTGTACTCAACTAAATTTAAATTAAAATGGTACCTTGGCAATAGTTTATGTTTTTTGTTAATGCTTATCTCTTGCAGCAATACTTTAAAGGTTGTTTAAGTTTATCAACTGAAGATCGAAGACATTGTAGCAGATTTCATAACCATAATGCTTTACAGAAAATCAGAAAGGTAAGACTTGAATGTTGCTTGTAACCATGTATATATTATGCAGATTGCACATTGGGTGTTGCTTTGTAAAAGAAGGAAGATACCAGAGTAATTATGTGCTTGTCTTTGCTCAATTGTTCTCGTTGTATGGTGTACCTGCAGGCCTAAGTCCAGGTACCAACAAGTGTGAATTTTTAACAGGTGTTTAATATCTCAATATTAATATTTTTCAGCAGAGTAATAGTACATCTGAAGATGTTCATATGATGTTGCCACCTGGATCTTATTCTGTGTCAGCTAGATCTAATATTGATGGCAGTCAACAATCTCATATAGTACATATACGTGAAGGACAAACTGTCGACCTTAACTTTGTTTTATAGACAGTTTAGTTACCTTTCTCTCAGATGTCTTATGTTTTAGCTTTTAGGTTAAAAATTTGTTATAACTATATTTGGGAAGTAAACGTTGATGGACAACAATTTAAGAATATATATGATATTGATAATATGTAAAACATGTTTCGAAAGGATTAAAAAATCATTAAAGATATCTATCGAAGTCAAATATCATGAAAGCTATAAACAAAATAGAAGGGGAAATATTGAAATATGTGTAATAGTTTTTGGATATGTTTATTTTTAGTTTCAATTTATAAGCTTACATGTTGCCTTGTGTTATTTGTTTTTATTGTGTAATGCTTTGTCTAATTTTCACTATTGTGCAATAAATAAAATCTTTTTGTTTTTAATGTTTTTACATTGTCTAATGGTATTATATTTCGATTTCATACCACATAGGCCTGCTCTGTTTCAAGTTCCCTTCTGGACCTACCATAACTTAAGCTGGTGACTTTAAACCTGTTTTTGTATCCTAAAAATAGCATTCAGATTTCTATTAAACAGCTATCGAATAATCCTACGACTGAAGATGTAAGTAACCTTCATCACTGACAGGGAAAATTGGGTTCTAGAAACCTGCAAATCCTTGCCATGAGTTGCCTTGTCATCGCACGCTCACCAAGTCGTTTAATGACTACAGAGTAAAAAAAAAAAAATATGATTTAAATTTTAATCCGAAACATTTATATGACAAAATAATTTTAATTAAATAATATTAAGTATTCAAAACTAGCACATATCAGACCTTATAATTTCATGACAGTGACATAAAAAGAAGTAATTATGTATAATATTTTATCTATGTAGACAAGGTACTATTTATCTATTTAAATACTGTATATACAGGAATTAATTAACTGGAAAAGAATAAAAAATAATGTGATATGCATCTAGTTTCTATGAAATAAACAAATATGAAATGAATAGCACTTTAAAGAAAATGAAATATAAGCTTGATGTTAATTCATATTTATTTTTATACATGTAGAGTGTGTGAGGTTCCAAAAGCAAAACACTTCATAGCGTTCAGTTATTAACTACTGAGCAAGTCTTGTCATATCAGGAGCTAACAAAAGGGAAGACAACAAATATTGTGAAACCAAAACAGTTTCATTACTGATGCCTGAAAGCATAGCAAGTAAGAAAAAACATACATATTCATGAATAGATGAAAATAAGAAATGTGAAAATCAAATTAATGCTGCTTGCATAGATTTATCATAACTTGTTTCTCTGATACTTCAGGGCAGATAAAGATTTGTTTCGAGTGTATTTGTTTGGCCCGTTTAGGGTAAAAACCTGCGCTATATTCAGAATTATACAGTATAAATAAAACATGCAGAAATAAAGAATTAAATGATTATTAGATAAGTATTGTGGTGATAAATATCACTAATGCCAGGTTATTACAAGTCTAGTCCATTATCAATACTGAATACAATACTGGCTATAACAATCTCTAGCTTATAATATACAGTATGTGTCTTAATAATAATAGTATACCTTAATAAGAACTCTTAAAAAGTATCATAGAAACACAAGTTGCATACCATAAACACACAGATTGTGCATATCTCTTGGAATTACAAGGCAATTAGAGCAAATACAGTAATAACAGACAGACAAAGCTACCAAATTACTATTTCAAAAAATTAAAAATCTACATTTGTTTGACAAGAACCTAATAACAACAAAATACTGAAAAGTCTATAAAAGTAAAAAATGCCTCTCAATTGACATTATTGTTAAATTGTGGGTACCGGGGTACAAGTTAACTTGTGAGTAAATCAAATTAGTATTGTACTGGTACCGGTATCACAAGATAATTAATCGGTACCGGTACTGTGAATTAAATACATTTCTGCATAAACTAAACATATAACAATAAACTACTCTCTATTTTAGTAGAGTTGCATCTAACTGTTTCAATTTGGGTAAAGCTAATGTCATCTTTCTTCTATAATGAGGAGAGATCTTCTTATCTTCACCATACCAAAGAGGGTTTCTCTCCATATAGACTGTTTCAAGATGTGGTAAACCCTGTAAATTATCAATCTCATTCCATGATTCCACTTGATTATCATTAAACCAAAATTCTGCTAGTTCTGTCAAATGAGAAATATTTTCAATCTTCTTGATTCTGTTGTTGGATAAATCTAGAGTGTTGATTTGAATGTTTTTGTCTAAACCCTCAATCTTTTCTATACCATTATGGCTGATATACAATTCTTCTAAATGTATTAAATTATCAAAACCTTCTAGTTTCAGGATCCTGTTACTCTGAATACTAATGCACCTTAAATTTGTCAATTTATCCAATCCTTTTAATTGTGTTATTTTATTTTTACCAAGAAATAAACTATGAAGCTTTGAAAGGTTGTCCAAATTTTCTATATCTCTAACTCTATTGGCACCCAGTTCAAGCATCTCTAAATCAACCAATGTTCCAATTCCTTCGATTTTCTCAATTCTGTTGTTCACAAGATATAACTTTTTCAACTTGGTTAGCCCATCAATGCCTTGGATAGTTTTAATCCTATTGAATGAAAGGTCCAATGTTTCTAAATTCACTAAACTTTCTAAGTTTTCAATCAGCTCTAATTGATTATCATATAAATCAAGTTCAGTAAGAGTAGCCAACGTTGACAGTCCTTCAATCTTCTTAATCAAATTCTGTCGAAAACATAATGTTTCAATATTTGGCAAGTTTTCCAAATTTTCAATTTTCCCTATTCGACTCTGGTTGAAATCTAAGTCGACAGCATTTCTATCCACTACAACGACTTCACGAACCGCTTCCATCGTGGCGTGCCCCTCGTTTTCTTCATTCAAATTTACATCATTATTTTCTGCCATTTTGAAAACTTCTTTTTAGATAATAAGGCAAATCACTTTTCCAGAAAAGTACACAGGTAAACAAATACATACATTAGAGAGCTATTTGTTAAGGGAGGTAACTAGTTTGATACTTATTAAACCAGACTACATTTAAGTTGTTAATAAATTCAAATACTTATCGTACCTACAAGCTATTTAAATGATTTTTCAGTCCGTAGCTCAGAGCAGTAATTAGGACCATGTTTTGCAACATTAAACCCAGACTTAGTTGCATTATTGGTCTGTGTTAATCTGTTATTTTATGACATTGTTTTATGTTAGATGTAGAAGAAAATACCAATATGAGCACAGGAATTGGAGGAGCCATCATTAGAGTCGTATCACTCACTCACATAGTATATATACATATATACTATGTGAGTGAGTGATACGACTCTATTGATGGCTCCTCCAATTCCTGTGATATGAGCTTTGAAATGTTCATATAAGGGAAATAATGACATTAGTATTGGTTTCTGGATGCGTTAAAAAATCACCAAACATCCCATGTTGCTGTTCATTTGTAAACCTTTTTTAAATCCCGAAACAGATTTATAATCGAGTGCAACTGCTTTAAGGATCTAAAGTTGGGCTTTTTTTTTCAATTGTGAAGGGATGCCTTCACGATGAGTAGTTTAGCCAATCTATTCCTAATGGGCTAGTCCGAAAATTGCTAACTCTATTCTAAGCCTCTGATAGCAATTTGGACAGATATGGCTTGGGGAGAGTCAGAAAAACTAAGCACCAAAAACTTCGCGGGTGTGGGGATTTTAAACGTATTTACATACCTCGAATCCACGTTAACATTTTACAACAAGAAAAATAAACTCCATGTTCAGGGTACAGACTGTTCCAGATGGATCGAGATTGTGTTTTCTAAGTTTATTCCATCTAATCCTGAAATAAGTGACAATCTGGACAAGATTTCTGTGCCCAGTGTAAGCCAAAAGTTTTCTACTGTCGGAACTCAAACTTGTGAACTAAATACCAGTGTAAGTGTACAAACTGATTTTCCTTTCTGTACTTCAACTGAAAAATCAAAGTGCGAAGCCGCCATAGAGAAGATGTCAATTGAAATTTTGCGACTCTCGGATCAAATCAATGACTTAACCAAGAAACTATCTGCGGTCTCAGGTCCGATACCAGTGCCAGTTCCCACTGTTAAACCTACTCAACCTATAAATTTTGATAAAGTTAATGAACTTATAAAGAAGCAAAACCTTAAGAAGTCAACTAAAGCCATTAAGAAAACTCATGATTTTACAACTCGGCCCATTCAAAGATCCATCGCGTGTGCCGAAACCTTAGTCATTGGAAGTTCTCTCGTGAAGTCCCTTTCTTCGTTACGACTATCAGATAACTTAGGACAATTATGTGTCATCGATACCAACAGTGGATCGACAATTAGCGAACTTAAACCGAGATTATTACAATTACTTGGTGAAGCTACGTCTATCAAAAACATTGTGCTCTCTGTGGGAGGAAATGACATAAGCAGGAAATTAGCAACTTTTCAACAATGTGTAAATGACTATAAGAATTTATTGAAGGACCTACTAACTAACTATAACGATATTAATATATTTGTATGTTCTGTAATCCCTCGAATTAATCCTTTTAATTTCCAGATGGGGGTGCCAAAAATTTAACTATTTTCTACGGCAGTTTTGTCATGACAATAGATGTCAGTATATTAATATTTACGATTCTTTCATTTGTAGGCCCCTCGTGAAGTTTTGGTGCAAGATGGTGTTCATTTAAATAATTTTGGAACTAATATTTTATCTCATATCATTGTAAAATTCGGTTGTCAGACAGAACAGAAAATCTAATCCTTTTATTTATCCTTTAAGGTATAACTCACAGGCATTAAATTGTATTTTAAATTCACTTTCAGCAACAGCCAGACGTCTATCTTACTAATTGTTTTAAACCATATAATATGTATAACTTTTTAAAAGAGCGGGGTATTCATATTGGTCACTTAAATGTTTGCCATGCGGTAAATAAAAAGACTCAAATTTGCCAACTTATTTCAAATTTTGACATTTTTGGTTTATCTGAAACTCACCTAAAGTCGTTTGTACCAACTAAATATTTCAGTACTCCAGGATTTCACTTGCCATTTCGAAAAGATAAGTGTAATAATAGTTCAGCTGGACTTCTATTTTTTGTTAAAAAACCATTTAAATTGTAGGAGAAGGGAAGATTTAGAATCGCTTGATATAGAAGCAATTTGGATTGAAATTTAAAACTCACTAAACATAAACCCTTATTAATAGTTGCATTTATAGGCACCCGAATTCTAATAAATGCTGGTTAGACTCATTTGCTAAAATGACTGAAAAGGTTTGGAACGAAAATAAAGAAATTATTGTGTTAGGTGATATTAATATTGATGTGTCAAATGGAAAAAATTCAAATTGGAATAATTTACTGTCTTTATATAGTTTAAAACAAATTATAAAAGTTCCTACTCGAGTAACTAAAGCATCTTCCACTATCATTGATCATGTTATCGTTTCGAATGAAAGTAATATAACTGAAGTTAATGTCCCGGTATATGGTTTATCTGATCACTACCCAACTTGTATTACCTGGAATAAAAAAGGCGCACATATTCCAAAACCTAAGCACGTTTATATTTACTACCGGAGTATGAAACATTTTGATGTAGATTTATTTAATAATGATCTTGCAACAGCCCCTTTTGATAAAATTTATACTAAATCTGACCCCAATATTGCGTTAGAATCTTGGTATAATATTATCCAGCCAATAATAAAATTGATACCCATGCACCATTAAAGTTAAAACGTGTCAAAAAAGAAATAAAGTCACCCTGGTTAGACTCTGAAATTTTAAAATTAATGCGCTTTAAAAGACGGTTTGAAAAAGAAAGGCAAAGATGATGAATATCGGAAGTGTAGAAATTTGGTCATTAAAATGATCGATAAAGCCAAAAAAGAAAAAAATTTTAAAAAAATTTAAAACATATTAAAATAATTTTTTTAAAATAATAATAATTTAAATTTTATTCCGAACCCAATCTGGTTTTTTAAATAGTTCCTTGTTTTAAAAGCTTTATAAAATAAATTTAAAAAGTTTTTTTCGTAAATAAAATTTAAAAAAAATTTTTTCATTTTTTTTAAAATTTTTAAAAAGAAATTTGATTTAAATTTCCCAAAAAGAAATTTTTAAAAACCTTTAAAACAACCAAAATTTTTGAAAAAATTAAAAAACCCTTTTTAAAATTGTTTTTCTTTGGGCCGAACAATTTAATCAGCTTGAGCAAAAAATTTTCCGTTTCCGAAGAAAAGTTTAATGGATAAACCCCAAAGGGTCCAATTTTAGGCCCTTTTGTTTAATTTTAAAAATTAAAGAAATTTTCCATTAAAAAATTTTTAAAAAATTTAATGTTATTTTTTGCCCAATTTTTTTAGGTTTAAAATTCTTGGGAAACGGTTACTAAAATAAAATTAAAAAATTGCAAAAAATAATAATCTTAAATTGGGTTCCCTTTTTCTTTTATTTTAAAAAAATTTGACCCAAAAGAGTTTAAATTAAATTTAAAAAAAAAATATTACAAATTTTCAATTTAATTAATAACCTTTATTAAAATTGAAAATTTAAAATTTCTAGGTTTTTACTTGGGAATCCTTTTTTCTCAAAAAAGGATCCCAAGGTAAAGGGTTTTTTTTTTTAAAAATTTTAAAAATTTAATTATTTCCAATTTCAATTAAAAAGGGTCTTTTTCCGGAAAATATAGATTTATTTTTTTAAATGGGACTTTCAACCAATTAAAAAGGAAATTTTTGTTCAACTTAAATTTTGGGTTCCGCAGAAAATTTAAAAAAGGCCGATTTTTACAAAACCCAAAAAAAAAATTTGTTTTAAGAATTAATTCTTTATTTAACTTAAAACTTTAAAATATTTTTGAATTAAAACCCAGGGCATAAATTTTTAAAATTTTTATAAATTTAATGGGGAAAAAATTCCCGAAAAATTGTCTTTTTTTAAACCTTTCAACCTTTTTGGTTTTTTAAAAAGGGGCGCCCAAATTCTGGCCATAAAATTTTTTTCGGGGCCAAAAAACCAGAAAAATTTTGGTTTAAAAAAGTTTTAAATTTTAAAAAGGTTAATTTTTTGGGAAATTCCAGGCAAAATTTTAAATTTGATAAATTTTTTAAAACTTTTGAAAATTTTTCCTTTTTAATCTTTCATTAAAAAATTTTTAAACATAAAAACCTTTTTAAAAAACGGGTAAATTTTTTAAAAAAAATTAAAAAAAGGCTTTTTGGAAAGGCTAACAAAATTTTTTCCCATGATTTTTAAGATTTTAAGGTAAATTTTTAAATTTAAAAATTTTTTCCCTTTCCCCCGGGGATTCCCACCAACAACTTTTTTTGGCCCAACTTAACAATTTTGTTTTTAAATTTTTATTTGGGGGGGGATTTAAAATTTTTCCTTTCCCCCGGTTTACCCCCAAAAAAATTCCCATTTCCCCCTTCCAATTTTTAAAATTTAAAACATTTAAAAAATTTGGGGAGGTTTTAAAAAAAGGGGGGTTGGGTAGCCCGCTCGCAGCACATGCACTGACGCTTTGGCAATTCTTTTTTTCCTTTTTTTTTTTTTTTTTTTATGTATGTTTTGATGTCTGATCGTCTCATGCAGATGTACTTGTCTATTCCTTGGTTTTTGTGGTCATGTACCTTTATCGCAGAATGATGAATCTGTCCATTTTATACACATTTCTTGTGTATTTTAAAACTAATTGTACATTGAAATGATATATGGTTTTTGCTGTCATGTACTTGATCCCGGAAGATAAATCTGTCCATTATTTACACATGTAATTGTGTATTTGAAAATAAATTGTACGTTGAAATAATACGTGATTTTTTGCGGTCGTGTGCATGGCCGCGGGAACTATATATTACATCCATTTTATAAACAAATTGTAGGTTGAAAATCTGTCCATTCATGCACATGTACTTGTGTATTTTTAAACAAATTGTACGTGGAGTATTGTATATTTATTTGTGGTCATGTACTTGATCGCCGGAACATATCTCTGTCCATTTGATACACATGTACTTGTGTATTTTTAGTATTTCAGACGAATTGTATATTGAGATATTATGTATTTTCGATTTTATTTTCTTTTTTTTTTTTTTTTTTTTTTTTTTTTTTTTTTTCCAATGTATTGCCCCATGGGCTGAATGTGAGACAGGACCATGTCCTTGTGTATTGGGCCTAATTCTGACCCATGTAAAATAAAGAGTTTATTATTATTAAGCCTATGGTTGCGTCAAATTCATTTCAATTTCCGCTCGCATCGAACATTTCGACGTTTAAAATTAAAAAAAGACTGGAATTAATGAAATAAGGATATAGTTTAAAAAGGAGAAATAGGGTTTGGGTGAAAGCTGCTTGGTTTGTTAGGAAATAAATGAACCACACAAAATATACTGCAACAAAATGTTTATTTGAATAAAACATGATCAAAATACATCTAAAATTTCGTAAATCTTTTTGAAAAAATCCATATTCTGAAACTTTCATTTGAATAAATATCGCAATAATTTGAAATATATGAATCTATTATACATCATTATAATAACTCATTTTTTTCCTGAAAAAAGGAAGAATAACATTGATATAAATGAAATTGAGATCAATTTTCTTAAGTTGCTGTATGCAAGTTCGGGATACCATGAATGGATTTACTGTCCAAAATTATGAATTCTTCGCATGATCCTAGAACCTCCTCTATTGGCTTGTGGGAACCTCTGAATGCCCTGTCTTCTAGCCGAAGGGTGACGTCTACCAGAAGGAAGTCTTGGCATGGCAACTAAATTGCCTGAACTATTCGTGCTACATCGAACTCTAATTTCCATTGTTTTCTGGCAAGTTTCTTCACCAGATAAGAGAAACTGTTCTACTGCAAAACGTCTGGTCTTGGGATCGCAGACGGAAAGAGACATATCAGGAACTGTGTACATGCAATTGGAATCTGTGTTACCGCGTTTCCTAGCAGGCACCAAGCTACCATTAGCATCAGGAAGGCAATCACCAGTATCAGCAACGATAGTTTCTGGGCAGTTTTCTGTACCACTAACTTTGGAGATGATCATATTGTATTTTTTGTCGGCATCACACGCAGTAACAATAGGTAAACCATAGTTACATTCTACAAATTAAAAATTTTTTTTAAAAAAGGACAAATAGAAAGATTATTTTCTTAATCACTCATCGAAACTGATTTCTCGAAGAACCTTATCTGATAAAGCATAGTGTTTGCGGTTACGGACGTCATCAAATACTTAGCTTTAGTGAGACTGCTGGAAACACGGTCATCTGATTGAAAATTGCAATAGAGCAAATTGATGCAATCAGTTACCCCGATACACAATTAAGAAAACATCTTGACAATCCGTTTAGTCTTTATAATTCTCAAGAATTAATTATATAATACAACAATTTTTAAAAGCTCGTATCTTATAATAGCAGCTATAATGGAATTAAAATCTTGAAGACGCCTAACAGATTATTTTTATTTTTAACTGATCTGGTGATTCACATTTGAAATGTCAATATTCTTTTTCTGTATGTTTAAGAATGTATATTATCTTTGCTCTATAGATTATATAATAATAATTGGTCTGATAATACATTCAATAGTTAATTCACGAGCACTTTAACATATACTTACTGGGTTTACGCAAGCGAGAAAAGCGTCTACCTAATACAGGTCCAACTAAACACACAGCTACAAACGTGAGAATAAGTACTTTCAACTTCATATTCATGCCTGTAATGGAAATAACTTTCACTCTCATTTCGTGAATAAATCATTGAGGAAGACAATGCTAGACAAAATACCGAGATCTATGTTAGGTTTTACTAGGATTTATAAGATCAATTCATCAATAAAATCCAGATTCAAAAGATTTTGTATGTCAGTGTATTTACGTACTTTCAAGTTTAAAGTGTATTGTATTGGTCGTTATCAAAGAAGACTTACCTTTCTAACTGCAGTTCGGATCACAATGTACATTGGTAATTTTGGAAGTTAACTTTATATGAAAAAATATCGTGATACGTGGACGATAATGATCAACATTTGGTAATTGACCACAGCTATCATGATAGATATGTACACGTCAATGTAATCACTATAATCAGAAGAAAGATAGTCATCTAAATCTTAGTACTAATCTTGTCTAATTGTTGAACGACCTGTGTAAAAGTTAAACACAAAATGGGATGTGTTTGTGAAAATTTGACAATGGTTACAATAGATGCTTAACTAATTATTCACGATCTGCGAAGAATCGAATTTGATTCTTAGCTTTTTGACGATTTGCTGAAATTATTACACTATACCCAAGGAATGCAGGTTGTAATGCAGGCCACACCGATTATAAAGGAATTACAGGAGATAATCTTGCAAAGCGTAGGCCTACCTTTCTTAAACTGAAAGCAGCAGTCGTTTATTTTTTGAAAGAAAACTTTACACCAAAATCTAGCAAATGAGTGACTGAACATATTATTTGAAAGGTTAAAATACAAAAAATACACACGTTAATATTTAGACGCAAAAACTTTTTTAAAAGATTAACTTTAAATTGAAAGTTTGCTATTGTTTTGTAAACCTACTTGTATATTTAAAAACTGCTTAATTAACAATTAAATGTGGTATGCTGGTAAAACAAATACATTTTGATTTAGTAGATACTAGGATGAAAATAGCATATTTTCAGCTATAATTTATGATGTTTGTGATAATGCGAAAATTCTTAAAGACAATTACAAATTCAGACATTTTGAGAAGCCAATTTGACCCTCTTCATAGAACTATCACGTCAACACTTACCCATTTCCTGAAATTTTTTTCAAAGAAAAAAATAAAAACCTCATTTTATATCAATGAATGGATGCACATTAATGTATTACATAATTCGAAAACTATTAGAGGGTTCAGAATAATTAGTGTGCACAAAAATATGCGCATTAAAATCCTCTAACCCTTATCATTTATAACCTCATAGTTCCACGAGTTGTCAAAATCTGGTAGGTCAAACTAAAAATCTTTTGTCAAATGACCCAGTGATAACCAAATGCATTTTATTTTGACAGAAACAACAAAATTCGTAAAAATCTATCTTTTAACAAAAAATATTTCAACATGATGCAAGAAATGATAAACGAGTGTATTTACTTGCTTCCTGTTCTAATTAAAGAACTATACCAATTATTACATACATGTAGAACAAAAACCCATACACTTCCGTCTTTTTTCATTGGTTATACATGGTCGAATTAAACTTTGGAAGGGGATTGTTATTCATGGAATATTTCAGGAATTAGGGAATATTCTAGGATGAAAATGTTATATATAAAGCATCGGTTAAGGTTGTAGCCAGTTCATATATATATGAAACCTAAAGGGTTGTACTATATTCAATCATTTATCCAACTTTGAGAGTTGTTTCAGTATTTGATAAGGTTAGTCTAAAATTTATTAGCTCTTTACGCTTATAACCCAAATATTCCACATTAGTTAGATATTCTTTCAGAAATGGATGCCTCGCCTAGTCTTCTGGAAGATATAGGATTAGACTACTCCTTCTCCTTTAGTTTGCCTGGGACTCTGAAATGAGTATGTTAAGGACAACTTATAGCAATGTGAAATGAGGCACATTAGAAATAAACGTTTTTATCGATATCGAACTATGGATCGGAAGTTATGATTCAAAACGCTTACAATCCTTTCACTATGGATTTTATTATCCAGTTTGATCAGCGTCTGTGTTACATAGTCTACGATATATAGCTATTAAAGGGTGTTGTGTCTTAGCATGAACATACAATTTTAAAGAATGGTCAATATGAATATATATTCATCAGTGAACTTACCTGGTATCATAAATTAACAGAATCCCTTAAAATCTCGACAACTCACAAAAGTAAGTCATTTTTGAAAAACGCTTAATCAATTTATTAAGCGTTTTTCAATAATCAAATTCATCTTTATGGATAATTACTTATTTTATTGGATATTTATTTATTTTTAAATTATTTATGGCAGCAGGTATATTTACTCATGAATAGAGCTCTTATTAGCAAAGTTTAAAATTTTCATATTTTATGTTCATTCTAAATCCCTTTAAATAACCGACCTTTAACAATAACATTATACGGGTTAATATCTAAATCTTAGAACTATATTGAGCGATGTTAAGATGGGTTTGCCTTAGTTAAAGGGTAAATGAAGGAAATGACACATAATGACGATCAGTAAGCCACACAATTTAATTTCGTCCATTGGACCCCATAGTCTAAAATTTCATTTCCACCATTAACGTCACATCATCTTATAAACAGGGAAAATAATGGCTTCTGAAAATTTATTAGGTTCTCAGCTTTCACAAAATACCATTAATTAATTGCATTTTGAAGTCAAATTGTCTTGACTTTTGACATTAGAGTTAATGTAACCTTTCAGAAACACTATATTATTTAGTAACCTTTTCACCAATCCTAAAATAGGACATTATATTGTTATCTTTATTCTATTCTCCTTCCGGGATGCTTTAGATTTTTCGATTAAAACATTTTCTGGAAAAGAACGTGTTTCATCTGACACTTAAAATACAGTAGGTGAAGGACGTTTGGGGAACCAAAATGATTTTTATCTCTGAAATATCTATCATTTTGTTGCCTTCAAGTACATTTGAAGCCTAAGAAACCTTCCCGTGTATGCACTGATTTATTTGGTATGTTTTGAAAAATCTATTTAATATTCTTTAAGCAGAGTGAAAACTGAGAGTAGCAGTCTACATAGTTCATGAACCAACCATTAATTCCTTCATTGATGGAAATGCAAGAATGATTTTTACTTTGTTACAAAAAATCATACATCTGTAATTAACTGAAAAAATCTTATTTTAAAGCAATCGTATAATGTACAAATGTAAGATTTCAGACGGCATAATAATTAGTTATGCTTATTACAAGTACAATATACAGGCACTATAATATTCTTATGGTGTAAACATGGCATTCATATTATAAACAAACTGTACAAGATTTTAAACGATAGGAATAACATTTATTACTGTTTTATTGTTTATGGAAAGTGAGTAAGATTAAACAGAGTTATTTAGTGTAACGTAGTATACTAAATATTTTCTTCGTATAACTTCATCTCTGTGCCTTAGAGAATCTATTGCGTCACTTTATTTAAGTTAACAATATTATATATTCATATAATGTTATAAACAGTGACAGATTTTGAATATTGTGAAAAATTATAGACCTACTTGTATAATGGGTATAAATACTTAAATTGACTAGAAACTGAGATTTACTTCTAAATCTTCTGATGTAAAAGGAATTTTTTAAAGAGGTTTCAAAATGTGTATTTGGGATACTGACAGCATCAATTTGCACCATACCAAATTTCAATCAGGCGCTTGCAGTTTTTGCAATTCCACTACAATAAAATGCTTGGTTACGTCAATAATCGAGAAGAAAATTTCGCAATTAGTAACGTCATCAAACACCTGGTAAATAGTGGAATTGCAGGTACAAAAAAAATGGAATGTTGATAATTGATGCTATCAGTGTTTACAATTAGCATGACCAACTTTTAAACCTCTTTACAATCCCTTTAATTAGGCTAATGATGTTGAATAATAGTGTAAAATGGCATGAATGGTATTGATTCAATATTTAACAGTTCTAACAGTAACGGAAGGATCTTTAACATCCTGAAGGACAGGAGGATCTTGTCACCTGTGTACGGAAAAAAACGTGAATTTTGTGGTAACGATGAATCACAAAGGTTTGTAGTTCATTAACTATGCCTTATATATTTTTGGACTTCATGTTGAATCCGGTTTACTCTCTATCTCAAGGAATATTCTCATGAGAACTACTGTTACGTAGATTTTAAGATAAATTATCAGTGAGAAGATAGAACCTATTTCGGAGAACCGGATGTGGAATATTTCCAATATAACGCATGTAATGGAGTGTAAGTTTGAAATAAACAAATCGTTTAAAAGGTTAAAGTTTTCGAAATTTTCCTGTTGGGAAGACCAATTGTCTTGTCCCTGTCCTGGGAATATACACGTGAATTTTGTGGTCGATGAAACAAAGTTTTACTTTAACTATGCCTTATATATTTTTGGACATTTAACCGGTTAACTCTCTTCTGTAAAACAATGTTTCATGAAATATGTTCTATATTTAAAATCCATGTGGAAGTAGAACCTTTTTCATTTCCAATTTAAAAGCGCATTTACCTATTAATACTAAAAATAAACAAATCTTTAAATGGAAAGTATTCTTTTTTTGGATTTTATAATTGTTTATCCCACCTCTTATTCACATCAGTGCGATCTTCGAAAAAACTAAAGATAAAAACCCCCCATTATTGTATTTAAATTTCCCATAATAATATTAATGTAAAACAATGTTTCTAATATTTTCCCTATCCCTTTCCCTGTGGTTTAAAGTTACCTCATTTCAATTGGTTTCCCTTAAAATTTATCGGTAATACAAATCTCAAAATGAATTGTTCTTTATGATTTTATAATTCGCTTTACTGTTTTATTTTTTGGGGATTTTCTAAAAACATAATTGTAAAAACGGTTAAATTTAAAATCGTGTACATGAAATTTTGTAAAAAATAAACATCATGTTCCAGCCCTTTCTTAATTAAAAACCCGAAGTGTACCTGAGTTACAAATTTAACTATGAAAATTTTCCGATAAAATTGGATAATTTTTTTGCAAAAAAAAGGGGCACTTGTACACGTTTGAAAAGTCGTTACATGAATTTTTTAAAAAAAAACCCCCATTCCCCCAACCCCTCCGGTTCAACAGTATTGGCGTATAAAATTAGTAACATTTTATGGGACTTGGTCTATTTTTGAACCTCATGTTCATTGTAAGATATTCTTCTAGTAATTTTAATCGACTCTTGGACAAAGGGTACAGGAACAATTATGAACCATTACAACGTCGTTTGACAATTATTCTTTTCTGAGAATCACTCGAAATGGGTGGAGAAAATTGCTATATTATTTCTTAAGTGTAGACAAATCTAACGTCACATTTTCTTAATGAAAAGTAACACGGATTACTAACGTTAATTCAGATAATGAAAAAGTGAAAGGTCTTTAGTACAAAAAATGTTTTCAGATAGGTCAACATTAGGTGTTAAAAACTAGTTCACAGGCCTTCAGGCAATATCTGATTTATGTTATAAGTGTTGTTTATGAATATTTTGGATGCCTTTTAGAACGCCATGCACTAACAAAACTACTTTAAACTGGCCATGTATATCTGAAGTATTGTCGTACACATACAGTAAATGATGTCCTCAAAAGTTTGACCTTTAGGAAATATATAAATTTATATTAGGAGTGAACGAGATATAGGCCTACCAAAACGCCTCTAATGATGTACATATATTTATAAACTATGCTATGCTTTAAATTTTAATTAAACAAGAAATAGGTCTACTTGCAGTTTTTTTTTTTTCAAAAAGTTTCAAGGAAAAAACCGTGTTTTTGAATGAAAATAAAATTTAAAAATTTAAGACATGTCCAATAATAGGTTACATTCATCAGTAAATAATAACTATACTACTTTATTATACCTGCTGGCCTAAATAACATAACAGAATCCTTATCTAATCCGATAAATCCAAAAAATAAGTAATTATCCATAAAAACGTAAATATTTATGGAAAAACGCTTAATAAATTCACTAACCCTTTCAATAATTGCTTAGTTTTGTGAGTTTTTCAGATTTTTGAGTTATTATAATCGATTCTAAGCTTGGTATCACTTTAAATGTATTTGATTTTATTAACTTCTGTTTTTATTTCCACGGCAGAATTTCACTGATGTACATTCATGCCATGAAATAATGGCATAGCTTGCCAATGGTTACATCTGAATTGAGCAGTTATTTTTAACTGATGAATTCCTAGAGAATCCAGCTGGGACTTTTTGTAATATTTTGCCCATATCTCCCCGGAAAAGCACATGCAAACAAAAAAATCCAAAAATCTTGTATTTCATGTGCCTCCATCTCCCCTTTAGTTCAAATAGTATTTTGCAAAAGCTATATACATATCTATCCAAACTTTTCCGTACTACGAAAGTCAAATTTTCGATGTCGACTTTTACCTTTTTTCAACCAAATTATAATCAAATTGACTAAGTCGTTGAATGTAAGCATGTGTCTTCGTTATTTAACATTACCATGTTTTATGTTTTCCAGACACCGATAAACTTCATCTACGTGTGTTTCACATCAGCTTTTATCTACAGTTACACGGTGAACTACCGGCGCCTTGAACTTTACTGGAACCTCTTATAATTCTTAAACGAGTATTTAACAGTGGGTACCAATTCAATATATAAACCATACTATAGCAGTTGGAATTCGGTATCATTTCTAAATAGATTGATATCTTACCAAAGGAACTGGTATTTAGTGATTATTATTGTAAGCCTTTAAATTTTGTCCTTGCAATAAAATATTCGAGATACATTTATCAAGGAAATAACTGCAAGCCTATATATCGTTGACCACTAGGAGGAAACGAAGAAGAGAAACTTTCTCACCAGTATTCATTCAATAACTGGAACCTTGACATAGCTTACATATTTGAGGTTATTTAAAGACGTTTTCTACTCTCGACTGGGAAGAATTGTATTGTACGCGTTGAGGTTAGGAACACACGCTTCAAGGCGACGTCATTATACATTGGTGAGAATTAAAAGCGGATATAATTATGGAATTACATGGAATGTGCATCTATGAAATGTTAAATATGTATTAGCGATCGTGAACGATGGAGTGATTTCTAGTCATTTAATAATAAGGGCATTATACTACTGACATTATTGTGTTGTGTCATATTGTCCTTAATAATCAATATTCAGCTGTGATTTATTCATCTGCATTATATGTATTTTACCTTGCTAACTGTGAATCCCGATCACATGTGATACTAATAGCTTCAACATACCTAATAGTATGTTTTGATACTTATTTGTAAACCTGCTTGCTATTGCGATATAGTTTTGTTTTATTATCCTTAAACCTTCATTTCATATGGTTACTGGTGAACTAGTCTACATTTCCGTAATTTGTGACACCAAACCTTCATTTCAAATAGAGTTTTTTGAAGTGGATCTTCATTTCAATTTGTGACTTGTGTATTAAAACAGTCATGAACTGATTTGTGAACTTTATCTACCATAGTAATTTGAGAACAAAACCTGCAATTCAAATTGTGAAAATAAGTACAAAATGTTGGAATATTTGTTAAGTTTTATGAACACTCAAACAACAACAGTGATACTTTTCATGGGCGTTCTTCTGCTTGTTAGACATTTTTCCAAAAAACCTGCGAATATTCCACCGGGGCCGACGTATATACCCCTCGTTGGATGTGTACAAATTTTTCTCAACTCCCTAAAGAAAGGTGATACAAGGGTAATTTATAAGAGATTTCGACAGAAGTATGGCGATGTTTTTAGTTTTTATCTTGGCAGTAGATTAATAGTAGTTATTAATGGTTTAAATAATTTAAAAGAAGCCTTCGTGAAGAAAGGCGATGTATTTTCAGATAGACCACATATGTTTACTACAGATAAAGTTGGACAAGGGCGAGGTGAGCTATTGAGTTTTATGTTTTTAAGATCTATATGACAACGTTCGATAACATCAGTGTAGTAGTCGCACAAGAGTTTCATCAGCAATCAGATCTCCGACTTCCACTTTTGAAGTGATACCATGGAGGACGAAGTGCAATTGGCATAATATCGCTTACTTTCACTTAAAACATTCATTCGCTTTGTCCTTCTTGTCCTATCTTGATCCAGAATGTCAAATGACAATAGCATCAATCATGTCTAGTCTACCTCATTGATTTTGTCGGCATCGTAATTTTGATTTGAATAGCTTTTGAAACGGAAAGGAACACCATCCTTCACATGAACTCGATGATGGAGATTCCGGGCATTTTACTCTTTATATAAAGTTGTCTTGGCATATCACCCTACTTATTTTCAATGTATTGTAGAATCGACCTGTTTCTAACAGTTGCCAGACAGAAAATTACCATCATTTAATGTTGGCTACTTTTAAATGTCATACTAGTAGATCTCGACATAGATTGCTTTCAATTTCAATTCATCTTCAAATATCAGATTTATAAGAGAATTGTGTCTACTACTGTTTTCATCATCAGAACATGCGTTTAGCAATATTCATTAGTTAATATCAGAGTATGCGAATACCACTGTTTACCATTACCAGTTATCATCAGAGTATTTGTCTACTATGTTCGTCAGTAAGCATCCGAGTATACGTCTACTACTGTTTACCATTACCAGTTATCATCAGAGTATCCGTCTACTATGTTCATCAGTTAGCATCCGAGTATACGTCTACTACTGTTTACCATTGCCACTTATTATCTGAGTATACGTCTACCACTATTCATTACTAATCATCAGAGTATACGTCTACTACTGTTCACCAGTTATCATCAGAGTATACTTCTACTACATTTTACTAGTTATTATCAGAGAATATTTATCCTACTATTCACAAGTTATCATCAATGTATCTGTTCACTAGTTAACATCAGAATATATGTCTACTACTATTCACAAGTTATCATCAGAGTATACTATTATCAACGTTTACCTTTTCCACTAATCATGCATTAGTTAACGAAAAAGAAAGCTGCTACCATTATTTTTCAACTTATCATAAAAACACTAGACTTAGATTGAAATCACAAATGTTCGTTACAATGTCAGGGTGTTTTGTCTAGTGTTAAAATGAAATAAATACAAAAATTCATTAAGTCAGCATGAACTTGCATTGAACTATGAAATTGTAAACATCAGATAGATTGTATTTCTAAACAAATTTAAAACTCTGGCCTGTTTCGCATCCTGGTTAAGACTGTCAGCGCTAAATCTAATCTAAACACTCTCTGTATTATCAAGAATAATAAATAGTTGAAGATATAACATCCCTCCTCGACGAAAGATCTTGTAGATTGCTCCCACCCAGTTAAAGATCTGATAAAATCAAAGCGCATAGTAGAACTATCTTCAATCATTTTTGCCGTTATTTGACTTAATATTTCATAATGGTCTACGCCAAACCTACTTGAATCAGATTAGCTTTATCCAGGCCTGTAGCCAGCCTGGATACCTAGGGGGGCATCGATTAGTGAGAGGGGGACAGAACAAATGACATTTTCTGACTGAACACTGTCAACATTTTTTCAGGGGGGGGGGGGGGGAATAAATATTCCAGGGGGGGGGGAGGCATTTCCCCCCTTGCCCCCCCCCCCTCTCTGGCTACGGGCCTGACTTTATCATCAGTATAATTGAATTTTCATAGTTGTTTAAATTGGTCGAAATCACATGAAACGTAATGGTTTTTACAATATGCTGAATCAGAAGAACATTAATAGATCATTATTCAACTTTTTTTCAAAAGTTCATTGTATTATTATTGATTAGAGTTTTTCTAATGAAGAAAATATTTGTATTTCATTAGAAACACAATATGAAACACTTTTGAGTATTCATATGTAGCAATTTCTAAACATCAGTCCTTTAAGTTTATGTGTGAATGCAGTCTGAAGATGTTTTGTTCTATCGACTGACAGCCGTGGGGCATCCTAAAAAGGAAAAGCTAACAAGTCGGTAAATGTAATTGTAAATAATATGTAGATGCGTGGAATTCTGTTTTCTGCAGTTTTTGCCCTACTTTAGGAACTTGTTTTTAAGAATGCCTTGGGTAATTTTTGTACCCTATATTATTGCACCGGTTGCGCCGTGGCTGTAAATATTCAAGCAGTATTCTCTGACAAAAAAATTGCAATATATTATAACAAAGTACTCTACAACCTCTTCAACACTTGAACAGGAAAAAAGTAGTTTGTCATAAATGAACATTAACCATAAAACGGATATTAAACAATGTGGCCGGATACCGTTACATGATGCCAAAAGACAAGTAGTTATGACGTCATAATTATCGTCTGGTATAAATCAGAATGATATGATTATGGCTTCAGGTTTTAATTTCACATATTATCTACATTAGCTATATGATACCAAGTTAGATAAATCATATGTGATCGGGGTGTCATGATAAGATTAAAGGATTAGCACTAATATTTATCCTCGGGATGATTTGAAGATGACATCACGAGATGGACCGGGTTTCTCACTTGGTATCATCGATTTTCTACATACAGTGATTTAAACTTATACTTTCTTGAAACAGAACTAGACAATAAAGAGCCCCACTTTTCTACTGATTGACCTAATGAAGATATGTATTTCCATATAATGTAATGTTATAATGTAATGTCCATAAGCTGGCGAAAGTAATGAAAAGACACAAAAGCAGTCCACAATAGCCAACCTGGATCATTCAAGATATAAAAGCTATGTGTATGCGAAAAAGGAGTATGCTGTCAAGTGATCCTTGAAAGGCATTTAATAGTTGGTACAGATAACTCAGAAGAAGACTTTATAGTAGAATAGTTAGAATCCATAAAGTCTTCCTCTGTGTTGGTATTCTGTCAAATTGTCTCACAGAGATAGGATTAGCCTATTAAACCTACGATGTAGGCTACCAAATGATAGCACACAGTTTACAATTGAAAACATTGTCATTCACAGATATAGTCACTTGGATCAAAACGTAAAATCCTCCTCACAAAATTGAACATGTACAGAATAGATTGCGGAAAAGAGCAATGGCAAATCAAAAGTTTCTGTTCGATCAGTAATTAATGTAAGTGTATTTAATAATTCAATTAATGTATTTTAACAAGGATTATGTTTATCTTCAGGTATTGTAAATACATCAGGGCTGGTTTGGTGGGAACAGAGAAAATTTGCCGTGTCGGCGTTGAGACAATTGGGATTTGGAAAGACATCATTTGAAGATAAAGTTCACAAAGAAATTGATAGTTTTTTCAATGTATTAGACGATCTGAACGGCCGTGATGTCGACCCTACGGGGTTGATACCGACAGCTATATCAAATATAATCTGTTCTATTGTCTTTGGAGACAGATTTGAATACGATGACCCTCTTTTTAAAAAGTTCTTAGATATTTTTGACGAAAATTTGAAAATGGTTGGTGGAACATCATTACTGAACTTTTACCCTATTCTGCAATATTTGCCTGGAGATTTATTCAAATTTGACAAAGTTTTAGAAAACGTTGAGTTTGTTCAAGGATTCGTTAGAGAAAAGGTTGAAGAACATCGACAGAGTTTTAATGAAGAAAAAATAAGAGATTTTATAGACGCTTATTTATTAGAATTACGACATCATATACATGGCAGTGAAACCACATTTAGCTGTAAGTATGGATAGAAACCATGTATATAGCGGTCAACCACTATATTATATCCCCCCCCCCCCCCAGGTAAAAAAAGTTAATACAAAAGTAGGGTGGCTTAAAACCCTCTCATGACATAATATCTGCCTTTATGGATTCCATCTTTAGTTCCTTTCATCGTTTTTTGCCTTTTAGAGGCATGACTGATCCAATACAAGCAGAACAGAGACTTTATATCAGAATCAATTGACAAGGATTATATATAATATGGACATAATTTGATATTTGAATGGAATAAGGCAAGTCCAAAATTCAAATGGCCCTAACTGTTTCTTTTTTAGATGACCAGTTAGTAAAAGTTATCGGTGATTTGTTTGTTGGTGGTACAGAAACAACATCTACTACATTAAGATGGGCCTTAATATACCTTGTACGTCATCCAGAAGTGCAGGAACGCATGTTTAAGGAAATTCATCGCCATCTTGGAACAACGAAACGTCCACACATGGCATTCAAACAAAAGCTAGTGTATTGTAAATGTGTTACATTAGAAATACAAAGAATGGCTGATATTGCACCCTTCTCAGTTCCCCATGCCACTTCAGAATCAGTAGGTTTGAAAAATTACTTCATACCAAAAGGAACAATTGTCATACCAAATATTCATTCCGTTTTGAAGGATCCGGAAGCATGGGAGAATCCAGAAGAATTTAATCCAGAAAGATTTTTGAATTCAGAAGGAAAAATTGTGAAACCAGACCAGTTTATTCCCTTCTTTTTAGGTACGTATTATCAATACTTCTGTTATAAATATATAAGGCTGGTAAAGATATGAAATAAAATATTTTGTTTAGTACTCAGGTATTGCCAACTCGAGTGCAATGACAAACGTTTTGTCTTGCCAATCTCTTTCTGGATACAATCTGTAACACATGTTTACCAAAGTGGATCGACAAAAAATAGATTTTACGACAGGACATATCAAAAAATAAAGATATTGTGTTTTTTTTTATAGGTAAACGAGTGTGTATGGGAGAAAGTCTAGCTAAAATGGAACTACATTTGTTTTTAACCTCTTTAGTGCAAAGATATAAAATTTTGCCACCAGATAGCGGCGTATTACCCTCTTTAAAATCAAATCCAGGACTTACTTTTACACCACAAAATTATTTGATCAGGTTTGTGCGGCGCCAGTGATAATAAGTTTGTAAGAGAGTGTGCCATGCGTTGTGAATTAAAAACAAATGTATCGACAGTATCATCTTATGAATATGAATATTGCAGCCGCAATGTGATTTTAAATAATTGCAAAATGATTATGTATGTCAGACGCCTGTTTGCCAGATGTATACAATGTATATGAGGAATGGACTATTTACCTATATTATGTGAATCTACACCATTACTAAAGCTTTAGACCTATTTAATTTCTGACATCGCTTGATAGTCCTCTAGATCTTTTTTTTACGTATTTCGACTTTGGCGAAAACGTATTGTAATCGTTCGGATTATTTTATTTTTTTTTTTTTTTTTTTTTTGTAATTCTTGGATGAGTTTGCAGACAAACTGGTAAAAGGTGCAGAAATTCTAAATCTACAGTTGATCTTAGAATGATTTCTATTATCAAATAAAACAAAACCGGAAGTTCTATCTCTGACAGGAAGTGAGAACCGGAAGTTCAGGTTTTTTTGCTTTAGCAAGTTTATTTTCAGTTCGATTCTGACCGGATTTTCAGATTTGAAAACTTCAATGTATTTGTCAACTAACAATTATAGGTTTTATGCAATTAGGTTAAATATTTTACCCACGATTTGCAATTCAATATTCAAGGGTCATCGGCAAAAATTTCAGACCGTGATTTCTCCTTTAATATTAATGGTAAAATTTTGAAACTTTACCAGTTGATAGGCGATATGTTTATAATTTTTGAAAAAATGTGAAAATAAAAATTCCACTTCCGGTTTAGCCTCAAATGACGTAATTATGTAACTTCCGGTCTATAACTGCTAGGTGAAAAGTGAAAACTGTTTTATAAATAACTTGTCAATAGTAATTGATTTGACCTAAATAATTAGGTCAAGCTGCCATATCGGCCGCCATTTTGAATTTTCGTTACAATTCTTAAATCCGAAATTCAGACACTACTGATAGACCGATTTTGATGAAATTTAGCACATAGATACAATGGATCATTATCTACCTTTTCTTGGAGACCGATTTTCAAATTTCGTATTTTCTTTCGAATTATTTAAATTTCGATTTTTTCAAAATTAGGTCACTTTAACGGGTACGGAAGGTGTGACCCACTTAATCTATGACCTTGAAAATTAGGTCAAATAATATTCAATATATTGTCTACGAGTAGATATTTTTTAATTTGGCTTACTTAAAAAATTCATAGAGATAAGTGTACTTAAATACAGCAAAAATTGATAATTTTCATATTTTCGCCATCATTAACCGTTACGGAAGGTGTGACCTAATTATTTTATGACTTTGAAAACTAGGTCAAATGATATTCAATATATTGCCTAGATATAGGTAATTGCAAATTTAGCCTACATAATATTTTAAGGCTCTCGAAATACGTTCATAATTGTAAGCAATTCTAGTTTACATTTATTTTCGTTGTATTATGCATTTATATTTATATCAGTAGTCGACTGGATGGCTGAACTTTTTAATTGCTGGACAATGTTTTGTGACATTTAACAATACACACGATGTGCAATAATACACCACTTGTAATAGTGCGCTATAATTTTTATATTTTAATAAAGTGTGTAAACGAAATATTGTGGTGTTTTACGTATTTTTCCACAATCAATTACTGCTGGTTCCGCTTCCCTTTGGCTTATTTGTAAACAGTCTTAGGTTACAAAATCGCAACCTCAAAACTATATCATGTCATGACGTGGTTCAACTAGGTGAGAGGGGGCCCGTTGACTGAAGTGGGTTTTTCCAAAGGAAATTTTATATTCTTTGATTTAGTCAGTCTTTCAAAAAAAAAAACCTCTGTTAATCAATTAAATATCTGTAAATAGAGGATATACTGCCCATTGGAGGGTCTCTCAGCATTTTTTATTGTGACAGGACCCGTGGTTCACTTATGGTAGATGAGCCACTGTGGAAACAGATATTTATATTAAAACCTTGACTGGTACAAATGACGAAGATGATCAGGATTAGCCTACATAATGACACGGATATACATTGACATTTTGAAAAACAATATAATTGCAATTGAATATAAAATGTCATGTACATTTACACTGAACAGTGCATATATCTTCAACTGCAATCATAGGACTGTTATGACGGATGAGAGTTGATTTTTTCATTTTCAGTGCTGGACACAATTTATTAACAAACTTTATGTTAATAATTCCTTAAAGGCGTTAAAACAGCTTATTTGACAAACAATTCGTTGAAAATTGCTCATTAGTTCTTGACAAATATAAGTGGCGATAATCCAGAAGCCCCGAGTATCCAAAGCAGTAAAGCATAGCATACTTTTTTCTCTCTAGAGCCCCAACCATGATCATATAAACCAGGTGAATTTTTATCTGCCGCATAATAGACATACAACTAAATGAAACCTGTAGCCTGTAGATTGGGCATGAATTCAGTGTGACAAAAATATTTTAGCATTTCACCGGCGTTTAATTGATTAAAGAGAGACGGCTGGAGTTTCAAATAGGAAATCGAAGACAATATACCTCAGTGTCCAAGGTGGTTGCTCTACCTGGAGAGATTTAAAATACATTATTATAGACACAAGTTTGTTCGTCATTACAAAAGTTTGGTATTTGCATTCCAAAAAGTATAGACCTTGTATATTTGTAGTTAACACGGGTGTAAAATTGTCTTTTTGTTGATGAAGATGTTTATTTACATTATAAGATAACAATATATACAAATAACTTATAACAATAACAAAATACCATTTCCCTCAATATTCCAAAAACAACTGAACACATATAACAACATGATTCTTAAACCATCATTTGACATGCAAAATCAATAAAAAAATATTTGTTCCTATAAACTTAATGTTAGACCACTATGATCTCTAAATTAAAATTTGTCAGTAACACCACACATATTCAAAATAAAATACATTCTATATACCAATATAATTACATCAAGTCCATAAAAAAATAAGTTTTAGTAGTCATTTTTGAATTAAAGAAACCCCCCCTAATCTGTATGATAAATATTTTCCTTCAATAAAATGAAATTTCCAAGGATAATCTTTGCATTATTGAAGATCGTCATCATCCCTATTACCTCCAGTTCTTAGTTTGAGGCATAAAGTATAATTCATTTAAAACAATTTACTGCTGCTTTGGTATAACATAGTATCCAGAATTTCCCTTGATCTTATCTTTTTCTTAGAACAGAAGTGCTATAACTAGGTTTAAATCTATTTACTTACTCTGCAAAGGTATAGAAAGACAGAAGTGACTGAAGTTGTCTATACAGCTATTTTCTAATATTGTGGCAACAAAGTTTGTTGAACAAACCTCAGCAAAGGCCACAACAAAAAAACTAATTTATATCATGATTTTTTTTTCTTTTACAAGATCAAAAGCATCCTATTTCTATAAAAAGAATCATTTGACTAGAATATAGAATATTTAGCACCAGCTATACAATATATCAAAAAAGTCATACATAAGGTTATGTTTTTTTTTTTCATTCAAAATATCATGCTTTAATCAGCATAATAAAACTATACTCTATCAAAATTATATACCACAAAATATCATGAGGAAGACATTAGTGGTCTAGAGCAAAAAGTGTATAATCAAAAAGTGGAAATGAAAACTTCTAGAACAGACCTAAACATCAAAAATCGTAAGCATTTTACAGTATTAATGAGAGAGCTCCTAACTTTTAGGAAAACCTTTCACCAAATAATGCAAGCATGCAGCTTCAAAGAACATTTTAACTGACCACAATCACTTAGTGATCACATTTAGTTATCTTAGTGTGGTTGTTAATGTCCTTTCCATGCTTGAATCAGATAACAGAAGATACTTCTAAAAAAATGCATCTATTAAAAACAATATGATACCATATTAAACCAACTATATTTAAATATGGTGGAGAATCTAGTCACCGCATACCAATATTGTTTAATGAAAGACATTAAAACTACACTTCTTTTCAAATTGCACTGAGCAAATTACTTACACAGAATATTTTAATGCTAGAATTTTTCTTACTCTCTTAAAAATATCAATAGAATTATTTTTTAATGTAGTCTGTTTTCAATAATACCTTGCTCATAATAAAAGATAGCTTGCCAGGCAAGGTAATATACGCCCACTGGCAGCATTTATTTCAAATAAAAACTTTTCAGTAAGGTTACAATAAGTGGAATGAAATATTCAACCTTCCAACCTATTTTTTTCTAGGGTCTCTAGTTTCATTAAAAACTGTCAAGAATTGTACCTAATAACAACTCATTAAATATTTTTCGGTATTTTTATGATTTGCAATAGGGTTCACCCTTAATAATATTTTGATATTTTTAATTCTTAATAAGGCTCATCCTTGGTTGATATTAAACAATTTCAGCGAGTTTTGTCAAAAAGGAATTTTTTAGAGTGTCCACAAGCCAAAAGTTGAAAGCGTTTTTGAAAACAGGCGCAATAACTGACACTAAATATTTTTCGATTTATCTGATTTTCAATAGGGTTTATCCTTGTAAGAAAACAAATACTAAAGCCAAGTTTCATCAAAATCCATTCAAAATTGTTCTTTCTAGAGTGTTTACGAGTTAACGCGTTTTCAAAAACAAGGTCAATAACTTGTACTAAATATTTTTCGATTTTCAATAGGGTTCATCCTTGGGAGAAAACAGATAACACAGCCAAGTTACATCAAAATCCATTAAAAATTGTTCTTTCTAGAGTGTTTACAAGCTAAAATTGAACGCGTTTTCAAGAACAAGGGCTATAACTGACACTAAATATTTCTATCTATTTGATTTATAATAGGGTTCATCCTTGGGTAAAAACAAATACTCAAGCCAAAGTTAATCAAAATCCATTAAGAATAGTTCTTTCTAGAATGTTTACAAGCTAAAATTGAATGCGTTTTCAAGAACAAGGGCAGTAACTCATACTAAAAATTTTTCGATTTCGCTGATTTTCAATAGGGTTCATCCTAGAGTTATAACACACTCTCACACCAAGTTTCATCGAAATCCATCAAGAATTGTGCCATGTAGATTGTTTACGAGGCAAAAATCGAACGCCTTTAAAAGAACAAGGGCACTAATTCATATTAGATATATTTTGATATTTTTAATTTTCAATTAGGCTCCTTGGGTAAAAACAAATACTCAAGCCAAGTTTTATCAAAATCCATTAAGAATTGTTCTTTCTAGAGTGTTTACAAGCTAAAATTGAACGCGTTTTCAAACACAAGGGCAATAACTGATACTAAATATTTTTCGATTTAACTGAATTTCAATAGGGTTCATCCTTAGGTGATTACAAATACTCATGCCAAGTTATGTCAAAATCGCTCAAGAATTGTGACATGTAGAGTGTTTACGAGACAATAATCCAACACATTTTATAGAACAAGGGCAATAATTCCTATCAAATATATTTCGATATGTGCTATTTTCAAAAGGGTTCATTCTTGGGTGATATTAAACAATTTCAGCAAGTTTCGTCAAAATCGGTCAATAACTGTGCTTTGTAGAGTGTTTACAAGCTAAAAATTGAACGCGTTTTAAAAAACAAGGGCAATAACTGATATTAATTTTTTTTCGATTTGACTGGTTTTCAATAGGCTTCATCCTTGGGTGATAACAAATACTCAGGCCAAGTTTCATTAAAATCCATTAAAAATTGTTCTCCCAAGAGTGTTTACAAGCTAAAATTGAACGCGTTTTCAAGAACAAGGGCAATAACTCATACTAAATGTTTTTCGATTTCGCTGATTTTCGATAGGGTTTATCCTTGAGTTATAACATACTCTCACACCAAATTTCATCAAAATCGGTCAAGAATTGCACGTTGTAGAGTGTTTACGAGCCATTCAAGAACAAGGGCACAAACTCATACTAATTTTTTTCCGATTTCGCTGATTTTCAATAGGGTTCATCCTTGCGTGATCATAAACACTCATATTAAGTTTCATCTAAATCCGTCAAGAATTACAGCGTGTAGAGTGTTTACAAGCAATTGTGGACGGACGGATGTGGGTGACGACAATATACGCCCCCCATTTCATGTGGGTGTATAAAAAACACATCAGTTTAGCTTGAAGTCCCAGCGAAAGGGCACAAAATCAGTAATGAGTAAAATATTTAATGTGTGCTACAGCTGTAAAATTGAGGTACAAGTATATAACAAGATTTAAATTGAGCTTTCGAACAACTAAAGCAGTCAATTCATAGTAAATCATAAATACAAGACGATATTATCAAAATACTTACTTCTCTAAGAAGTTAACCAAACATATAATTTTTCCAGTTTAAATGTGCTGTCATCAGATGTTTCTGATTAGTACCCCACACTTCTAATATTGAAGTGCATGAGTAGTAAAAGCAAACCATTTCTAATTCAACTGATTTGGTATGAGAAACCAATTTAAGCCATTATAACCATATTGGCCGGTATGCACCAATATGAAATTAAGCCTAATTTAATTCTATTCTGCCCGAATAAAATTAAGTTTTAACTAAATTTTATATTTTGTATGCACCACATAGAATTACCTGAAATGTATTTTAAAATAGGCTAATTTAATGCTTAACTTAAAGTTGTTCGGGACCAGTTTTAACTTTAATTCTATTTGTAAATCAATACAAATTCCTTTTCTGGCTCTTCGATGTTTAAAAATGGAGGATCATTTAGATGATTTAGATGAACTTGGTGAAATTAACGTTGTTATTCCTATTAATAGACATGTTAGAGATCGCCTGGACCCTTTTATATGGTTTTAGAAAGAAGAATTTAAATCAAGGTTTAGATTGAATAGGCAATCGGTGTTGAATATAACTAATAGTTTGCAAAATATACTGGAAACACCAATTGAAAAGAATGCTGCTTTGCCCCCTTTATTGCAAGTATGTGGATGTTTGAGACTACTATCGGGTGGTTCATTTCAGTGCATAGCTGTAAGACGCCAGAGGAGAGTCGGTAGAGTTTTGGACTTCCAACACACAACAACAATGTAAAAAAAGAAATCTGTCTTAGTGACCAATCTTTAGACTCTTTTGTCATATAAAGTTGTGTATAGTGTGTGGTTGGAATGGAAATTAGAATTTCAATTACGGTAGATATAAATATATTTAGTTAATTGTTAATTGATGCATACAAAACACAGAATTATCTTTAAATAAATTTAACTAAATCTATTTAAGGTTTAAAATAATTCTATTCTCCTTAATTTGATAGTATTTGGTGCATGCTGGCCATTATCTCTTAATATAATACTCAATTCAAATCACATACATAACTATTATTCAGAATTGACACCTCATTGATTTGTTAACTTCAATGGTCAGTTTTATTGTCTTATCATAAAGAAATATCTTGCCTTTTGATTTTATAATTTTTTTACCATTTTGAAATTAAAATGAATTCTTAAAAGAAATACTACCTCTAAGAATTGACATAAAATTCTCAAACTTGATCAATAAGGGTATCTATTTATCAGTTGTTGATTTTAAGCATTTTTTTTTAGATCACTTACTGTGATGGGTTATTACTTTGTTTTTTGGATTTATAATTTTTCTGTCATATACTTTTGGCAAAGACTTACTTTAGCCAAGCTAAAAAAATTCAATTTTTTAGTCATCTGAAGAGGAAGTATACTTTAAACCATTAACCTTTGTGAAACTTTAAATGGATGGTTTTGAATGTTCAAAGATACACCAAGATCACAGAAATCTATACCAAGTGAGGAGGTCTCAGTTATCATGTGGATAAACTGACTTTAACCATGGTCTACATACATACTGTCCTCCATCAAAACCTTCAAAATAATTATCTAGTAATGGATGAATTACCTAAAATAAAAAAAAAAGAAAGAAAAATACAGTGGTTTGCTTTAATAGAAGAGTTACATCCCATATTGTTTTTTTGCATATCTATATTTTTAACTAGTCATACATGACAAAAACAGCTTCTTTTGATATAAAGCAATTCATCACAGTACTTTAAAAAAAGGGCTTGGCGTAGGAAAAAATATTTTGCTCTGAGAACAGTTTATACCTAATGACATACCAGAAAAGCTGCAGATTACTTCTAAAATATATTATTATCTAATTTAGATGGAGGGACTACTCTTTCAAATAACTGAACAAACCAACCTTTGTATGCATCAATAATTCTATATTTTCCTGAGGAACATATGTTACTTGTGCTTCTAATCTATCACGTGTATCTACTAATATGGAATAATTTGGCATTTTTCTCCAATGCTGAAATTCAACCATCATTATATTATACTTTTAACCAGCTATTGGACAAATATACAAGGACTGCAGGAAAATTTAGCAGAGTAGCTCAAATATCATCAAATATTAATGACAAGCTTTCACCTGAGGTGATTGCTCAATCTTTTAAAATCTTGGAACTTTACCACTTATTTGAGCTCAAAACTACAATAAACATTTCAGATTTCACAGTTCTTGCTATATTGTGCATTGGAACTTATTCTGACCAAAGTAAAATAAAGAGTTTATTATTATTACTCCTTCGAGAAAACTTGGTGCCTTTTCAAGTTATTTTTTATCATTAATCTAACACTTTAAAAACTAGAATTATTTTATTTTCAGCATACACAAAACTCTTACCTCTTTCCCTTTTGGATGCATTTGTTTTAACCAGTTTTCTGGTGCCTACAAAGGACAAAACAACAATGAAGATGTAAAATCATACTGGCACAATACAGTAGACAAAGGAATAAAAAATATTTGTAACACTACATTGTACGATTTGAAAGAAAAGACAAATACCATTCCTCTGTTAATACATACAACTTAAATGTTAAAGAGTGACAAATTGAAAGTTTCTTCTTATTCAAGCATGAAAATGGTGGCGGCAAATCCTTATTTGGGCCATATAGCATGGGGCATATAATAACTTTGAAACTTTCTCAATTGTTTCTCATCACAGTCAATTTCATGATCAGTGATATTTGTCCTGGATTGTGTCTCTACAAAGTCTGATACATTCAAGAAGACAAATCAAGAAGGCAAAATCTGTAATAATAATCTTACCCGTGCCTCTTCATCCCAGCCAATAATAACACCTCTATAACCCCAGATTTTATGTTTGATAACTTGCCCAACACGGAATTTTACTTCTGAAGACTTCGGGGAACGTGGATTTGGAGATCCTGAATGTAAAATAATAATTCATCAAGTGATGACAAAGCATTATCTGGTTCTTTTAACAAACAATCCTAAAATGTGCTTCTATTATAAAATATTAATTTTAAAAAAATTGGAAATTAATTACTGCATGATAGAAGATACAAATTTAAAATTCAACACATAAGTATTATTTCTATCATGAACAATGAATCACTGACTGGTCTTGGTCTAGTTGCAAGGGTAATTATGACTCATACTATCTTTGATAGAACAAAGATGACAGAAAACTGACCTGAAAAATAGCCTTTGGAATCCTTATACTTGAAAACTTCATATGCTGGCGATTCTCCATTAATATCATCTTTACCAGTATAATCTGGCCTGGCATCACCTTTTGTCTGGAACTTATCAATAACATTTAAACACCATTTGTGCCAGGATTGCCATGAAAAATACCGATTTTTTAATCCAACAAAATTACTCAGTAAACTGAAATAAGATAGATAGTTATGGATACATTACCTTTGTATCTAAAATCTATTTACAGATAGGTAAAGTGTAATATAAGTGGTTGCCTAGCAAGATACACCCACTTTAAAGTATATTTCTGTTTAAACACAGGTTATTTTGGCCTAATCCTAAACCTAATTAATGTACATGATCACACCAAATTCATTCAAATCAAACGAATCTTTGGTCTCTATAGCATTCATAAGGCAATTTCGGCGCGTTTTAACTTAATTAGGGGCAATAAATCAAAAACTGTTCAGCAAAAAAATCGTCAATATCTAACATGTCCAAGATCTCATCACACCAAATTTCATTCAAATTGTGTTCACAAGCCAATTTTGTTCCAATACCTGTAATAATGCAATGTAATTGCCCATGTTCAAAAATATTAAATATAACTATATATCAGTTTTCCTAATATTATGTAAATGAGAAAAAGGCATCAATAGAACCTTCAATTTATTTTATTCATTGTATTTCACATTCCACCAACTTACCTACGAAAAGCAAAGTCTCTCTGTGAATCAGATCTGGACATATACTGGGATACAAAATATTGAAGTGGAACAGCCAGTAGTAAAAGACTGAGATGCAGATAAGCCTGTCGATCTGGCATTGCCCTGAAAAAGTAATGAATCTTTTTAAATGTACTGTAAATATACATTGAAATTAACAAAATATGCTTGTATTACATACCGGTAAAGTTTGTGACGTTATGAAACAAGGTTAAGTAAGATTGCAGGAACCACAGACATCTGATTAACAAATGAAATGATGTTATCAATATTCCCTATAAGCTTACCTATAAAAATTTTTAGAAAACATTTTACAATTCCTTTAATTATATATTCATTCTAAACTAAAATACTTTGCTTGGCTTTAATTAATGTAAATATAATGACCTTGTTATACAATAACCTTCTTGTTTACTTTTCTCTTCACAAATCCTTATGTTAACAACAATCTGCAATATTTTACTTTTTCTTCCATTTGTAGCATAAGATATATCTATACAGAATAAAGTAAAATTCAATATTGTATTAAAAAATAGCTGACTGTATGCTTTTGTAGTACCGGTAGTGTTCAAAAATTCCTTAAGTGCCATTATGTATTTTTGTAATTCTATATTTTGTCACACAAACTTAGGATAGCAGCATGTCCATCAAGTGAATAGGCCTACCAGCTAATGCAAAAGAAATCGATATCAGAGTTTGATGCAATATCACATTAAGCATGTGCTAACTCTACTCTATACTAAAGAATGTTTATTCATTGCACAATCTATAAGCTTATATAGTATAGGACATCACCTCATTCAATAGTACACATCTGCATAATGATACTGACACACATACAAAATATCTATGGAGAATTTTAGCCTCTTGAGTGAAAAACTATGACTTAGAGTTTTATTTAATATGCAATATTTCTGAAAAAAACCATCGGATCATCACTAAATCCATTAGTGTACATGTGTATTGACACACCATCATAAGAATCCTTAGTCAGAGAAAAGTAGCCGGTAGAGTGAGCACTAGCAAAAAATACAATTCAGTCACCTGTCAGCTGCAAGATAGACCTATTCATGGTCCTTTGAATATTACATTGCTTTTATAAACAAAGATCATACAAGTTTCATTTTTTTTCTCCAAAACTAAATACCTACAATCTTGAATTAACTTGACTGACAGTTACACCAATTTGATTAGCAAGAAATAGACCTCTCCTCTGTACACTTCTTACTTCTATTCTAAGTCTTGTCTTGTCAAATGTCTGTTCTTTTCTTCAATAAAAGTAAATGACTATTCTTTCAGGAAATGTTGAATTGAATGAAAACGATATCCTGATTAAATAAACCAGTCAGATGAACGTGTCAATGTATTTGAAGACTTATTAATGGTAAAGTATTTAACTTTTCGGAGTACGAATCGGAATATGCCACGATTCGCATCATTTTATAAATACTTTTCATTGGTTGTCGTTATCTGTTTATAACTAGTTTCTGACGTCAAGACTAATGTCGTCTACGAAGCTGTACAAAGACATAGAAGGTCTGGTTAATAAAAGCTAGATTATCATTTGAATTTTTATTTTCATAAAAATAACGTAGAACGATTTGAACTCTCAAGAAATTGAGACATGTTATTTTAATTTTCAGATATTTGTAATTCTTATTTTAAAAATAACTATCGCATTTTACGACAACCAAATTGTTTCTTTTTGGAATAATGACAAAGTAGGAGAAAGTCGATACAACTCGACATTTTGTGTTACTTATAAGCTATCTTTTGTACCGATGCTATTTTTATCTTATATATCATGATTATTATCTCAGATATCCCAAATCCTTCTTTTTGTCTAATTTCTTAATATTTTTTTTTCAAATAACTTACTTCAAAAGCCTTTATTCCGAAATTGCAAAATTGAATTGAACTGTTTGATTAATTGTTTGATTAATTATTAATGTTTTATGAGAGATCTATATTTTTTTATTCTTTTTCTATTTTTTTTTAAGACGACAAGACATAGACAGGGGCGTACGTGACCATTTTGACTGGGGGTGTAACGTCTAAGTTTTACCGACGAACATGTGTTCTTCCGGGGGGAAAAATAACTTACTCGCATTATTAAGTATATTCGTTATACACGAACGAAATCCATCGTTATAGCAAATCCTAAACCTTTGAAAACCATATCAATCAGGGGTGTATCTAGAATATGCCTGAGAGGGGGGACTGAAAGATGATTTTTCCAAGGCAAGTCCTGCAGGCCAGAGGCCTACGTATTTGGCCCTTGCGGTGGCGGGGGGTTCGGGGGTCCTTCCCCGGAAAATTTCACAAACTAGGAGACCCGGAGAATACATCTGCATACATCTTTTCCGCTGGTAATTTCAAAATTTCGTGGTTTTGGAAAATATAATTGTACAAAGGTAATATCGAAATATCTCTCCTCACGAGCCCCACTCATCGTCTTTCCATATTTAATTTGGCTGAGTTAGGCTGATATAGAGCATTTATCTAGGTAAAAATGTATATTATGGGATGGCTACATTTCCGACAAACTGACAAACGGCAAGTTTATGCCTACTGTTATCCGAAACTTAACTATTGCGAGTTGATATTACACTCTACACCAAAAAAGAAAGAATTACCGATCGCTTAACAGAAAAACGCTTGTGTGTACTTTATTTCTTTCAGTAAATCTCTTTGACTAATTATCTTTCTTGACGAGAAGATAACTTACGAAAACTAAGGGATTTGAAGTGCCTATCAAAACCACAGGGATGTCCATTTTCAAATAATTGCATTCTCCTGAACACTTTTTAATCTTAAATCAGTTCACAGAACGTGGTATTGTCGTTATAACAAGTAACAAAAATGACATGAGTTCATACCTTTCAATTTGAATAGTGAGAACAATAGTATTTTGAGTACATTGTAACATATAATAATTTACAAACATACATCTTTTCCGCTGGTCCAAATTATAAATGTTCATCGGAAAACCATATGTTTTCTATGTTCTTTTTACCGACAGGTTCAGTAAAAATCACTTTTTATGTAGAGGAACAGTTTTCCGATAACATCATAACTGACACAAGGTTTCCACTCTTTCGGTCAGCCAATTGGTTTTACCGAAGGCTCCATTCCCCTTCCATGACCGTCTATTATCGACCGATTCCGCGTTTTACCGACAAGTTTAGTAAAAAATCACTTTAATGTAGACGAACGGTTTACCGATAACATCTTAACAGACAAAAGGTTTTCACTCTTTCGGTTAACAAATCGGTTTTACCGACGGCTCCATCTATGACCTTCTTCTATCGGCCAATTCCGCGTTTTACCGACAAATTCAAATAACGAACAGCTTATCGATAACAAGGGTTTTACCGAAGACTCCAGTCATAACCAACTTATACCGACCGACTCCAGTAGTTTCATTAAAAAAAATACTTCATAACCAACACAAGGTTTTTACTTTTTAGGCTAATTGGTTTTACCGACGGTCCGACCTTGCCGTCTTATATCGACCGATCATAACCAACACAAAGTTTTGACGTTTTAGGTTAATTAATCAGTTTAATAGATCGATTCCGCGTTTTACCGACGGTTCCATCCATGACCCCTTTTTACCGACCGATTCCGCGTTTTACCGACGAGTTCAGTAAAAGTTGAAGGGTGGGGGGGACACCCCCTCACACCCCCTGTACGCTACGATAAATAGTTCATTCTCGTATACGACCCCTGGTAAATGAGAAATACATACATAATTATCAATAACAGATGACAACAGTACATGGCCTACTCAAAGTTAAAATCATACATTCATATCATATTAATAGGGCATTGACATTAATTACCGGATGTTGCAAATTTCTAGTTATCACAGGATGAATTATTGTGTGTGTGAAACACACTCAGAGACAACATGTTAACCCGGAGTATGAAAATATACCCACTCTTCTGCCATATCTCGAAAACGAACCCATCGACAAACACCCAGCCTCTGACATTGAAATTTTCAGAATCACGTGACAATATTGACTATGAATAAGTTCTGCCATTCATTATCGTTATCAGTTGCAGAGCGCTAACTTAGAAAAAAAAGAAAGAGACAACTGCAACTGCATATTTTACAAGGATAACAACTTAGATTCACAAGTCCGCCGTGCAGGGATCCTTTCTACCAGCTGGTACTTGACCAAACCTCTTGACATTGAACTTTCCCGGATTATCCGTACCCAATTACAGCTGGGTGGACTGGAATTATGAGTGAAGATGTCTTATTCAAGGTCATCGAACTTTCACAACTATAACGGTAGACAACGTAGTCCACTGAACAGGCAGTTCATAGTTGTGATTATCCGTACAAGCAAGAAAATTTTATCAATAAAAATCAAATCTATAAAATGAGAGCAAAAAATGTATAGTAGTGGACTTCGCATCAGGTGTTAAAAATTGTAAGCATGGTCTGCTTTAAAGCAATTTCAAAGTAAGAAAGCCTTCATAAATTGAACAAGCCCTTACATGTCGGATTAGTTGTGAAACGTACACAATTTGGTGGTGAAGTAACTTGAAAAAAAAGGAAGTTAACAATAGGGTAACAACGACATTTTGATATATCTGAGAGGCCTGAATGTCTATACAACACAAGCTAATTATGGCATAAATATGCCCGTAATTCTCAATTTCAAATACGATTATAAAAGACCACACACACCGAATTCATTTAGACTTATTAGTTTGTATCCTCACAAACAAGTGAGGTCATTTTTACTTTGTTGTAGATAAAATTATGTTTCTGTGTCACAAATTTGAATAGTTTAGATGAAAGAAAAATCCGTCTTCTTTACTGCGCATACACTCCTTTCCTTTTTTCTGCTGCCCTAGCTCCAGGTAAGATGGCTGTTAATGAAAGATAGAATAGAGCTAAAAAGGATAACCCAGTTTATTCTAACGTTCGGGAGTCTTTTCCAAATGGCATGAATGCAGGTAGGTGATTATACTATATATTTTAGTAATTTCAAAATTTCGTGGTTTTGGAAAATATAATTGTACAAAGGTAATATCGAAATATCTCTCCTCACGAGCCCCACTCATCGTCTTTCCATATTTAATTTGGCTGAGTAAGGCTGATATAGAGCATTTATCTAGGTAAAAATGTATATTATGGGATGGCTACATTTCCGACAAACTGACTAACGGCAAGTTTATGCCTACTGTTATCCGAAACTTAACTATTGCGAGTCTGTTCGATATTACACTCTACACCAAAAAAGAAAGAATTACCGATCGCTTAACAGAAAAACGCTTGTATGTACTTTATTTCTTTCAGTAAATCTCTTTGACTAATTATCTTTCTTGACGAGAAGATAACTTACGAAAACTAAGGGATTTGAAGTGCCTATCAAAACCACAGGGATGTCCATTTTCAAATAATTGCATTCTCCTGAACACTTTTTAATCTTAAATCAGTTCACAGAACGTGGTAATGTCGTTATAACAAGTAACAAAAATGACAGAAGTTCATACCTTTCAATTTGAATAGTGAGAACAATAGTATTTTGAGTACATTGTAACATATAATAATTTACAAATTATTGCTCAAGATCATATTGTTACTATTGTATCACGCTAGGACATCTCTGAAAACTGACTGATTTCAATCTGGTCGTATCTTCTTATACATTGTATGTATATATTTTCTGATTATTGAATAGGGGTTGAAAACTATTTTCATGAAAATCAGCGGATATACAATCTAAGCATTTGGTAAGTGATATTTTATTGATTAAGTTTGATTATTTGTTTCGGTACAATTTTGTTTATACTTCTTTCAATGTATGTGATGAACTGGTCTTTATGCTTCTCGGGAAGCTCTGCCGCACAATTTGAATATGGTATAGTATTTCTGTTTCGAACAAACATTTATAAATGGGCTGGAAACTTAATATCTTACACTAGCATTGTGCTAGACCGGAAGTGAACAAGTATATAATGAGCACTAATTAATTAACTAAATGAATCTGTATAGGGATTATTTGTAGATGAATTTTCCTCGGATTTTCTTTAATAATGTTGATTGTAAGAAGATTTTTCAGATACAGTGGAAATATTTAAATTATCAGATCTCAAATTAAAAAGAAATAAAAAAAAATCGCTAATTATTCGACCGATCCGAAAATCACAGAGGCAGGCTGTCTATACAATTAAAACTATATCATCTTTATCTTTTTTCCCTATCAATTCCGGCTCTAATGTGAGGACTTCCGATTTTTTTCGAAAGCACGTCGGTTGACCACACATAGGGTGTAAGAAATGTGGACAAAAACTATACAAAATATAGTGCATAAAAAGAATCCACTTACAAGAAAAAATCCAAACCGTAATGGGTCTGCTGAGCCTTCAAAGGTCATGAAATTTTCAATGTAGAGTGCCTTTGACCTCAGCTATCCATAGGTATAGCAATATTCGTTGATTTCCGGTTTAAAAGGCATCTCAAAATTGACATTGTTCAAATGCAGTTCTAGCTCACTCTGTGTTTATTCCCATCAGCATGGCTTTCACCATCAAAATGTTTTCTATTTAACCATATGTGATACGTGACATACATTACAAATTAATCGGATTAAGTAATTTTTAATCCTCAAAAACTTTATTTTTTTGTTATTCAAATTGTAACATACAAATTTAAAACAAACCTCCATTTATAGCTGTGAATTCGCAAGTTAAATATTCAAATTTTTTTCTTATCTTATTTAGAACTATGCTGGTGTTTCTTTAGGAGTAACTCATATTAGTCGACGATGCTGTGTGTGAATACTTTAAACTTCAAGCAAAAAACGAAAGATTGAAAAATTTGCACAGTTAGTTTTTTTACTAAAAGCGGCGGAGAGAACACAAGGGAAAAAGGTATAAATGTACGAAAGGGCCTTAAATGGGTCAAAATGCCGAATGCCGAATTCAAAGTGCTGAACTTAGCTCTAGGATTGTGTTGTTGTTGATTTTCATAATATCATATACATCGCGTCAAGCATGGTTTCTCGAGAGGGTAACTCTGAAAAGCAGAGTCCCTGATAATAGGCCTTCATTTTACATAAATTTCGAGATCAATTAATCCAATTTATTTCAACATTTTTGGGGCTTTTTCTTTTTATATCTATTTATTATATTTATGGGCGGATGATCAGAGGGCTAATCTAATAATATGTACTTGGTCTGTTCCACTTCAGTTATTTTGATAATAACCAAAATACTGTCTATCACGAAAGTCCACGGATTAATAGAATGGATTTGTAAGGATAAAAGTTATTTCTGCGATAGAACAAACAGAAAGAAGACAGTATGAAGTTTTATATAAATCAACTGCTATACGAAGGTAAAGTACAAGTATACAGCATTTATGCAAATATTTCTAAGCCCTTATACTCAAAAGAATTTTAACAAAGTTTGTATCGTGAAATGATTTCACCTTTTTTACATTGTTAATGGTATATAATTGCATTTTATTTCGACCGTCAAAGTCGTTAACATAATACTATGCTATCTATCATTATAATCATTATAAATATATGTAAAACGATCTGCCATTATGATCATAATACATATTATGTAAAACGATATGTTTTGAAGGTGTCCTAATGATGCTATTTTTACAATTTACACATAACATTGAATGATAGGGATTTATAGATCCAACGGTTAAACTTTAAATCCCATTTGTAGACACTTGGATGTAGATAGCATCTTTAAGAAATATTTTTAGGTAAACATGTAGTTAACAAATTTTTTGATAATGAAAATTATGGACTGGTCCATTATATTTGAAGGTATATATGCACATGTTGCCCATATTATGTCTAGCAATTGAAATATCTCACTAGTGATACGTCCACCTAACATTTTCGGTATATATGGCCAAGAATGTTTTATGTTTTGCTTCATGAAATGATACATCAAATGTTTTTCAGTATATGACCACGAATATCCACCAACTATTAGCTTAAATGAATATGTAAGAGACGTAGCCAGGTTAAAAGGTACCAAAGTCATGTGTCGTGAAGGTGGTTGTGGTGTATGTACCGTAACAGTCAAGACCCCTGATGTTAATAGCGCATTCTCAATCAACTCAGTAAGTGAACAGTATACCTAATAATATTACTACATACATGTACATGTACATTGTAATGGGGATTGGACGATTTTTGTTGTTATGTCTCAAAATCAATAATTTGCAACCCTTGGGACAAAACTTTTCACTCGACCGTTTCTGTAGTAGGTTGTCTTATCGATATTCGGCTTTTCACCAATATGACCGACTATGCAATGGGGTTGTTATGAGAGATCCGTTAAAATTAAGACTGCGAACTCACTTAAGTCGACAATTGAGTACAGGATGTATATAGTTTCCTTTCGTCTGCCCCTGATTTAAGTTATATTCCGTGATAACGATAACATGTTATATGTTGTCAAAAACATTTCTTACAATAATAAAAGTTTTTTTTTTTAATTTTGATTATCCTATATCATTACAGTGCCTCTGTCCATTGTATATAGTTGATGGCTGGGAAATAACGACCATAGAGGGCCTTGGTAACACAGACGATGTGCCTCATCTTATACAAACCAGAATAGCAGAAACTAATGGATCACAATGTGGTTACTGCACTCCCGGAATGGTCATGAATATGTATGGGTTGGTATTATATCAGTGCACTCTTTCAACAGATGCTTGCTCGCTAACTTGGGGGATTATGGTTCCGTTCCGTCAAAGGTCGAGATGAACTTTCGGATCTTTCGGTTTACTGCTGTCAGTGATACAGGTCAGAAGGGCTTACATGGAAACAGCGCCTAGTCGTTCGGACGAAACAATAAACCGAGGCCCCGTACGTTGTCCGTCTTTATTAGCCTTCTAAGTGCAGTAAGACGTAAACCTCCAATTATTTTATTTCATTTTATTTTTAACAGGAACCCACATATCTGCTACACTACAATCTCGTTTAATATCAAAGGTGTAACACTCATATTTAGAGAACTAATTTTTTGTTATCCGTATTAGTGATCTGCTATTAATGATCTGTCAAGATACGTTTTTATTTGCGTTTTACGGCATTGTATTTCTTTATCACTGATATAATACTGATAATACAGGAATCAACTCATACACAAAATTATTACTCAATGGTTTTATAGGTTATTACATCAAAACTCACAAGCTAGTACAGAATTCATAGAAAACAATTTTGATGGTAATCTTTGCCGATGTACCGGCTATAGACCTATTCTAGATGCTATGAAATCATTTGCGGTTGATGGTCATTGTTCTGATGGTGCAAACATTGATATAGAAGTAAGTTATCTTATTTTCCACGTATTATAATACATATAGCATTGCCAATACATACAAATTATTATCATCAAAAGCTGTATATTAATAATGATGCTATAGTCTGTTACATGTTCAGTCATGAATTACTTATGTAGGCTATATAAGTAAGTTGAAACAGATCAAAACTGCTTTGAGAGTTGATTTTGGAAATGAATCCAGCCATTCGACCGCTCTTCGTTCTACAGAAGCTTAAAAGGGACACTGCCTCTTAGAATGAAAATGAAATTTGAACATTTTAAACTTGGACAATGAGAGCATATATAAATCAGTAAATATACCTGCTGCCATTAATATCATAAAAAAGAAAGAAATGTCCAAAAATCTTAGAAGTTATCCAGAAAGATGCATTTGATTATAGAAAAACGCTTAATAATATGATTAAGCGTTTTTCAAAATTACTTAGTTTTGTGAGTTTTCCATATCTTAAGGGATTCTGTTACTTTATAGCACCAAGTTCACTGATAAATATAAACTTATATTGACCATTCTTGAGAACTAAATCTTTTATGTTCATGGTCAGACGCAGTATCCCTTTAATATATTGGTTCTATAATGTATATTTAAATTTCAGGAGTTGTCCAAAACTGCTTTAAAATGCTCTAAAGCAAAATATTGCAGACCCCGTTGTGATGTTTCCAATATCACTAGAAGACCGGTTTGGTTCAGACCTACGTCTCTAAATGAACTATCTAAAATTATTTCTGATTCTGATGTTTGGCCATATCGTTTTATATTTGGTAATACTTCAACAGGTAAATATACTTTTGTCGGTGAAGTTTGGAATTTTACTATCAAGGTGTCAATATAAAGTTTTATGAACTTCTTTTGCTTAGAACTTTTGTAAAATTAATTCGATTTTCATTTCGTACTTTAAGTCTCATGAATAATATACATATTTCAAAGTAGGGCCTATATGTTTTAATATTATGAAGATTGACACCAATGGGATGTTATTGTTTTTTATTTTCTTCTAAAATCCTTGGTTTATATTCCTTGAATTGTCTGCATATCTTTGACAATTAAAAGTTGAAACTTTAAATTACTTTCCTTGATGTTGTTTACAGGTATATATAAAACTGAACTTACAAATTATAAGACTTATATAGCTATAAGACACGTACACGAGCTTCAAGTCATAAAGGTTAGTTATCTAATAATATTCCTCACACCAATAAAAGTTCTTTTGGAAATAATGAATTACAAATTAACATGACATCACCTGTCTTTGTGAAAATATAGTCCAATTTCTTCCAAATCTGCTGGGTAAATCGAATTTTACAGATTATTTCTACAGGAACTTGGAGAAATGTTGGTCCTTTTTTGAGAAGGAGGTACGATTGGTCACAAAATTGTCGAACCTCTTCTTTCCCAAAACTTTTCATTTAATATCTTAAATGTGTTTTAATTACATGTACTTTGTTTCAAGATGAATGAAAATCGTTTAGAGATCGGAGCTAATGCAAATATTACCACTATGATTGATACATTACAATCGTATTCTCCCTGTCCAGGATTTCATTATTTCAAGCAGCTTGTAGATCATTGGAAGGTTATAGGAAGTATTCTTATAAGAAACGTAAGTTTAAATTTTAACCGTTTATCAATTTTCAAATAAAGGAAGATACGATGCATATCGAATTTTCGATGAAAATATGATTATGTTATAATCTCTGTACAGTGTGCGTCATGGATGACCCAAAGTTGGTTATTCTAAACTTAAGATTGCTTGAATTAACATTAGATTGAATATTATTATTAATAAATCTTATTAAATGCTTTTCCTATTAGGCAGGAAGTTGGGCTGGTAATCTGATGATCAAACATCAACATCCTACCTTTCCTTCTGATCTGTTTACTACTTTCGAATCTGTTGGAGCCAGAATAGAAATATATGGTAAGATATTGACCTTTTAATATGCTTCATCATCTTGTTGTCGACACATCTTGAACAATATGGCTCAATGAATACTTAAAGGGGAACCTTGCGCAATAATTGCCAAAACCCTGTTACTTTTAGAAAAATGAAAAGGAGTTTCCGCTTCAAATATTGTACCCCCATTATATTTTAAAAGAGTTTGAAAGGTTTATGCGCTTTTACCGAAATAATGAGCCAGAGTACAACATACCTATTTAATCATTTGAGATGATTGCGACTATGAAGCCTCCATTTGCAGTATTTTGAATTCAGCCCCGGAGATTTAACAGTGTTAAACGTTACATGATAGATCTAAGAAATAGCCAGACCTTAGTTGTTTCTATGTTGGACTTTATGGGAATCTCAATGGAAGCCAAGATCATCACAACTTTATACCTCTATAGTCTGTCTTCTTACACATGTTATAGATCATTTAAAATCATGCCCAGATCTCAAGTAAGTTTTATTCCTACATTTTGTTTATCAAATGTTAATAGAATCGTTTAATGTAATCTTATACCCATGTTACTTAAGCAACGTTTGGATACATACATGAACCAACGTTGATTCATGTATATCCAAACGTTGCTGTATGAACATGCCTTATAGTCAGTCTATCATGTATATTTTTCTGGCCAACATAATCATGAGAAATATTATTTTAACTACACGTATTCAGAGATTTTTTTCGTTTTGGTAGAATACACGTGCGTATGTAAACGCAGGTTTTCGATTTGATATCGAACAGATTAATGGAAAAATATTAGAACAACCACGTATCGTGTTTGGTGGTTTAGGATCTTTTGTAAGTAACTATTGTTGTAATAAAAGTTATAATGGCAATTCAACAATTTATTTAACTTAACTTATTGTCCTGAACAGGCCCGGGTCTGAGCTGAGCCGATAGTAGAGCAAATGGATTTCAAACGTCTGAAAGAGATTACCCAATGGTTTCATGGACCTCAGTCACACGATCATCAATAAATAAGCTATGCAGGGAAAATAAGTTATCTCCCTGATCGACAGTTCATGGATTACCACTAATCGAAAAAGAGACCAAATAGAGCAGATATAAAGTAGGACCTCCTGAATCAAAGGCTGGAGTCGTACCCTCATTTGAAACTATGATTTGAACACTTGGATTTTATTTCAGATCCATGCCAGTAGGACAGAAGAATATCTACAAGATAAAATCCTTTCAGAATGCACATTAAGAAGTGAGTGGTGAACAAGTAGTGTATAGTACTTTGATTTACTTCTATGAACATCATCATTGTTCTTTGATGTACATCTATGAACATCAAAAATTGTTCTTTAATGTACCTCTATGAACATCAAAAATTGTTCTTTAATGTACCTCTATAAACATCATCTTTTTTTTTACCTCTGTGAACATTGCAGATAGTTTAAATCTTCTGAGTGAAGAAATTATTGTAGATGATGTAAATCCAGTATCATCCTCTGCTAGATATCGAAAACAACTATCTATTAATCTATTTTATAAGGTAACTTCAGCTATTAACCTTTTTATACGCCCACAAATTTATTTGTTTTTTCGGGCGTATATTGTAATCGCCCGTGCAGTCCGTTGTTCTCTACAGGCTTTAATTCTTAAAAACAAATTCTGGGTCATTGTCATTTTGAGGATGATCCCAATCGATTTTTGTGATGATCCGGTCTGATTTAGAGTTTTCACTCCATAAACTAGAACGTGCAACTGCTCACTCTACTGGCTACAATTATCTGTGGATTCTATTGTAATTTTGTAGGTCAACGCCATTATGATCCCTATTAATTTTTGTTATGAACTAATAATTTTTCACCGAAATAATATTGTGTCCTACTTCCGTTTTGCGGTTTCACTGTATTAGCTACTGCTCACTCTACAGGCTACAATTAAATACGCAATCTTTTGATTTTTATTTTGTGGGAACATAAAAGTCTGCTTGTGAATGGACAACAAACAGCAATTTGTTCTTGCAATTAAAGCTGTTGGTGGGCGTATGTCACCTAGCTTTTATATCATTACTGTTATTTATATGTTGGAGTTTGAGAGAAATTGATCTGAAATCCAGTTGGTAAAGGTGGGAACACGTAGAAGCAAACAAACTATATGTGGTTGATTCAGGAATATCATGACCAATATTGCATTGATTCTATTTTAAAGAGATTGCGCTATGTTATTGTAATATATTAACTTAAGGGGGTTGACAACCTTATCGTTCGAGGTGTATTTTAACCAAGAAACGTATTAAGTTTATATCCATTCTATTCGGCATTAAAAAAACTCATCTAGTAAAGATTTTAGCTCAATCGCTTCAGTAGTTTGTCAGATATCGGTCCGTAATATAATCTATTTATAGAACACAATGGAGTAATCCTCTATGTAGACGTACAAATTGCGTTGTCAGTTGACATTTTTGAGTACTACGTCATCAGCTAAAAAAAACTTTTCTACGTTTTTCGTTCAGATTTGTATTGGGGGGAATCCAGAAGTCGCGTGATGTCCCATATATCACTAGGTCACATTTTATGATTGTTGGGCAGGAGTGTTTTGACATGTGCTAATCCATTGTTTTAGCACTTCAATTATGTGGTTATCGGTACCTATCGATGCCTAAAAGGTGCTTAAAGATTTCTACACCATGAAAGACAATCTTTTAACAACATGATCGTTAATTACGTAAGGGTTATGTTGAAAAAAACTGCCAATTTTTCCAAAAGTATATCTCGCTTACAATTTTATCCGATTTTTACAAACTTCGGCTCCAGCTAAAGCTTACCATGTCCTCTATAACTTTACTTTTTTATAAAATGAACAGTTTTTTAAAAATTTAATTTTTCGTAAATGCACACGCAAAATTTTGATTACTATCAAAACAAAACAAAACAAAATTTTCCAAAAAGCTAAAGTGACGTTGTAGATTTACATGTAGACTTGCGTTGTGCAAAATTTCAACCTTCTATATTAAATAGTCTAGTAGATATGCTAATTTTAAGAGAATAATTGACGTTTTTTTCGTTCATCTTTCATACCCTATTTCTCAAAGTTGAAATGTCATAAAGAAATACATTTTGTATTTTTGGATAGCTGAAAGTCCCCTCTTTCCATTGATATTTAAATATTTCAGATATAGGTGGTTGAAATTGTATAGGTATAGGGTTGTCAACCCCCTTTACAACAATCACTGGTTACGATTTAATGAATAAATTCTTTGTCGTCGTATTGTTGCTTAAAGTGGTATCTTTAAAAGGAATACTTATTTTCCGACATTTCCGGACTATCGTTCATTTAACTGTATTTGATAGACATTTATAGGTTTAATCCAAGACCAGCAAGGATTAAGTTCTTATGTGTCCGATGACAGTATAAAACGAGGAATTTCATCTGGTGAGCAACATTATCAGATAAACCAAGATGCTTTTCCATTGAAACAACCAATGATTAAACTTTCTGCCCTGTCCCAGGTAAGCATCTGTTAATCGTTTTGATATCAAGGCCTCTAGCTACAGGCGGGCAATTGAAGGGGGTGCCCCGCTTAAAAAATGGATTGTCCGCATGAAAAATAATTCTTACATCCAAACCTGTTCCATTGCTGCAACTAATCACCACAACCCAATGCTCCTCGGGATATATCACCTTCGCCCTAAAACTATCAGGTCTGGCGACTGGACTGCCGGAATCAAAACAACTTATCACGGATCCAAAGACCCTTCAAGACATATTGGCTAATATTTGTGATTCATTATAGAGGATATATTTTTAAAATAGGCATATATTTAAAGCTCTCTGTACACTGGTAACATTTCAGGAAACAACTGGTTGATGACATCGGCCATTCTAAGTAAAGAAAAATTCTGTAGGGGGTTTGACTTCCACCCCAAGCTCCTTCAGAAGACAATGATTAGCGTCCTGTCGTTCTCTTAACTTGATCCATGGCCTGGTCCATCCCCCCCCCTCCCACCTGTCTGAAATAATTTCTGGACACATCGATCCACTAGTATCTTATTTTGTATTCAAAATTGTTTCCTAGTGCATACAAGGACAAATGTGCGTGTTTGGTTGTGTTCACTTGTATCCATTTGCTTTGTGCTTAATGTTGGTTTAAATGAAAGTTACATAATTATATCTTTTCGACAATAAGTTCAAAGTTGTAAATTTTAACTCATTATTTGAGTACGATTTACAAATAAATTAAAACAATATTGATAAGGATATATATTTATATGGTCCAGTGTAGCGCAGATATCTTAATGTTAATCCCTTATATTATGTTTAGTGAATCGTATTTGTAGGCCTGTGGAGAAGCAGTGTACGTTGATGATTATCCTCAATATAAAGATGAATTATATGGTTCTTTAGTACTTTCTACAGTTGGAAATTCAACTATAAAAAATATTGATTTTAGCGAGGCTTTAGTAATTACGTTTTCATTATACCTTTTACTCAATATCAGTTACTGCACCCAAATAAGGTTAAATTTAGAAATACAACTTTTATACGTAATTGCTCCCAACATTTCAATATTTATATGAAAAAAAACCCACTCAAACGCCACACGAGAGGCTTGTGACAATGATGTATCCACTTGTCGCATTTTAAAAACAAAATGTAAAACACTGGCAACATTTTGACCCATTGAACAATTAATACAGTCACAGAACTTCGGAAAAACTGACGAAATCATCGTTTTTAAGATATGAAACTCTGTGTGGAAGTTCCAGCTAATTCTTGCGACTTTTGAAAATCGTAAACTGAAAATATCCAGCTATCTTGAATTGCACATTTTGTGGAGATTTTCTAATTCCTACAGCTTTGACACTATTTTAGGATATACAAGGTGTGGTAGAAGTAATAACAGCTAAAGATATACCTAATAATGGTGTAAATAATTATTTATATTCCTTAACTGGTCTTGATTTAACTTTAGAGGTATGTAAATAAAAATAATGAAATTCCATTCTCATCAAAATTAGAATGCCAAGAAAACTCACAATGGACGATATTAAAATGGATAGAGAGAGAGAGCATTGACAAGCAGAATATCATACACAAACACCTGCAACTAAAACATATTCATTCAAAATTGTATTCATAAATCATATGGTTGTGAATAAAATTTACTTATTGAGAAATCGTTGACTAAACAGTTTTTGCTTTTTTTAGGCAATTTGTACTGATAAAGTTTGGCTAGCCGGACAAATTATAGCAGTTATCCTAGCAAGTGAGCGTTTTACTTTTTTGGTATGGGAAGGAATAAGATTTTGTGATTTAAACATAGGAGCAGAAATTTCATGTCTTCAACTTCGATAAAAATATTTGGCTGATTTGCGACAATAACATCATTTTATAATCAATTTCTGGAATTACCGCATGATGCTCTTTAAAGCTATCAACCAAAATATTGATGCTAAAATTATGTTTAAAACGCTCAAGGAAACTTAGTACCTTGTTGAGATGAATTTATGAATGTTTAAAGAAAACCTACTCGATTTTCAGCTTCACAAGGACTAGCAGATGATGCTTCCAAGAAAGTAAAAATAACCTATTCACCTATATCTTCACCGATTATCACAGATATTCAGGATGCTATAGGGTGTGACAAATTTGACTCCAGTGAGATTCCACATAAAGTTAAAGGAAATCCGACAGGTAATGTATTTAAGATAATTTCATAGTGCAGTCCATGCGACATTCAACCGATATACACCTAATATAATGTCCATGTATAATGAAGGAAAATAAATTAACATCGAATTTGTTGGTCATTTTCCGTTTACACAGTCCCTTTTAGCGAAATATCATATTCGAGCCATCAAAAGTCATGATTGTAATCTTTTAGATTCTCGTCTAATAAACATTCTTTGCAAATCAACTATTGATTATTGTTCCCTATATTCTGAACCTCGTGGTAAATGTTGATGATTGTTCGCTTTTATTACAGATTCGCTTTTGAAATCTCCGATGATTACAAGTGGTAAATGTAAAATGGGGTCACAATTTCATTTCTACATGGAGAATCAGGTGTGTACAGCCTTAGATGCGACACAACACGATACGAAACGACAAACAATTTAAACTACATAGATTACACAGGTCGAATCTCTTCGACACAACAAATCGAAAAAATATAACCAGTATTCCTATGACCATTTAGTATGCAGGTTTTATGTGGACATACCGAAGGTCTGGGTTCACAACTAAGTTTCGTATTTGTATTTACATTATTATTTGTTTCAGATAACATTATGTGTGCCGATAGAGAATGGATTAGATATTTATTGTTCCACACAATATGCTGATTATGTGCAACGGAAGTCAGCAAGTTTGATAGGAAAACCTACTAATTAGTAAGTAGTTATTATAAAACGCACTGACCTCAAAATAATACATTAGATCAAGACATGTAATGTTGCTTCAATTTTCCGATGTGGAGTACAACCAATTACCTTTTTGAAATCCATACAAAGAATGATTTTCAATTCAGTGTCCATGTAACGGTTCCCAGATTGGGCGGAGCTTTTGGTGGGAAAACTGCATCATCATCACATTTAAACATGGTGTGTGCATTAGCTGCATTTAAAACCAATAGGTAAGCATTGGATACAATGTCTGGCGATTTCAAAATGAAACAAACTCAACAAATGCCAATTCACTGCTATAAAATGGAACATTTCTTTCAAATTGATTATATTTTTGATGAAAGAAATCTTTGAATACCCTAACCGCAAGTAGATGATCGCTGTTTTGATTCGTCAACCTTTGAAAACGCCAGTCTCTTCATAATAGTTCAATAATCAGGTGTCGTTTACTTTGTTTTATTTGAACCATTATTGAATATTTCTCAGCATATTTGTTACTTAAGGTCTGCAAATAATAATATACGGTTTAAATTATTAAAATCTTTGTTTACAGACCAGTAAGGATACAGGTTAAAATGGAGGACAGCTTTGAATCCACGGGAAAACGTTTTCCGCTTTTTGCCAAGTATGAGGTATAGAGTTTTTATGTGTTAAAAATATGAGCAGGAAACGTAAAGAAAGATTACCCATCTACCAATATGAGAAAATTTCTCTTATCCCAAATTATTATCTTGGTACATAAATATTATAATCAATAATCAATCCAAATAGACTTGTTATCTTATGATAATAATAATTATCATAATCATTATAAACTTTTTTATTTTACATGGGTCAGAATTAGGTCCAATGCTTTAGGAAATCGGAATCCGTTACTGGTAGTGATGTGATGTCCCAGCAGCGATATGAACCTGTTATAAAAAACAACAGAACTTCAATTAGAAATTTTCTTTACATAACAGATTCATTTCATGGCTTTTGTATATTAGCACTACAATGATTACCTAATGAGTTAATGGGTGTCTGTTTTTAGGTTGGTCATGATGAAAAAGGGAGAATTAATGTAGTTATAGTGGATGTTTACTGTGATATGGGATGGAAGTCTTATTGTTCTTTTTTCGCCATGGAAATCAGCAAGAAAATGGACCAAGGTTGCCCTTTTTTTTCATTGCTGAGTTCAACTACACGATCTGACAAAATTTACACTGTAAGAAATATCAGTCCGAAATTTGTTGCAATCAACTAATTTTTGGTTTTTCACATCAATTAATCTTTCTTTTTTGACAACGGAATATATGTCATGCATTGAATTGGTGTGTTGTTGACTCTCTGGTAATAAGTAAAAGTTTTCTCAATATTATTGTTTTGGCATAAGAATATGATAATAATTTCAGGATATGATATAGAAAATTGGTTAATAAGAATACATTTAGTTCATACTAATAAACCACCTAATGTCGCATGTCGTAGTCCAGGTAAGTTTCATGGTTGTTTGAAGACATAAGATCCAGATACAATTTGAGTGGTCGCTTATAGTAAATCACAGTATCTGAATACAAATGGAATGGTGGGGGTGCTGCTTTGTATAGTTCAATAAGAATAATTCACACCCTGGTGTGCCGATGAATGAATCTCTACTGTACACGAATTTATCATTTTTACAGGTACGTTTCCTGCAGCGTATATAATAGAATCAATAGTAGAACATGTTGCAAGTGCGGTAGATACAGACCCTATTACTGTCAAAGAACTAAATTTATATACCAATGGAAAGGTATGGACTGTATGGGATTGTAAAATACCTTTATAAACCTTTATCGATTTGCTTCATTACAATTAATGTAAGATTATTGTACAGTACGATATAAAAATGGATTGATGCAAATTGATGCAAATTGATACCATCGACTTCTCCGATATATACACATCTGAGGGTTATAAATATAACATTTTTACAATAAAGGTATAATTCTTGATACTTACATCTGAGTATTCCTACACTCTCAATAATCCGACATTATTTTGCGGTCTTAGTGTATATCGGATTACACCGGGTTTCAGTGTGTTATGATGGGTACCTATTATAGAGTTGCTTCATAATGCAAACTCTTCTTCATCCAACCCACTTTGTATTTTAGATTGATTTAAATGGTGAATTACTGGTTAGCTGCACATTACCCAAACTGTGGACGGCCATGAAGGAGTTAGCTGATGTTAAAAACCGTCAAGAAATGATATGCACTTTTAATAAAGTAAATCTGGATTTTAGTTATACCATATCTAGAATCAATAGCAGTATTTTCACTTCAATATCGTATATATTACCTTATTCCAGTTTAATTGCACTTGATTATTTAGTTAATTGTTGACATACAGAATGTCGGATATAAGTTCTAATCTCGCTCGGCGTGTGAAAGTCTTGAATAAGTCATCTTCACTCACAAATCCAGTCCACCCAGCTGTAAATGGGTACAGATAAACCGGGAAAGATCAATGCCAAGAGTTTTGGCCAAGTAACAGCTGGTAGAAAGGATCCTTGTCACGGCGGACTTGTGAACCTAAGTTGTAATCCTTGTAAAATATAGTTGTTTCTTTCTTTTTCTTTTTTCTTAATACTGATCACAGAAAATTATCAATGTGCTTTATTACAAAGCGAAGAGCACAACCCAAAACTAAAAACGTCTAGTAACTTGTACCTTACATTTGGGTTATTTTAGAATAATAAATGGAAAAAGAAAGGTATTACAATGACTCCGGTAAAATATGGATTAAACCCAAGCTTCTTCAAATTTACGTGTGAGATCTCTATATATTCGTCTGATGGTACAGTAACTGTTAGTCAGGGTGGTGTAGAAATGGGCCAGGGTTTGTATACTAAGGTTAGGTCCATTTTTTCATATCTTAGTCTCTTTCGTATCTTCATATGAGGGTCACAGTTGACCAGTATAAGCAGTCGCTTTCACACAATCATCATAATATTATCACCATTACCGATGATTGCTGTAACTGAATTTAAGCAAGTAAGCATGTAATCAGATTTCTTTTAAGCCTCATCATTCAGATCCCCAATTGTTAATTGTCACTGAAAGCAGTTAGACCAGAAGATTGTATAGTAAAAGTGCTAATTTCGTATTTTACTGTTTTTATGAGAACAATTATATTTTTAAAAGGTAATTCAGGCAGTAGCAGCAACATTAGGAATTCCTATAAGTTTGATTCAAATTCGTCCGACCAATACTTTTACATCGCCTAATAATCTACCTACGGCTAATAGCGTTGGTAGTGAATTGTGTGTACAGGTAAATAATATTATTGTTAACATTGATATTGTTTGATTTAAAATTTAATTTTGTATAACTTTGTTCCTGAGTGTCGTGCCGAAAAGAAGGATGTAAAAGATAAATAAATGTTTCCCATGTTACACAAGATTTTACTTAAAAGTTTACAGACTGATTAATAGAAGAACGAACTAAGAAGAAATTGATTCTACCCAAAACGAAACACAACAGGAAATATTAATCGTTCATTGCAACATATTTCATCTGAAATAGATCTATGAAGGATAAAGCACCACAGTTGGTCCCCTCAAAGATGCTCAACTGAACGTTTATGATGTTTTCACAGGCATAGTGTAAACTGTTTATGCTTAGTGGCACGAACGAATTCATATGGTAAACCAATTCATTTATCTACCTTAGGCAGCAATAGAATGTTCCAAGATATTGAATGAGAGAATGGCACCATTTAAAGCAGACAAACCAGAGCTTGATTGGAAGAAACTCATATCAAAATGCAATATGAATTCTATCGAGCTCACAGCAAAACATACGTATGTACATGTATATTTAAAATTTCTGTTATTTTTGACGAAACGGAGATTATTATATAGTCGTTTTATCTGATTAAAATGCTGATTCTTATTTATTGTGATAACTATACTATACATCGGAAAATACGATGTATTCAAAGCAGAGCTACAGATGTATCCTATTATTTCTCTCAGATAGACCTTCTAACGGATCTGCAGGATTACATATCTATTATTTATTTTTTAATAGATACTATGGTTCCAAAGACAAAGATAAAGAGTTCAAATACTCGACCTATGCAGTTGGTGTTACTGAAGTAGAAGTAGATTTGTTAACAGGAGAAAATCAAATTACCAGAGCAGATATGATGGTGGATTGTGGCGATAGGTACCGTCTTAAATGTTTTTTTCTTTTATTATTCATTATGTTTTTTTTTTTTTTTTTTTTTTGTTACTTTTTCAATCACATAAACAATACCACATTCTCAATAGAATATGATACTTTACTTGGATATGTATCCATGAAAAAACTCTTTTCATAAAATGTGGACAGACTGACTTAATTGTGGGTTACAGTCGAGGTCAAATTCAAAAAATCGCACGGCACTGACTTCTATCGGAGCATCTTCCAAGATAGAATTGATTTGGTGCAAATTCGTTACATATTTTAATTAAAATTGTATAAAAATCATTTCTAAATTTGCTAAAAACAAGTTAGGCTACTACAATCCCCTTTATCTAGGGTGTCAAAGAACCCTAGAATGCCACTGGCGCCGCTACTGAATTCAAACATATATATTGGAATGAATGACACGCTGTCTCGATTATCAACTGAGAAACTGCCCGGAGACAATCCAATGCGACAACGAATCTCCCATATTGTTGTCAGTCCGAAAACCCAACATTGATTTTAGTTTTATTGATTGTGTTTTTGTGGGTTTTTTTTTCAGTTTAAACCCTTTGATAGATATAGGTCAAATAGAAGGAGCGTATGTTATGGGGTTGGGGGCTGTTTTACTAGAAGATATCGTATATGATCCTGAATCGGGGAGAGTTTTGAATAATGGTACATGGGTAAGTTTTTATGCCTTCACACATTTAAGCCGTCGCGTCTGTCTGTCTGTCTGTTGACACGATAGCTAGCTGGTTTCTTGATGGGTTTTGACGAGATCCTAAAATCATCCAAGGATGAACACTATTGAAAATCCGATAAATCGAAAACACCTTAAATTACGTATTGGTTAATGAGATTTTGATTTAAGTTGTATATACCGATAACTTTTGTCCACCTCCCAAACGAATTGGCTGCCATTACAACTGTGGGCATATTACCATGGCCGTCGCTATTTATGAAGTAAAATTCCATTCATAGCCAACACGGCTACCTTGCCACCGCATACATTGCTGGGGTGATTTAGAACCCCTACCAATCAACCCACCAATCATTTATCCAACATAAAGTAAACTATGGCGTATGATAAGCTCATACCTTCGTATTAGCGTTTGGTAAAGTTTTTCGGTTAAGGTTTTATACCAACCACTTTGACAACAAATGCCGATCAGATGTTGAACTAAAGTCATGTACGAGTTGTATGTTGCATTTGTAAAATAGTTCATCGAATTTCTCGTAGATATGATCATTGTGCCTGTTGGTCTAAACTTCACAGTAATATACTTGTGTCAAGATGATTTCGATTGATGAACATTTCCATTTTAAAAGAACCTGGGTATCAATGTACTGAGAGTACTTTCATATGTTTGATATAATAGTAAATGTATTCATTGATTTTTTATGTTAAATCTGATATATTTTGCAGGACTATAATCCCCCCACGAGTAAAGATATACCTATTGATTGGAGAATACATCTCTTACCAGATTCACCTAATCCAGACGGTATAAAAGGTTCTAAAGGTAACACCCTGTTGCCTTCTTATTTGACTGCAAACCATATAGGATTAACAATTTATCCCAAACATAAAGAAGTTCGGAATTACAGAGATTAAGGTCAACATAAGACAGATATGATGATATGGATTGCCGAGCTCAATGTTCTTGGCAATTTGCTCCCTTTTAAAGAATTGGATGCTCTCCAGTCGAAACCAAATTACGTGCCCATACATAGAAGCCATATTAAGCTACCTAAGTAACGTTTCGCTTTCTAGAATGGTCTCAGAATTCGGTCACTTTTACTTGATCAATACATGTATAAAGAAATCAACCAGTTTTACCAGATATTTTATTTGTAAACGCTTTGAATATTGATTTTAGCTGTTGGAGAGCCACCTTTACTGTTGTCAACAGGAGCATTATTTGCTATCAAACAAGCAATATATAGTTTTACTAAGAAAAAGAATGTAAACGTGTTTTCTAACACAGGTAAGTATGAGAAATGCATTCTTCTCGGGCTAGAAGATTTCAAAAGGTTTAACTCAACGCGGACTGTTATGGAGTTTAGTGGAAAGCATGTTTGGCTGCACTTTTCCAAGTATTTCGGGGTTCCGAGAAGAATCCATTTATAATAAATCTTGAATTATAATGCTAAAGGAGTGTAGGAGTGTAATTCTATTTACCTTTCATTCGAGAAACCACCGTTTTATAGCTGCACTGGCATAGTAAGACAATACATGTAATAGAGTATTTTCTGAGAGTTTTTTTATATACTTATTATCTTTATTTAGTATTATCAGGACATAATTATATGGATAACAATAACTTTGTTAAATAAAGTGCCTGATAATGATGGGAGTCCCTCGTTTAAAGGTCGCAAGTTTTAATAAAGTTATAGTTATCCATATAATTGTGTCCTAAATATTCTCCAATTACTAAATGCCAATCAAGGATGTATTAGCTCTATTTACAACACATTATATGTTTTTTATTTCAGAAATACCATTTACAGTTGAAAAAATACAACAAACGTGTGACGTACAAATAACTGATTTATTAGTAATGTAAACGAAATGACAATAATTATATTAATGAAAAATAATGTACATGTAACATCATATTCACGGGGATATAGTCTTGTTTGCATTCTAAAAGTTATAAATTGACATATAACTTAAACTTATTAGGTAAATATATAGGCTACACGACTACCTACATGTTATTGGCAAGAGAAATGAACTCTTAAGTCTTAATTAAGTCGTTGTCATTCTGATTAGGTATTCACTGCAGCCACAATTAACTGAAACGGAATATACATAGATGTGGATAACAAATCAGGAATATTGTCCAGGAATAAACTTGATCGAGAAAAATATACTCGACTGATCAAGTTTACATGCAAGATTATTAGTTTGCTGAAACAAGGGATTTGTGTATTGGGTAGTAATCATTGTTATACATGTACATGCATATTAAAGAGAAAACAGTCTATTTTCACTGGTAGCTCTATTTTCCACTTTTGATCGTGACTATTAAAAATTTAAACTGTAAACTGTAAAAGAAAATGAAATACAAGCTCACCTTGGACACATCGTCTTGTCCTGTATTTACAATGGCATTGAAGTTCTCTGAAAGAATATTTATATTGAACAGATCAGAAACGAAAGCATGTTCAAATGTTATGTTAACACAATGTATATAATAAAAAAATCTGGCCTTATATGTATAGTATATGTATGTTCACGATGAAAGGATATGATTAAAATGCAGATCAACGTGATTCGCTTGTGTTGCTTTCATTACACACAGAATCACTTACTAATTTTAACGATACATCCAGATTTGCTTTGTCATAAGATAATAAGAATATGCCATCTTTACTTGATGCTACATCTAGATTGGTATTTTCATGGGATATTAAAAGGAAAGTAAAAATATACAATCTTATCTTAACGGAATATACAGATTGGCATTGTTATGAGATATTAAAAATATGCTATCTTTACTTAATGAAACGTCTGAATTGGCAATGTCATGGGATATTACAAATATGCCATCTTTCATATATTATAATATTATATAGAAAACCCCTATAACATATATGTGTAATTAAGCCATTTAACCCTATAAGCTGAAATATAAATTCATGTTTTTAAATCTAGTCCAAGAAAACATTTATTTGGTATTTCGTAGAAAATGAATAACTTACTATACAGGGAGATAACTTTAGCACAGCTCTGTATAAAATCTTCTTCTGATATAAACCCATCTGTAGTTCCATATCTTTTACTAATTGCTGATAGTAATCTAATACTCATGTTGAAATCTACAATATTGTTTAATACAATTTGTTTTTGGTGATTTTACTCTGCCTACTCTATATTGGATTAAGCGTTTAGCCTGTTGTATAATTAAATATATTCACTTATCAAACACATTGTAAACTATATCTTGATCGAATCATTAGATGTTACTTTGTGTATAAGTTATGCCAAATTTAGCCTTTATCATGGTGAAAATTTCCAAAAACTAGTGACCTAAAAATGTGGTCAGACTTTATATATCTGGCCCAGTTTCGATATCTGATCAGAAAATCACCTTTGAGAAACTGGATAAATAAAAGCCATAAGATACATCAGCCAGTTTTACTTACGTAATTTTTTATAAAGAAATCTTAATTCAGATAGTTTGATCATTCTAGATGGTTTGAACGTTTCAAAATCTAATAAAATAATCTACAATACACAGATACATATAAATAATAATAATAAAAATTAAACGAGAAATCACGGTCTGAAATTTTTGCCGATGACCCTTGAATATTGAATTGCAAATCGTGGGTAAAAGATTTAACCAAATTGCATAAAACCTATAATTGTTAGTTGACAAATACACTGATTTTAAAATCTGAAAATTCGGTCGAAATCGAACTGAAAATAAACTTGCTAAAGCAAAAAAAAAACTCGGTATCAGAGATAGAACTTCCGGTTTTGATTTATTTGATAATAGAAATCCTTCTTAGATCAACTGTAGATATACAATTTTACCAGTTTGTCTGCAAACTCAACCAAGAATCGCAAAAAAAAATAAATAAAATAATCTGAACGATTACAATACGTTTTCGACAAAGTCGAAATACGTAAAAAATCTCATATCAAACAATAAATAATTATTGTGTATTTAATTTCAATATCGGCCCAGATTACTTGCATTGATTATCGTTTCATATAATGAAATCCGCATGTACCTTTAAATCCTGTACAAACTTCCATATTCTTTCTGCCGCATCTTTGTCTACTTCTGTTTTGCCAGGGTAGGACTGTATAACAGGATAAGATAATAATATAGCATAACATTTTTGAATATTTTTATTGTAGTTATACCCAAACAAAAAACAAGCACAAAGAATGTTGTGATTCATATTTTCCAAATTTGGTGAAATTTGTTTCAGAGACTATTGTTTAAAAATCTTGATTTAAGTTTTATAAAAGGTATCACACAGGGACATTATAAACTTAAATATGGGTATTTCTTTGTGTCATAATTTACCTATGTCTCGGACATTAACAACAATTCAATTTTCAAAAGCAAAATATCAAAATATTTGTTCATGCAGCTTTATGTAATAATATGCAGATTAAGATTTAACAAGGATACAGCAAAATATAAACCGCTTAGACATCGACTGGTCTCCAGTGAAAATCCATCTTCACCATTATACTCTAAAGGAAACGGTATTTTCATGTATTATCGCTTATAAAAAAATCATTTCAAACCACCCCACAAGAGAAAAATCATACACCACTATTATGCAAATCTTTAAGGACAATCAATAACAAACTTGAGTTCCATGTGATTCATTAATAGTTCTCCGATTTACACCCTATAGGATGTACAACAAAATATTCAATTTCTTTTAAATTTAAACGAAAATTATTCGGAATCGTACCTCTCTTCTTAGCTTCGCTGATAATTTTCTGTAACCCAAAAGCATTTACTGAATGTGTTTCTTCATCTGAATACTTCTCAAATAATTCTTCAAAAAAATGTGGTTTAGGAACCCGATCAGGTAACTGAAAACAAAATATTAGATTTTTAAATAAACCTCACTCTAGAAGTCGATGGTCAAAAGTTTCAAACAGTAAGCATTCGAAAAATTTAAAGCGACACCTGACGTGTGTATTATAAATAATCTCATGATTGCCAAGATCAATATGATGTAGCTACGTACTTCAATTGGTCCTGTGTCTTCATCAACAGCTCTGAAATATAATACACTTTCGATTAAAAACAATGTGAACGACTCTCTTGTATGATAGCTTCAAATTTAATTATTCATTTGTTACATTCCGTCTGATTAAAACGTTCATCAACTACAAACCCCTATCTGATTAAAGTACACCTAAGGTTTATCTGTCGTTTTTATTCATGAAATCAAACAAGCTCAGCTTAGCCAAATGGATATATGACGAATTCATATTTAAATTATGTTTTATATTAGTTGTTCATTTTATTACAATAGTGGGTCAAGTTTCAAAGAAGAAACCAGATTCAAGAGGAAGAGAAGTGAATTGTTTTGGCTTCTACTTACACAGCATTCACCTTTTTTTCTGTAAATATTCTAAGTAAGAAAGTCGCCTCGTTCCCCCTATCACGAGTAAATGGTATAACAAAATATGTTCCTGCCTCCAGTTCAAACCTGAACACCATGTCGCGCATTGGTGTCATGTACACATTAAAGGTTCGAATCCAGATAGCGTTTCGTTCATCATACAGTCGTTCAACATCAACACCTTCCTTTAACTAAAACATAATGTATATAGTAAGATGAAATGGAAATAGTACCAGAAAAATGCAAGTAGCAAGCACATGTTACAACATCAAAGTAGAATTTATAATGAAAGATATAAAAGAATCATAAGAGGTACGTAGAATAACCAACCTTGAATATTTCAAACGAAATATATATTTTGTTATCTTTTCTTATATCATCGGTAGTAGGATATCTGGCTAAGGATATAATAACTGTTTTACTTGGATCGCTTTCTCTCTTGATTATCTTATACTGGGGATTGGTCCAAAAGTCTGTGAACATAAGAATATAGGTATGCACATTTTCATGATAAAATTATAAAGGACGAAATAACATGAAGCTGTTTTAACGTTGGTCAAAGTTTCCTAACGAATAATAGAAAAAGCTTTTAAAGAGTAGTCGAGAATATTTCGTCAAGTAAGTTCTTAGATTGTGATTCTTCGCATTCTCCGTAGTCATATAATTTTGTAGGAGGGAATAAACTATTAGGGAAGCGTAGATTTTACTTTCTATACTTTAAATCCCTTTTGACAAAAGGAAATTTGAAATCACTGAAATTCCCTTTAAATTGTGTTCATACCATCGCCATCTCGATATCTGCCACCAGCTGAAATATATTTTACCCAAGAACCATTAAACTGCCGAATTTCCCATTCTTGCTTCCTCTATATAATGTAAGAAAAAGAAGAAGTGTATAATCCAGTTGATATTACATGTACATGTACTTAATAACACCAATAACAGAATCAAATGGTGCGTTTGATCCATCAGTCTTTCTATAAAGGCATTTTGGCAAATTATACTTCAAACTTTTCATTCGCTTTGAGAAGTTGTTTGAGTATGTAAGCATCTAAAAAAGGCACAAACTATCCGGAATGTGTATACGGTATATAGCATATTCAGGTGTTATAAATAGGCCCAATCACCGCAATCCAATGCACGTCTGAGAGGAAAGGAAATAATAATATTATACTTATACTCTACCGGATCTAGGGTAAGTTCTGACATTAAAGCATCTGGAGTTAAATGTGTACAATATGCATAGTCAAACTGTTTTATAAAATCTTTTATACTAATCCTAGAATAATATACATTAACACATGATTAATATGCCAATCTAACAAACTGACGATTTTCCCCTTGTATCATCGGATTGTAATCTGAACGTCCGGCTTACAAAATAACCTTGCAACTCACTGAAATACCTTGGTTTCATTTTCACTGCTGGATACAAATATAAAATGCCATATGGTAAAAGGGGCAAAAGAAATTTCAGATAATTATTCTTACCAGAATTGGCCATCCAAATCCTGAACATATTCCAGTTTTCTTTTGACATCGAGAGATATGTCATTCCACTCATCGGAACTAAAATAAAAGAGTGACATGGACAATATTTACCAATCTACCAATAATCTAGATGATGAAAATCAGATTTTATTTCGAGAAAAGGGGAGATTTTTCATTTTCGTTAACAAATTCATTTCATTGGAGGATGGTTCTTAATTCACCTACAAGTGTTGTTTCATTTTAAAACAAAGCATATTTACTTTTCACTCCAAGCTCCACTCCATTCCAGATGGCCGGCATTTCTAGCATTAGGATCTCTCATCAATAACAATGTTATATGATCATATTTATACTCTATCTGAAAATACATTGTAGTATCGATATGATTGTATCATTGATAGATTTGCACGTTTCTGGATAGCTTACCACGAGAAACGAACTAGTTAGGGAGTTTGTAACAACCAAATTCAATGCAGAGTATCAAATTATGTTTACGTTTACTTCTGAATTCATACAGTATCAAATGATTTTAATAACGTTATTCTTTTTATGAAACCTAAAGCAACACACTAATGATGACTAGCGCATCTCATGCAGGCGATACGCTTTTCAAACTATACAATCACCAACAAAAAAGATCATAAAGATCTAGGATACGATTTTATCATTAGAGAGTATGTCAGAGACCGGATATAGTGTAGTTGACATTTAACATTGTTAAGAAATGGGGATTATACAATTAATTCTTACTTCTACAATTTTTATAATACTGTAAGCATGTTCATCCATTAGTTTCGTATACTTTCTGTTAGACTTTTCTTCGTCTGTCCAAAACGCCCGATTCTACAAAAAAAAATGCAGTAAACGAATCATATCATTTGATGAACAATATTTTGCATTCCACCAAAATCAATTTCTATCCATTTAACACTCAAATAAGTTGGACAAACTCGTTAAGAATTTAGAAGAAAACACAATATTTGATCACATACAATTATCCCTGCACCAAGCTTCGTATTCATTTTGGTACATTTATGAAGTATAGTAGACAATTGCTCCAACGTTTTCACATATTCATTAGTAAGTTTAGGTGGTAAATTCAAGGTTTCGCCAATGCCACCAGTTAAATCAACCAAAGCTTCATTTATATGACCTCCATCTAATGCACCATAGCATGAATATAATCTGAAAATCACAGAAGTCTCACGAATTCGTAATCAACACAATTATTAGAACTGAATTGTTAGAAATTCGAATGTGCGCTGGCTTCTAAATATTTCTAAATGCTGACTGAGCTCCTTTTCAGTCATCCACGGGTAGCCTCTGTTTTGCAGTGAATAATATGAGACTCGGGTGTCGAAGTTTGATTCCACAAACAATAAAAGATAGTCCCAATGGAACTCTAGGAAAATAACTTACAGTTTTCAAAAATATGATAGTTAAACATTGTCTCTTATTTACCGAACAAACCGATTAATCTGCTTATTAGTAATCTACTATCTTACTTTGAGACATCCTTAACAAATCATTGGGCATATAACTACTGAATACAAGAATTAACTGAGATATTACAATTCTGCAATTGTAGCTGACAATCAAGTATTTGCGAAGCGTACGTCACTCTTGACCATTATCAGAAACTTACTTAGCATAAGCTTTCTCCAACAAAGGGCACCAGAACTCGTTGGGTTGAGCATGGTTTTTACAGTAGATGAGTCGACCACGTTTATTTGTGGGTAATCTATCATCTATAATAATTTCCTTCCATTCGCCATCGTACCAAAAGTTAAAACATACCACTCCTGAAAATATATAGCAAATAAGCAGTAAAAACTATACAATTGAATAATGAGCTAAAAATGAAAATCAACATATTGATCTAGTAGTTGTGATGATTTATAGTTTTTAGTATGAAGTCCGTGACACGAGTCCATCTACAGACTCTTATAGATTTTTAAAAAGATTAATACTCAAGTCAACTTCCAACAATTTGACCTGACAGGGACATCAGGTTTTCTTGAATGATTTGAATGACCTTTGTCCTTGCGAGCTCGTAGATTTAGCATTTGTTGTGTAGTGTTTCTACTCGGTAGATGGTCGCTTTACATTTCTTCTTTCATTTCGCTCCAATTGTTATCGATAAGTTTATTTGCTAAATCAGCCCAAGTTTGTTCAATTTTTGCCTCTCTTCAAATGCTGATTTGAAAATGTTTCAATATAAACTATAAATCATTAGTGTACTGCCAGATATATATATTCATTGATCGTACGTTATGAGGTGCTGTTATAGACAAGTTATATATTACTAACCTGTTTGATCTAACTCTTGGTCTGGTACAACCTTTTTAAACAACATTTCATCTGTAGCAATAGTAGCAACAACAGAAATAAACCAGCAGTTACCTACAAATATATATTACGAATATCAACCTAATGTAAATTGATCTTGACAAATTTCTAGGATCAAAATTTTTCCAGCCGCTGCTGAAGATTGAGTAATTGAACTCGCAAGCACAAATTGTCCTGAATATTTTGACTATGCCTTGATTTAACCCCCTTATTTTGTACGTTATATATTCTTCAAGACACCCGATTCGCTTTAAGAAGCATCCTCTTCTGCTGCTTATTTCATTTAAGGTTGTAACTATTCGTGTATATATGCCTACAGTAACTTATCACATCCTTAATTTTGGTCATATTTCATCTAATCTAAAAGGAGGAGATTGAGTGACGTTGAACTCACCAAGTTGACCTTGTGTAATATCATCATACTTGGCACCACCAACTATAAACCTAGCATTATCTTCAATATCCTGTCATAAAACATGCTTAAAATTACTTCATTACTAATGGGTTACAAATGGTCTTTCTGCAGAGGTAATGACACCCCAAATGCACCTCCACTTTCGCGACCATTGATTGCATGGCAATAAATCATGTAACTAGCCTAAACGAAACGTTTATTTAATGGCTAATAAAAGTTGAATATAACAGGTTTTTCAAATTGGTTATATATGATTAACATAACAATGACAAAGTAACTTATTATGTTAAATTAGAACGATTGTGATATGAGAATGATATATTGAGGAAAGGCAATGAAACCAAATATTAAATGACTACAAAACAGCAAAATAACATCATTGAACCCATGAACATCAGAAGCTATAACAGTTATTTACAAAAGGATGGATAAAGGACAATAAAAATGACATGTAAAAAGTCCACCACGTAATTTCAAGTAGTAACTTATCAGAGCCAGGAAGGCTTGAATATTCAACTCGATTGGGAGGGTAAATATGGAAAAGCACTAATTATAACAAAGCAACTTTGCCATTGATCAAGTTTCCAACATCTTCTCATTGGACTTGATGGCCTTCCCGTGTTAATTACCCAATTTATTTCCTTCATTATTTACTTAAAGAAAATGTTAAAAATATTTTTTGTGTCGAACGCATCCTATATACAGGTAGATTTAACAAATCACTAGGTAAATATTCACTATGCAAACACCACAGTTCACTGCTAAAAAATGGGTGTGTATTTACAAGTTACAAGTCGATCACAAACATGGCATAACAAAAATTCAGCTTTAGACAAACGACATAGGGTAAATGAATGTCCATAAAATCAATGATCAATTTAAGGGAAGGGCAGATGATAATTAAGAACTCACATGATGATTTGCGACTATTTTTCTGACGAACTCGACAAAATGACGATAAACATAATATAAACCTTCAATATTTCCGTGTAGATATAAAACTATTCTAATATTTCGGTTAGTAATTACTCTAATTTTGGATGCCTCAATGGTATTTTGATAGGCCATTATATACAAAAAACGGAATGATGAGGCTACTCGCGACGCCCCATAAACATGCTCTTGAAATTTTATGTGTAAACTATGTCTAAAAAATGTATTTTCGTCAAGGACATAATATAATTTATTCTATCATACCTGAGGTCTTCTCCACTCAAGATCTTGACCCCATAGTCCTTCAAATGTCAAAGAGCTGGAGTTAGCAGGGAAATCGGGATCTTCGTATAGTCTGCCACTTCTCTCTGCCTCCTCTTTAATCCTACGGAACTTTTCTGAGACCATCTTTGATTAATCACCTTCCAATACTGATCGGTTTATAATTCAAAGTTATGATTACGTTAACGCCTCCATTGTATCGTTCACAAGTAAAAGACTATGTGGGTCTATTATTCAAACTTCAATTGACAAACAGGTATAAGAGATTAAAACTGGTTTGGTTGGTATGTATTGTAAATACAAGAATTGGGAATTTTTTTTTTTCTGGTTGACATATAAGATTTCACGACATGATGAGTCCTATCGAATATCGTCACTTTCGATGATTCTTACACTCACAAATTCGTCCTTCTTGAAACTACCAATGACTTTTCTTTAGCTTACAGGTTATATTGCTGAAAGACGTAGTTTGGGTGTGTACGTTAATTAATGTAAAGTATTCACAGTATCTGATTAAAAACGAAAGACTTATATCATTCGTAGCTGTGATGTTGGGTGTGATGGCGGTGGCAATAATTTGCAATAATTCATTACTATGGTTATACCATGTATGCAATACTCTTCACAGACAAACAGCCTGTTTTTGAGTATTATTTGAATCTTACCTGATGTGCGTTAATATCACCTCTTTCGCCAGAAGCCGTACATATTGTATTTATCATCACTCCAAATATATAAAGATAAGATTGCTCGGTTTTTATGTTTTGAACTCGCTTATAAACTAGTTATTGTAACTTATTTGAGGTTGGCTGTCTTTATAATACGAAGACTGGACAAATACATTAATATTAATAGGAATTGTCTTTTGTAAATTACTTTCTGATAATTTTAGATAATGGACCCCAGTTTTCGTCATTTGAACTCAATCAAGTCCATAATATCAATCTGTCTTCCAATAAAGCTGACAGTTTTGTAAACATTGCGAAAACAGCAAGATTTCTTAGTTTTGTAAAAAAATTCAATATATCATGGCAAAACATCCGCTTGACTGTCGCTGCAAACAAAACCACTATTTTTATAAATAACCTTCCACCAATAATGTTTGCAATGTTTTACTGGACTATTATGTAGTTTACATTTCACTTCAGACTTAGTATAAATACGAATAAGACAATATATATCTTATAAAATGTCGAGGTGTTATTTTGAGAAATGTCGTTCTGATATGCTTTTCATTACAGTTTTGATAATTTTTATAGGTAGCTGTATTGCCTTTTGGTCATCTTTGCAGTCAAATATCCAAACGGCTTTCTGGGAAAGTTTTGCTAGTGCTCTGCAACAACAGTGGTATGCATTCAAAGTTTGCCGGAACTATGCCAATATTGTCACGTGGCACGCGATTCTTTTGGATAAAACCATAATATTTGTAAAATGTGTCAATTAAAGTAAAACGTCCGTATGATATGTATTGGTAATATCATAAAATATTTGATTAGATAACAGATAGTCACAATACAACATTAAATACTAGTACATATATCGTAATTGTAAGGACAATCTCCCAAAGCTTCATATTATGCTTCACGTGGTTCCAGATATTAATGTTGTTATTGATTTAGAATCCTAGTTTATTATTGATATAAAGGGATTTCTTAAATCCGTCCCTCAAAAATTAAACCCGTTCCCTAAAATAACTTAAAATATAGAAATTAAGTTGAATAGGGAAGTTATGATGAAGGTAAATCAAATCAATCATATTTCCAGTCAAAGTTTTATAAACTTTGTCAGCTGTTACAATACACTATACAATTCATTCTTCTCCTGCGTTGTATAATTCTCCAATTTCTTTTTTAAACTGTTTATGTAAGGCTGTTCGTTTATTTTTAAATGTTGGTGTTAATAAACCATTTTCTACTGAGAATAGTTCATTATGAATATAGATATCTTTCACCTGTAAAATACAAACCGTAGAAAGATTTTAAAAACTGTGGGCTAAAATCAAAACTGGCGTTTTCATTTAGTATGATTCGGAATGCGACAATGCCTCATGCTGGCGCCTTTTCCGCTCGTACGTTGGGAATTGTTTGAAGACTCCCCACAGGAAAAATTTTTAAAATTGTGATTGATTCGTGATTTGACGAAATTGTCATGTTTTTTCTCGAAAATATTTCGTTCTTTTGGTCAATCGGGAAGATAGTTTATTTGACATGTGACTTTTTGTAAAATTTAGTCATTTTTTATAGATTACGTTCTCATATTTGGCACTGAAGAAACTTGCAAAAATACTTGAGTAAGAGATCTTGATCCCAAGAAAATATTTAAAATCTTGTTTCATTCGCTTGCATCTGAGGCAGTTCCTAACAGCATAGTGTCCAAACCACGCCTTTATTCGTCATATTTCTAAATAAATAACATAACCCGTATTCGTGATACTATGTTTCAAACAGCACACTAATACTCTCCTATTCTATCTGCTTCCTTCGGCTTATAATTACCTGTTCAAAACCTTTTAATTGTGCTTCTTTACCACATCTTATCATATCTTTTAGTACCACTTGCTTTATATCCTGATAAAAACAGAATGGATTTAAATGTGTTTTTCAACAACATGAAATTCTATGCCAATATGGATTGCAGAAATATTTTACCAGTGTCCACTGCCATGAAATAACTTTATAAACTAAAAAACGATCAGAAATATGACCAGGTTTTATTAGGGGTTATCCACATCTCCCAAAGTGCGTTTTTTTTAAAAGACATAATTAAAAATAATTTTTATATTACTGTTGGCAACAGACTTAATTTAGTATCACGTGACCTTGTGAGTCTTGAACTTTTGGTTGGCGCACTTAAATAAACAGCGATTGCATTCTCTCATGCAAAGGTATCGTTCCTTGCAATCATTGTAACACGTTATTGTTTAACTCATCTGTAATAAAATTTACCTCATCTCTTACATTATTATTATTATTATAATTGGACCATTGAGACATATATTCTTCATCTAATACAACTACAGCCATAACACAACTCTACAAATTAATATAGAAACAATTTATATAAATGAGTCATATTTTGTAGGGAATAAAACAAGAAAATAATATAGATCACGTCCAGAAACACTTCGTCGTGATATTGGTATTGATAGTGACATTGTCTGAAAACTTAAAGTGTTTTCTAAAAAGCGCTTAAGGATTTCTTAAAGATTTTGAGGGCAATAAAATCAGCTCAGTCATAACAAATTGTTTTAAGGTGCTGATAAACAGGACCAAGAGCAAAACCTCTAGCGATATCGTCAGTTGGTTTAAACATGCATAAAACTTAAAACAAATCAGGAATCCTTAACACGTGTGTTTCATTGGCATCTGCAACATCTGTCACCTGAAGATCTTACAGTATAGATATCCAAATCTGTAAATACATATTTCAAACAAAGCATACCTTCATACTATTTCCTTCCACAAACACTTGAGCTACAAATGGACTTCTTTGATAAATATTTTCAATTTTTTCAGCAGCAATATATTCTCCCTATATATACAAGATGTAAATCATATATTGAAACCCCTTTATCATACTGTAAGTAAGTAAATATCCATATAACGGTTTAGGAATATCGATGCATAATCTCGTTCGTAATTTTCAATAAAAACGTGTAGATAATTTTTTCTTCAAGATCCAAAGATGCAATGTACACATTGGCAATGATATTATTGGTGTGCGTAATTTTCATAGCAGAACACGATAATACAAGAAAAAAACGTGTGTTAAAGTTACCTGAGCTAATTTAAATATATTTTTCTTTCTATCAATTATTTTCAGGCAACCATTCTACAAAAAGAAATACTGCGCTTTTATTGTGTTCATGGAAATGTATAACGACCATCTCGAGTCAATCGCGTTTTCAAACCTATCAAAAACAGATCGCTGAAACTTGGCTGAACACGTCCAAAACAAACGCCGTGACTCGGCGATCATTGGTGACAATGACGACTTCTCCACGATGTTTTACGTTTCTTTCACATTCATAAACTACGCTTATGGTGAACGTTATACACTCTGAACGAATTTTCCGTCACCATAGCAGCACAGTAGTTCTTGTGTGACAGAGGTATTACTAACCGGTAACCATGTACCAATATCACTAGTATGGACCCATCCATCTTTATCTATAGCTTCAGCTGTTTTCTCTGGATTTTTATAATAACCATGAAACATACTAGGACCTTTAACCAGTATCTGAAAATTAAAGAAAACCAATAAGTTGTATGTGCATCTAATGGCAAATTTTGTTAGGGCTTTAGCTCTTTACTTTAATACATTTGTTCAGCGAGGTGTCAAATTCATTTCAAGATAAAAAAAAAAGCACATTATAGAAAAAGCATCGGCTAATATAGACCAATTTTACTGGTCAAAAGGAATAACTACATTATGTCATTTACACGAACCTCGCCACTTCCATTCCTAGAATAATAATCCATTTCTGGTACATCAACCAGTTTAATCTTATTACATATTAATGGTCCACCAACATGTCCTGGAAGCCAGACATAAGCACAAGTATGTTCAAATATAATAAAATATAATTTGTTTTTTGTTTTTTTGGGGTTTTTTTTTTTGATTGAACGATGCCGGTATGTAATGATGTTTGTATCTATGTTTTAATGATTTCAGTTAGGAAAGCTTTTGTTATATCCCTAATTATGGTCGTAGCAGGAATTGACTTGACCATAGTCTGGTGTCATTATTGATTCTTGACGAACTCGGAATCAGTGTCTTTCATTCTTTTTGATTTTCGTCTTTGGTCTTTGTCTTTTGTCTTCGGTCGTTGTTGTAAGTTATGGTTTGGTATGAACCTGTTTATTATAACTACATTAATACAGTGACTTGTTATTTGTATTATACTTGATACATCACAAGTAAAGAAGAAAGACGTTACAATTGGTGCCGTGACCAAGATTTTTTGTTTGTTTGGTGACCGGTGTACAAGCATTTTTCTTGTAAGTCTCGTGACCATCGGCAAATCTTTTGCCGTTAACAAGATTAGCCATGTAGAATAATAGCGAAAATGGTGTCAGACGTTGGAAACTGGAAACTGGAAACGTAGACTTATGAACTGGAAACTGGAAATGTACTGGAAATGAGAATGGGAAACTGGAAACGTACCGAAAAGAACGAAAAAGCCCTGATTCCATGTTCGTCAGCGAGTATATCTCACTACTGTGACTCATGGTCAAGAATCAATAACGACACCCGACTATGGTCAAGTCAATTCCTGCTACGACCTTTATTAGGAAGATAACAAAAGCTTTCCGAACTTAAATCAGGGTCTTTCGTTCTTTTCGGTCTTCGTCTTTAGTTTTTGTCTTCGGTCGTTGATGTTAGTTTGTCTTGGTATGAACCTTTTTATTGTAACAACATTAATACAGTTGTTCTGACCAAAAGTGACTCGTTATTTGTATCATACTTGATACATCACAAGTAAAGAAAGAAACGTTACAAGTAGGATAGAAAAATATATGGCTCTGTCATTTTTTATGTCCAGGTTTTAATAAATCTAATTATATCATACCTGGAACTGTTTCTCCAGGAATATTCCATGCTATTCCAGAGGCTGCTTCTGTTTGACCATAACTTTCAATGACCTATATAATTCATAAAAACACATTGGTTCAGATATATCAACAATGATCAATGTGTATCTCTTCTATAATGTTAAAACTGTCTCTACTTCCAGGACGTTTCTAATATCGATATGGTATGTAATAAATGTATAGTTTAAAGGGATTGTATATAAAGATGTTTCAAAACTGTTTATTTGTCTCGGCGACACTGATAGCATCTATTAGCATCTGTTGTTGGTGTCTGTAAAGACGTCGTATCTAATGAAAATCGGGGAAATTGTCAACAGATTTCGTCATTGTTAGAAGTGTTGCGATATGAGCTTTTGTCTATTGCGATATGGGCAGATTTTTATTACGATAGGTTCAAATATGTAGTTAGTTCTCAATTAAAAACAGGAATGCTGTAGGTTCATCATAAGGTTATAGCCTTCTCGAGCATGCTCTAATTTGAAACATTTTTTCAGATTTTCTGTTCAGTCGGGTTGAAAAATGTCGTAAATAGTACTTTCCGGCAATTTTCACAAAGCAGTTTTGATAACATCACCCAACTCAGGTAATTTGTAATTTTAATGTGCAAATCTACATACTATACAACCGAAAGCAGATCTGGCAAAATTCAACACTTCTTCAGATAATGGTGCTGAACCAGTTATAATCATTTTAATTCTACCACCTAGTAAATTCTGTATTTTACTGAATAATATCTTGTCCCAAATACTATTTCTTCTTATTATACCACTGTAAATATAAAACATTACTAATGATACTAGTTATATACTATTTCTTCTTATTATACCACTGTAAATATAAAACATTACTAATGATACTAGTTATATACTATTTCTTCTTATTATACCACTGTAAATATAAAACATAACTAATGATACTAGTTGTATACTATTTCTTCTTATTATACCACTGTAAATATAAAACATTACTAATGATACTAGTTATATACTATTTCTTCTTATTAAACCACTGTAAATATAAAACATTACTAATGATACTAGTTATATACTATTTCTTCTTATTATACCACTGTAAATATAAAACATTACTAATGATACTAGTTATATACTATTTCTTCTCATTATACCACTGTAAATATAAAACATTACTAATGTTACATGTAGTTATATACTATTCTTCTTATTATACCACTGTAAATATAAAACATTACTAATGATACTAGTTATATACTATTTCTTCTCATTATACCACTGTAATATAAAACATTACTAATGTTCATACATAGTTATATACTATTCTTCTTATTATACCACTGTAAATATAAAACATTACTAATGATACTAGTTTATACTATTTCTTCTTATTATACCACTGTAGATATAAAACATTACTAATGATACTAGTTATATACTATTTCTTCTTATTATACCACTGTAAATATAAAACATACTAATGATACTAGTTTATACTATTTCTTCTTATTATACCACGTAAATACTAAAACATAACTAATGATACTAGTTGTATACTATTTCTTCTTATTATACCACTGTAAATATAAAACATTGCTAATGATACTAGTTATATACTATTTCTTCTTATTATACCACTGTAAATATAAACATAACTAATATCTAGTTAAATACTATTTCTTCTTATTATACCACTGTAAATATAAAACATTACTAATGATACTAGTTATATACTATTTCTTCTTATTATACCACTGTAAATATAAAACATTACTAATGATACTAGTTATATACTATTTCTTCTTATTATACCACTGTAAATATAAAACATAACTAATGATACTAGTTGTATACTATTTCTTCTTATTATACCACTGTAAATATAAAACATTACTAATGATACTAGTTATATACTATTTCTTCTTATTATACCACTGTAAATATAAAACATTACTAATGATACTAGTTATATACTATTTCTTCTGTAAATATAAAACATTACTAACTAGTTAAATGCTGTTTCTTCTTATTGTACCACTGTAAATATAAAACATTACTAATAATACTAGTTATATACTATTTCTTCTTATTATACCACTGTAAATATAAAACATTACTAATGATACTAGTTATATACTATTTCTTCTTATAATACCACTGTAAATATAAAACATTACTAACTAGTTAATCTTTTCTTCTTATACCACTGTAAATATAAAACATTACTAATGATACTAGTTATATACTATTTCTTCTTATTATACCACTGTAAATATAAAACATTACTAATGATACTAGTTATATACTATTTCTTCTTATTATACCACTGTAAATATAAAACATTACTAATGATACTAGTTATATACTATTTCTTCTTATTATACCACTGTAAATATAAAAATATAAAACATTACTAACTAGTTATATGCTGTTTTTTATTTTACCACTGTAAATACAGAGCAATACTGATAATACTATTACACCACTGTAAATACAAATCAAGGCTAGTCATATATTATACCACTCATTATAATATCTCAAAGTCTCCAAATTTCCATAGTAATATTTTTGAAATTACAGAATTCACCTTTGAATTTCCTTTGACTTTGACTGTAAACCCCATTTCAAAAAGCATGATTTTAGCTTATTTTTCTTTGCTTCATTTATTGCCTAAAATATGAATTATATTGAAATAAATGACAGAAAGTCATAGATCAAATTTTATAAACATAGACATAAAAAGCGTTGATCACGCTCCATTAGCAGTCTACTCTAATGCCTTTGGCTTGTGCAAATTACATTACATTATCATGCATGGTTATTATTAGATGATTATTTCATGCTTAATCTGAACAGACTGCAGACTGAACGTCGGATTCGTCTTATTCCTTCACTGTAATGGCCGCTTTTCGTGTTTTACAGATGTTTGTAATGAACGCTATCAAACGTTACAAGAAGCCTGTATGAAATAAGCAATAATATTTCTAATCTGTCTGCCAAGGACTATGATACTTCCAATACCATGGCAGCATTTACAATAGTTTGTCCTTGGTCCTTGTACATAGCTTACCGTTTGGTGCATTCTATTCAATATTCGAGGTACTGTAGGGAAAATAGTTGGTCTTAATGTTTGTAAATCATCAGTTAATAGTTTGATATCACCTTGATAAAATCCTATTTGGGCTCCATTCATAAACAATGATAACTGAAATATATAGACAATCAATCGCATATCTGATATTGACTTTTTATTATCAGAAATTACCGAGTTCCAAATATACTACAAATCTAATACGTGAGATTAAATTGACCAGGCAATGCTGACAATTCAAAGCGTTACCGCAAAAGAGAGACAAAGCAAAGGTTTTTGGATTGTTGTCATCTAAATTGATCACGTACATATGGTTTAAATCTTTTCCCTGGGACTGGTAATCCAAGTTTTTCAAATAAGAGGCGGGTAGTTTTCGGCGCCTTAACAGTGGATTTTTTTTTTTTTAAATTTATAATATGTTATGCTCTCCAACATTTAATTTAATTATTTTCAGCCCGTAGTTAATGTTTTTTCAGCCATTGATATATGGCTAGTTACTTTGATTGATAATAATTGTACACTTTGGTACGATGTTTTTTTTAATTGCATTTTGGGGGGATTAGGGGGCCCCTTAAAGGTGGGTTCGTGGACTTCATTCAACCCCTCTCAGTGGTAGTTGAACAAGCTAAAATGAGGGTATGTGCGCCTATCCAAGAATGCCACAACACGAATAGTGAATGAGTAATTTTGTGTACCATGCATAGATACTAATAGATCGCTCTTATTTCTCTCTTGAATTATTTTGAGGTATGACAAAGTCTTCCGACTATCACTTTAAATCAAACGACTATATCCCTTTAAATAGAATATCGAACACAAAGTTATTTATGCTTACCTGTATTCCTCTTTCAAAAACATGAGCCAATGGAAGATAGGATAGATGAACATCATTTGGTGTAATTTCAACATTTGGCTGCAACAAACCAAAAATATAAAATGATTTCATGTCAAATTTCGAGACAGAAATAATTTTCATGCGATCTCAAAAGAACACAATTGTGGTATAAATTAAATAATCTGGGTAAGAATTTTATATATTTATTTTATCCTTTTTATATTAATAGGTAAGATAATAAACTCTATCCATGATATAAAATATAAGCGTTTAGCTTAATACTTATCACTACCTTGACATGAGCTAATACAGCAGATGCATTGGAGACCAAGTTTGTATGTGTCAGCATTACACCTTTAGGTTCACCTGAAATAACGGAACACATCTGAATGAAATCCAAACTATACCATTTTAATACATTAAAGAACAACTCTATATAGAATACAAACTCTAATGCAATGTTTTTCCCAATGTGTAACCATACTTCCTGTCCATGTTAATATGAGATGCCATAAAGCCGTTATGGTGATTACCTGGAGGGCATATGTTATACTAATGTAAGTACAAACTTTACAATTTACAGAACACATCATAAATAAATTTTAGTGTATACAACCATCTCTAAAGAAAACATAATATTCTTCTATCAAGATAATAGATCAAACCTTTATGCGAAGATAAATAATTACGATAGTGTAGACGTTTCTTTTCCCATCGGTATACATGTATTATATAAATAGTATGTTACCTGTAGTACCACTTGTATAACATATAGTAGCTAAATCATCAGGTTTAGGTAACTATAAAGAACAAATATAGAAAATAAAAATTTTGTAGATTGTTTGTGCATTGAGAAGATCTTCATTTAAGATTTTTCTCAAGGATATACTTGACTTTAACATTGATACGTCGGCTTAAGTCCAAAACCACAGAAGTCCAATGCTATTAGTGTTTTATTAACTTTCATAAAAAAAAACCTTACCACTGGCTCAACTGGATTGGTCTTACCATTTTCCTGAAATAGCACTTAATTCTAGGTATTCTTAAATACACAATAATAGATTATCACATCATGGTTACGGTATCTGAGATTAATTTAAATGAAAGGGACATTTCTTTTCGTCTATGTTTACGTGTTTCTTCAAACTGTGCTGACCATCCAGTATGCCACGAGGTATTATTGTCAGAACAAAAACTGCATATTTAACACCCCCAGCAATGACCCTTAATCGAACTGAGACTAGGAAAAATGCTCGTATAAAACAAAAAAACCTTACCTGTATATCTGTAAATTGATGAAGGTGTATATCACCTTGTTTAGCCAGTTCTTTTATCTTTTCTGTAATTTTTTCTATTATTATAATGTTTTTCAGACATTTAATATTCTTGGTATCTTGTAATATTAATTCTGCTTTACTACATTTTTCACATAGTAATGTCGTAATGTTGGCTACAAAAAAAGTGATTAAAAGTGAGGAAATAATAGATCGCCGAAACATATACTTACTCTCATTGATGATATATTGACCAGCTGATGTACCTAAAGTATCATGTAATAAAAAACACTTACTATGATTGATGATAAAATGACCAGCTGATGAACCTAAAGTATCATGTAATAAAAAACACTTACTATGATTGATGATATTTTGACCAGCTGAGGAACCTAAAGTATCATGTAATAAAAAAAAAACACTTACTATGATTGATGATATATTGACCAGCTGATGAACCTAAAGTATCATGTAATAAAAAAAACTTACTATGATTGATGATATATTAACAAGCTGATGAACCTAAAGTATCATGTAATAAAAAAACACTTACTATGATTGATGATATATTGACAAGCTAAAGTATCATGTAATAAAAAAAACTTACTATGATTGATGATATATTGACAACCTAAAGTATCATGTAATAAAAAAAACTTACTATGATTGATGATATATTGACCAGCTGATGAACCTAAAGAATCATGTATTTAATAAAACTTACTATGATTGATGATATATTGACAAGCTGATGAACCTAAAGTATCATGTAATAAAAAACTTACTATGATTGATGATATATTGACCAGCTGATGAACCTAAAGTATCATGTAATAAAAAAAAACACTTACTATGATTGATGATATATTGACCAGCTGATGAACCTAAAGTATCATGTAATAAAAAAAACTTACTATGATTGATGATATATTGACAAGCTGATGAACCTAAAGTATCATGTAATAAAAAAAACTTACAATGATTGATGATATATTGACCAGCTGATGAACCTAAAGTTATCATGTAATAAAAAAAAACATTTACTATGATTGATGACATTATAAACCAGTGATGAACCTTTGTATCATGTAATAGATAAATAAATATGATTGATGATAAAATTGCCAGCTGATGTACCTAAAGTATCATGTAATAAAAAACACTTACTATGATTGATGATAAAATGACCAGCTGATGAACCTAAAGTATCATGTAATAAAAAACACTTACTATGATTGATGATATTTTGACCAGCTGAGGAACCTAAAGTATCATGTAATAAAAAAAAAACACTTACTATGATTGATGATATATTGACCAGCTGATGAACCTAAAGTATCATGTAATAAAAAAAACTTACTATGATTGATGATATATTAACAAGCTGATGAACCTAAAGTATCATGTAATAAAAAAACACTTACTATGATTGATGATATATTGACAAGCTAAAGTATCATGTAATAAAAAAAACTTACTATGATTGATGATATATTGACCAGCTGATGAACCTAAAGAATCATGTATTTAATAAAACTTACTATGATTGATGATATATTGACAAGCTGATGAACCTAAAGTATCATGTAATAAAAAACTTACTATGATTGATGATATATTGACCAGCTGATGAACCTAAAGTATCATGTAATAAAAAAAAAACACTTACTATGATTGATGATATATTGACCAGCTGATGAGCCTAAGGTATCATGTATTCGCACGACATTGCATCGGCAACAAAAAATTGCTTTTAGATTAATTCTTGGTTCTAAGTATAATACTGATTTGTCACTGAATCTTAAAAGGCTTAATATTTTTGACATTAAAACCAGGCATAATTTTAATTCGTATAAATTTATGTATAAAATTCTGAACAACTTGTCTCCTTCCTACCTTTCAAGCCTCTTTAGCTATAAACAGACGCCTTATTCTAGCATAAATTCAAAACTTGTGGTGCAAAAACCACGAATCAATTTGATTAAACAAAGTATTAAATACAAAGGATCAATTTTATGGAATGGTCTAGACGAAAATATTAAATCAGCATCAGATTTTAAGACTTTTCGAAGGATGATTCTTGGTAATCTTTCATTAACATAAGCATACTTCCTGTTACACGGGTATTCTTTTCACCAACTATAGGATTACTTGCTGATGGCTATCTTAACAATTGTGTTTCTCCATGATTTAATGATTTAAGTAATTTATTAATTTTATTTTTCCCTTTCCCACAGGTATATCACCACCAACAATTCTATTTTGGCCTATCTTGAACCATTTTGAAAATCTAAATTACTACTGTCGGGGGATGAGTAAACATCCTTAAAGCTGGTCTTGAGCATGGACAAATCCTACCTCCCCCTCCATAGAAAATAGAAAGATAAAAATATTGGGGTAGCCTAGCACATACTGATTTGAATTTTTTTTTTTTACTTTTTTTATTTTTAATATATTATTATTGATGTCTTTGTCCAGCTGATGTACCTAAAGTATCATGTAATATGTAACTTACTATAAATTGATGAATATTGACCATTTTATAAACCCAAATGTATCATGAAATTAAAAAACACTTACTTGATGATGATATATTGACTTTTTGGGGTTTAATATCATGTAATAAAAACCTTACATGATTGATATATGTGAATTTGAGAACTAAAGTATCAAATAAAAAATTTTTTGCGGTTACTAGGGTGGATGATATATTTACAGCTATTTATAAAGTATCATGTAAAAAAAATCTCCTATTATGAATGATATATTGACATTTAAAAATAGTAATGAAATTTAAAAATACTTACTATGATTGATGTATATGCCAACTATATCCTGTATCTTTTAAATACAAAAACTTACTGTATTGATGATATATTGACGAATTGTAATTACATATTCATGTATTTAATATAATTTTCTTTTTTTTTTTTTTTTTTTTTTTTTTTTGAACCAAATTGCCATGGTGAATAAGACTTACTATGATTGATGATATATTGACAGCTGATGAACCTAAGTATCATGTAATAAAAAACTTACTATGATTGATGATATATTGACCAGCTGATGAACCTAAAGTATCATGTAATAAAAAAAAACACTTACTATGATTGATGATATATTGACAAGCTGATGAACCTAAAGTATCATGTAATAAAAAAAACTTACAATGATTGATGATATATTGACCAGCTGATGAACCTAAAGTATCATGTAATAAAAAACATTTACTATGATTGATGACATGTTATAAACTGATGAACCTTGTGTATCATGTAATAGATAAACTAAATATGATTGATGAAAAATTGTCAAGCTGATGAACCTAATGTATTATGTAATAAACTAAACTTACTTTGATTCATTATATATAAACAAGTTGATGACCACAATGTATCATATAATAAATAAAACTTACTATGATTGATAATATAATGACAAGATGTAGAACCATTATGTATCATATAATACATAAAACATACTATGAATGATGACATAATGATAAGCTGATGAACCTAATGTATCATATAATCAATAAAACTTACTATGAATGATGACATATTGATAAGCTGATGAACCTTATGTATCATATAATAAATAAAACATACTATGGCTGATGAACCTAATGTATCATAATAATACATATAAGTTACTATGAATGATATATTGATAATCTGATGAACCTAATGTATCATGTTATAAATATAAGTTACTATGATTGATGACATATTGACAAGCTGATGAACCTAATGTATCATATAATAAATATAAGTTACTATGATTGATGCTACGTGTTATATAATAAGTATAACGTACAATCTGATGAACCTAATATTATGTTATATGTTATATAATAAATATAACTTACTATGATTAATGATATATTGGCAAGCTGTAGAATCTAATGTACTGTGCAATGGTACAGTAACCAATGAATATGCATTGCAGCCTTGTTCCGTAATGGTCCACTAAAATATTTAAATTATAATATAAATAAATCAACATCATAAATATATTAAGTCTTAGGTTTTTTTTTACTTTATTAGATAATTATTGTTCGGAAGTATTTTAGGAAACACAGAAGCAAGAACTCCACTCTTTAACATATTAATAAATTTAAGCATTCAACATCAATAGCAAAATTTGGCAAGCCGCCTTGAATAAGCCTATTCCTTTAAAGAACATCTGAGATCTTGGCATTTATTTTCACCTGTAATCATATATATAGGTGTATATCTTTCATTAAATTATTTAACAGTAATAGTTAGTGTTAAAACAAACCTTTCAAAATAATTTCAGTCATTGAAGCAATTTGGAATACACTTAATGAACGGTAAACTAACCCCTGATTATTCTCCATCATAGCTCAACAGATTAAGAAGATGGCGAGTATTTAGTGCAAAAAGATTTTCACAAAATTCAATAAACTACTGTACATGTACCTCTTTTCTGTTAGAACTATATATACCAATAAAAGTCTCTTGACCAGGTTTTAACCCTAGATTAATTAACCCTGCACCAATATTCAATGCCTGTTCATATACCTGTAAATTAAAAATATTTTAATTCTTAATCTTACCTATAGGTTCAAATAAATCTTTTCAGAACATGAACATTTTAGTGAATTAACGGGAAAGATATTGAACTGACTTTAAAAAATAACTATTGAACCATAATATTTTTAAGTTCTGAATTATTCTATGCTTCTTTTTAAGTGGTTAAATACAATTTGAAATACTTACATATAACCTGTATACAAAAGAAAGATTACGAATTTTTGGAGGACACATGTTTTTAATTGTGTTTTGTCTTGAAGAACTATCCTAGAGATAATTAAAAAAAAGACTTCAAAAATTAGACTAACAAATGTGGCACTCTTAGAACACAAAAACAATTCATCTACATACTTGTTTATAAGACATCCATTGATATTCTTTATTAGGACCACTTCTACTTCCAAGACAGTTACCATTCTCTTAAATAAAAAGTTCCATCAAATGAAGTGACGAACAATGATGGACTATTTGAATCATTAATTACTTGCATTATAATAATGGCCAATCTAATTCTGTGAGAAAAAGCAGAAATCATATTTTTGACTGCTATGGCGCACAATTTACAGATTTTAAATTTGTTTTCATTGTAGTAGATTCTACAACATCTTGGTATCATATATTCCATGATAAATATATTAACAGCAACCCGGATGGCGAGTTAAACACGCACACTTTGTTATTTTTTAAATACGACAGAATATTACCTAAAATTTCTCTTGGATTTAATGATAGGAGAGGGATATTATGAGATATAAAATATCTCCAGAACATTTTGATGACGCAATTAGAGTTTTAGAAACATTGAAAGAGCATACATGGACGTAGTTCATATCGATTTTGAATCAGTACCTCCAATAAGTCGAACTTTTGTGAAGGCTAGAATATTTCAACTAAGTCCTCAGATCACACTGAAAGCCATTTAAAAGCCTTTAAATGTGATTATTTCAACGTTTGGTTATAATACTAAGCCTTGTTTGTGTTATGTCCATGTAAGAACCATGCGTCGCATTTGATAGGGAAACGTCTCGACAGTCTACATTGTGAATTACCTGATACACGAATTCCTCTTTGAAAACTTTCATACAATGTTTTACTGTCTTCATATAAATATTCCATTAATTTTGAATCTTTGGTTAAAAAGGCAGAGATCCTAACACCAGGCTATAAAATAACAAAACACAATGATTTTTGGTTGTTATTTGAAAACAGATGTACAAATAAACGCCAAAATGTACAGACTGATGTCTCCTACTTACAACCATAATTATCGAAAGATTATAATACGGTCCAACCTCAAAACGTGTTTAAGATTGCTTAATTAACGACAACCGGTTCCTTGTTGACAATTTAAAAACAAATTCAGGTTAATCTTGAATGTGTTAAGCCTATTTTAAAAATATTTTCAGGTATAAATTACGACCTTTTTTGAAAATTAAAATTTTGCCTGCTGAAAATTTATAATATGCTAACCTCTACTTCCATAGTTTGATTATTCAAATCTAATGCTAGTTTTATTGCTGGTGGTTTCGACATCATGTAATAAGTTAAAGCACCAACTGTTGAAAGTAAAACAGCTGAACCGCCCATTACTGTTGATACATCCATTTCACTTAATATATTCTTTAACGTAATTCTTACAAATAAAACAATTCGTTACAATAATAATATAACAGTGCAATTGTCCTATTTGCGATTGGTACGAAGAGAAGGTTCGTAAAGTTATTTTTGTCAGAATAAAGATTCATGCCAAATTCGAAAATATAATATAAGCTACGCCTACTCAATGCATAAATTAACAAACAAACATGACTAATTTAAACGGATTAATTGAAAATATTATCAATTTCATACTTGACCGAGATCTATACTGAATAACAACACACTATCTCATCAATTTAATGAAATGAAACATACCTATACATTTTTTAACAGTAAAGGGCAACAAATAGTAGTTATTCATATTAGCATTTGATATGGTTCATCTTTCCTTGCGAACGATTTAAAATTAGTTATTTAGAACAAAATGGACTAGAAAAAACTGATGAATCCTGTTTTTCTATAAAACTGACTTACTGACTTACACATGTCGTTTTCCAAAACGTAGTAAAACTGGTCTGTGATAACAAAAATAGATAAGAATGTTGAAAATCGATCTATATTAAAGGGGCCTTTTTTTCGAGCTCGGCAAATTTGTTAGTGAAATTTATGAAAAATATACACCAAAATCAATAGAACTTATTTAAATGTTCAACAAAACAATTCTGCAGTTAGGTGTATGAAAGCTAGAATTATAATAATAATGGTTAATCTTTTCAAGTTTGTTCTACTTTATGATAAATGTTAGAAGAGATAATGTTTTTTAGTGAATATTTGCAAAATTATAATGAAATTAACAAAATGCTGTATTTTTTAAATTGTTCACTGATCCTGTGGATAACGCGAGACATCCGATATAATTCAATTTTTTATTTGCTAGAAGTAAGGAATCAAACCCGAAACACAGTCGAAGTTTCAGTTGATTGTTCACTGATCCATTGTGGATAAGTGCTAGGTTTGTATTTCCAAAAAGTTGGAAATTTTCGTTGTTATTATGAGTAATTGTATACTTAAGGTCATTGTAATTATGAATATCTAGAAAGTCATTGTTATGACAATTGTATATTTCTGTTCTTCAAGGTCGTTGTTATTATGAGTAGTTGTATATTTAAAGGTCATTGAAAATTGGTTAGCTAGAAAGTCACTGTTATGACAATTGTATATTTTGTTTTTCAAGGTCGTTGTTATTATGAGTAGTTGTATATTTAAGGTCATTGTAATTATAAATAGCTAGTAAGTCATTGTTATGACAATTGTATATTTCTGTTCTTCAAGGAAGTTGTCATTATAACTAGTTGTATATTTAAGTAGTCTAAGTTCATTGTAAACATGATTAGCTAGAAAGTCGTTGTTATGACAATTGTATATTTCTGTTCTTCAAGGCCGTTGTTATGATGTATTGTTGTATTTCAATAATCAATTATAAGCTAAAGTCATTGTAAATATATTTAACTAGATAGTCAATATCATTATTATGACTCATATTTACCAGTTTACTAGATAAATATCCATAACATGTTTGCGAAGAGAAAGTTGTTATCAAAAGTTATATTTCACTACCCAGTAAGCCAGTGTTGAACTGGATTCTAATATCTATGGAAACAAATTTAAATAGCATGCAGTTTATAATGGAGTTAATCTTTCTATATTTTAAAGGGAATATTAGCACTACATGCCAACTTGCATTCTTATTTCTTTTCCGACAAAAAGAATTTTCCATGTCAGACTGTCCAACCGACATCACTGACACAGACAAAGTGCTTAAAAATTATCTATGGCTATTTTGAAGTCCAAACCGATCGGGTTCAACAAGTTTCTAGATTTTTATTCCCCCAAAAAGACAAGACCAAATCTAGGTATTTTCATCTTTTATTTGATCTTTTATTAGGTCGAAAGACAGTAGTTCTCTTTCCACCAGAAACTGTTGTAGGTCTCCTATTTGCTTTGGAAGTTTTAGCTTTTACTCTAAATTTAGTCTTATTATCAGCATTAGGTCGTCCTTTCTTCTTATGATGACTGTCTTTCTTAGAATATTTGTCATCGGTTTTGAATTTTTTAGAACGTGTTTTGGTGTCACCTGAGTGTTTCCTTTTTAACCCACTGAAAAGTTCTGAAAATAGAAATAATATCATTATATCGCACAACATTTTGCTTGAAATGAAAGTGAATTGATTTTCTACAATCAAGAAGTGCTTGATATTATCAAATGTCTAACATACCTGGGGCAGGTTTAACACCAACTTCCTTTTCATAATAATCAATATCATCATCTTCATTATCATTACTCTTCTTAGTCTGATCTGAAAATTTACATCATATGGTTAATTAACTTGGGTACGATTAAGTAAAACCACATGGTCAATTCTTTACAGTAGACAAAAGTCCATTCATGTGGGTATGAAAATCACATTAAATATGTCCAAATCAATTCATGTGACTAAGTCTAAGTCAATGCATGTGGACATGCCTATGTAAAATCAAAAACTGTGATAGCATACCTATATCACCCAATAATGATTCAGCTTCTTTTCTCATTTGTGTTGATCTTCTTATACCTTCTAAAGATTTCTCTTTATGTTGAGCTTTGAGCTCAATTTTCTTAGCTACATTAACCTCTTGTTGTTTTCTTCTAGCTTCTTTTAGTGATCTGAAATATGTCAATTGAAAGGTAAGGAAATATGCCCACTTTGGTATATGGTTGGTCTAAAACACACTTCCAATAAGTTTTGCAAAAATTGAAGACAGGCATAACATAATTTCAATTTAGAAAAGTTCTTGAATATACTAAATAAAAACTACTACAGCAAAATGGGACATCAATTTGAGTAAAATTATTGATCCAAAGACCATGTTTTATCAAAAACTAAACATAGAGAGATGTAAGCAAATAGAAACGTTCATTATGATTTTTTTTAAAAAAACTTACTGTTTTTGTTTCTTTAATTTTTGTATTTCTTTTAATTCTTTTTCTGTTTTTTTGACATATTCATGAAATAAAACTTTACCATCACAACAACCTTCCTCAATCATTATAAGTTGGAGAGTCATCCTTGGTCCTATCTCTTTTAATCTGGAGGAAACAGAAAATAGAGAATTACAGAATAGAGACTATAGCTATATACATATCTATTTGTTTGTCTTTAATTACAGGCTAATATCAAATATTAATCATGGAGGCTCAATTTTGTCAAGAAATTTAAAACTTTCCGGAAAGTGCCTGATTTATTTGCAGCAGTTCATAATATACACTCAGGTGCTGGTAAATCAACTGAACATCAAATTTGTATCAATTATATATATAGTTTAAATCTAGAAAAATTAAAACAGAAGCTAAAACATGTTGTTTCATTTTAAATATTTCTATATCGCTAAATGAATTGATATACACAGCACTATTATTTTCTACAGTAAAAATACCTATAATTGAAGAATAATGTGCTATTACCTGATTGCACTTTGAGATGATTTGATATTTCCACGTCCAAATACATTTTGTGGTAAAGTCACTTCATTATGTGGACCATCAAATTCTGCTTCACTCTCAGATAAATTACCTCCCCTTAAATAATAACAAATTAGATACAGAATTCACCCAAAGTTTAATATTGAGAAATGAAAGATATATTAAATATGATATAAAATACAGAAACTAAATCAATAATACCTGGGATAACTTGGAAAGAATTAGTTAATGAAACACTTCTGCTCCAGATTAGACTAATGAAGATTGAAATGCCATGCAGTATGGTATGAGGATCCATGTACAAGGTTAATATTTCTACTTACTTGGCAAGAAATTCACTGACATCGGCATATCTACTTAAATCTGGTATACGTGACTTTAATAATTTCTTGACACCTCTACTGACACCTACTGGTACAGCACGAACTGAACTGAAATCAAGATAGATATGAAAAAATTGATCCAAATTAAATAAGTGTTGTTGTAATGTTAACTTATGTCACTCTCATGTATTAAGGAATAAACAATGACAATCCTATCAAAGAACTCACCATAACTCAAATTGGACTACAAACACCAAGGAAGAATCTGATGTGCACATTTTGTTTTACTGAATCTTACTGATTATACCGATTAAGGCTTAGTTGTCACTATTACTATGTTCTACTTACTAATGCCTAAACTCTATCATTTTAGTTTCTGAATCATAATTAACCAATACACATCTTCTGATAGTATTTAAATTAACCTAAAAATAAGATGAATTATTATCTTTGGGAAATAAATGAACATTTAATTTATGGGTTACCTTTTCTAAAGGTTATAATATTTCACTAGTAACTTATTTTATTGTTTTCCTATTTTCTGTACAGATTGACAGGATTAAATTAATTTGTTTTGATCTCATTATTATCATTTGTTCATTTTCCTTAACTCAATTTATATAAACCAATAATGCAGCAATTTAAACCATGATTTCCCTTATTGGCTCAGGAAGGATATAAGAAGAAATTTATTACAATTCATAAATAAATTGCTAAAATAATTAAAAACATACCTAATCTATGAAATTCATGAGAAGTTGGCATTGAATAACATATTTATATGTCTTTTATAAAAGAAAAGGAAATTTATCTCATAATAATAGAGCCAAATAAATAGATCATAAAAATTAATATAAAACATGCATATAATATACCTTATTGACATTGATGGAAGGAAACATATTTTGCAACATGGTGGACATTAACTTCATCTGCATACCTTCTCCTCCAAAATTATTCAACACTAATAGTGGATGATGTCTGTACACTGACTTATCTAAGTCTGGTTTACGTAATGAGGATAACACATCTTTAGTTAATGTGAATTTATGTAACTGAAAAGTCAGTGTAGGTCCTTTAGGTGTTCTTAACATTCGTAAATTTGTATGTAAATCATTTTTAGTAAATACCATAAAGTGTGTCACATTTAATGCCCCTGCCACAGACAAAAAATCTTTTAAAGTATTCTTATTCCTCACCTGAAACAAATAGTAAAATTATAGTATTTTCACAATAACAAGGTAAAATCTTAATCAAAACAATTTATGATGTACTGTACTAGAGGCCTACTTATAGAAAGTTAGGTTATTTATTTGTGTCAATGTCTTAACAAGTGCCATAAAATTATACATACTTGCAAACTTGTTGCTGTATATGGCTCCATAACATCTCTCATATTCATAACTAATTCTTCAAGTACTTTACCAACATTACCACGATGAAACACCATAGAATGGGGCGTCTTTGTATATTCTTCTTCTTGTAATTTTTGTTGATGGGCTTTAGTTTTCCTGACTGACTTAGCCTGATAAATTAAAGGATAATCATTTATCATTATTCATAATCCACAAAAATGTTCAGTGCATTTCAAAGTTGTCATTTTTAGCCTATTTGAAATTACAGATCCCAGAAAATGAATGTTATCAGGCATTGCATAATACAGACATTAAATATGAAGGTAATATATAAAAGGACATTAGGAGTAAACCACTAGGATAGAAATTGTAAAAGTTATAGTTTAGCCATGTCATAGGACTAGGATTCTAGGAAGGTTTGACTTATTGGAAAAAGGCGAATTCACTGCATGCCGATATCTGGGGTGTTCAAATAACTTCTTGTAGATCTACATACTCGTTTGTTTCTTCCCATGTTGGTAGTTAGTAAGACGTTGGAGCTTAAAATGCAATAAAAAGTGGTCTAATTTCTTCAAACTAAAATGTTTGTTGACATATTTTAACGCACGTGTGTAAACCGGATATATAAATGGATATGTACAAATTGTAAAAACCTTAAATCGAAACGAAACTATTTTATCCCGTTTCAAAATTCAAACTTCGGGCTACGTTTTTGGGCTTTAGTTTAATGCAAATTGGTAGTCCTATTTGTAAACATAGGCCTCTATTCATAAATTAAAAACTGAATTCAAAGTTTTCGTTTCAAATCTGAGTTATTAAATTTAATACAAATAAAGAACGCATTTCCAAAAATTTTCTTGAATAAAGCTTGAAAGAGATCTATATGAATTCAAAGATTATAAAATTGGGGAGATACTGAAATACGGGGCACTGCTTGTCATACTTACAATGACCTTGAACTTACTGAAATATAGCTTAATGTAACTTCTGGCGACAGTTAAGGCTATGACTAGTCATAATTGTGACCTTGAACTATTGCTTCTGTAATATAAAATACAGCTAGTCATAATTACAGTGACCTTACTACCTTACAGCTGATTATAATACCCATGAACTACTGAAATATAGTCTAGGCCTACATCTAATAATAATTACAACGACCTTGAACTACTGAAATAAAGGCTTTAGCTAGTTTTAATTATAATGACCTTGATATAGCTGGTACTATTGAAATATAGGTTACAGCTGGTCTAAATTACAATGACCTTGAATTTGTAGGCCTACTGTTGAAATATTAACGTCGATATTTCTGATGCGCGCGCAATTTGAGACTGAGCGATTTAATTCTTGAAAAAAATTTTGACGCAACCCCAGGATTAGTGACGTGAATGATGAAGGGGAATAATGATGATATGATTGAACAAAAAATACATCCATCTTTCCAAATGTATCGAGGTTGAGTGGATTTGAGGTATTGAAATACATTTAAAACCCTCATCCACGAAGCTGTGGAAATTTCCCAATTTTGTGGCTTAGTTTTTCTGACTCCCACCGCCATATGTGTCCGAATTATAGCTATCAGTTGGTAATAGAGTCAGCAAGTTTCGGACTATTGAAATATAGGTTACAGATAGTCATAATTACAATGATAAATGAAATGAAATGAATGGAGTTTTACGTCCTACTATTCTGCACCTTAATGAAGACGGGCAACGCCATGTAGGCTACAATGAGGGAAATTTTGCCAGGACAGCGGCATTAGCCTACTCTTTTTGCGATTTCCAACTGTCGAGGGATCTTTAACGTGCACAATCGTAGCACACGGGGTCTCGGTTTATTGTTCCATCCGAACGAACGACTAGACGCTTTTTCCATGTCAGTTCTTCCGAACTGCATCACTGACAAGGGGAAACCGGGCTGAAAAATCCGAAAGTTCATCTCGACTTTTGCCGGAATTGAACCCTGGACCGTCAGGTTAGCGAGCAAGCGTCTAACCCACTGAGCCACCGCGGCTCCCATAATTACAATGTTGTAGGACAACTGAAGTACTAATACCAAAATGTAGCATGCAGCTAGTCTAAATTACAATGACCCAGAACTACTGGTATTTAAATATAGCACTAGTCAAAATTCCCACTAATCATCATGAGCTTTTTTACAATTTAGAATACCTTACTTTAGTAACAACATACGCAAATAAAGTATGAAATAACACAAATAAAAAGTGATGCAGTGAGCACTGAGCTGTAAGACAATCAGTTTTATATACTTGATCTACTTTATCTTTTATCTAAATTACAATAAATGGTTAACACTAGTCTACATAATAAATAAACCAGATCAAAACAATGTTTATCTAAACTGTATGCTGACCTCCGTTCTGCCTATTGAACATTTGTAGCTTGACATCTAGAATACGACAATATTCAAGCTTTATTAGGCCTACAGTGGCGAACAAATTTCTTCTTATTGAGTGCCCCTCAAAGCCTGTTGCTGTGAGTCCCCTTCTTACAATCCTATATGCTTCACATTTGAAAGACTATATAGAGTGAGTGTTGTAATAAAATCATATAATTGGAATTAAGAAAGCATAGGCCGTTGCATATATTTGGGTATTTCTGAATGTTTTTATTTCCCATGCAAACTCGCAAAACCATAAAGCCATTTCTATGGCACCGCAAACAGACTAATCGAAAATCTTTGATACTTTGATAATTTTATTTGGAATATAAATTTATTGGTAAAATGTAAAAAAAAAAAAATGAAAATGTCGGAGGCAACTATCATCTGTAGATAAGCAGAATATGGAAGGAGTGAATTCCATAATATATTTACAATGTGCCCGGAAAGCTTTTTCTAGAGTGAACTTCCTAAAACATTTAATGCATCATGAATATACTGACTTAAAAAGTAATTTAATTTGACACAAGATCTGCCACGCCCCCATCATGTCATGTGATCTGTTTGTTATCGACATCAGTAGACGGAGTTGGTTTTCGCTTGAGTTTACATCAATATAAATATATAGTTCTGGACTAAAAGAAGTGAGTAAAATTAAACTTAGAATATAATAGTTGTCATTCGAAAGTAGGCCTATTACTTGATCTTGATGCTTTATTTCTACCTATTCCATTTGTACTGTCATAAAGTATAACTTGTTTTTGCACGATGAAGGCTATGCATATCAATATGAGATGTTCACTCGACCATGCACAATTCAGCAGTTTATTATAAGGAGACCATTTATTGACGATTGAATTGGTAACGTTGAAAATAACATGGGAAATGCCACCATGTGAATATCAGGAAATGTTCGCAGAAGTAGGTTATTGTGCATATTTGTGCAATTCTACAGGAGGCCTATGCTATGATCTTTGAAATTGACAAGAATGATAATGATTCTAAAAGTTATATGAAAATATTCTAATGTTAAATAATATACAGTTTTTTTGTAGTCATATAGCTGACCTATAGGTCAAAAGTCACAAGTCTTTAATAAATAATAGGAATCACAGAGGAAACAATGTTATCAGTGAAATGTCTCAATCTTTACTATCTTCATACACAATGTGAATTATGGAAGTAGGTCGTGGTCCTCATTGAACATATATGCCCACATTAAATGTGGAGTTATTTTGTGGTCACCCATGCTGCTCCGTCTGTCGGTCCAAACGTCAACAAATGTTTGTAAACACTATAATGCAGAATTCTTGACGGATTCTAATGTAACTTTGTGTTAGTGTACGTAATCACCAATTCACCCTATTGGAAATCAGCGAAATCGAAAAAATATTTAGATTGCCCTTGTTCTTGAAATGCTTGTAAACACTCTACAATGTGCATTTCTTGACCAATTTTGATGATACTTGGTGTCTGAGTGTATTATAAGCCAAGTATGAACCCTATTGAAAATCAGTGAAATCGAAAAATATTAAATATGAGTTATTCCCCTTGTTCTTGGAAAAGCATTCAATTTTAGCGCAGAAAGCACACTTCTTGATGGATTTTGATGAAACTTGGTATGAGCATTTGTTATCACCCAAGGATGAACCCTATTGATAATCTGTGAAATCATAAAATATTAAGTACGAGTTATTGCCCTTGTACTTGAAAACGCGTTAAATTTTTACTTCGTAAACACTCTAGAAAGCAAAAGTCTCGATGGACTTTGATGAAACTTGGCATGAGTATTTGTTATCTGTTCCAAAATGAAAATTAAGAATATCGAAATATATTAAATATGAATTATTGCCCTTGTTCTTGAAAATGCATTTGATTTTTGGCTCGCAAACACTGTACAAGGCACAATTCTTTACTGATTTTGAAGAAACTTAGTGAAATTGTTTATTATCACTCAAGGATGAACCCTATTGAAACCAAAAATACCGAAAAATATTTAATGAGTTATTGCATATTGTTAAAAGGTACATGGTTTGAAAAATTTAGCAAATATAATATTGTACATTTATCACCCCAGAAAAGAAGTGTATGCTTGAATGTTGAATATTTCATTCTGGTTATTGTTACTGTAACATCAAGTTTTTGTTAAAAAAGTGAGCGTATATAACTGGTAAAAATTGTAACTGACATTTAGAATAGATAGAAATCTATCAAAATTTGTAATTATCAAAGGTTGTTTGTTTTATTGCTTTCTAAACCAGTTCAATATCTTAATTCACTAAAATGTTCATGTCTGAAAAGATTTATTTGAACCTGGGTAAGATTAAGAATTAAAATATTTTTAATTTACAGGTATATGAACAGGCATTGAATATTGGTGCAGGGTTAATTAATCTAGGGTTAAAACCTGGTCAAGAGACTTTTATTGGTATATATAGTTCTAACAGAATAGAGGTAATAGTTTTATAAATAATTTGAGACAATTGAGTTTTATAAGTTCTTGAAATCATAATGTTTCATATTGTTGGCTTACAAAGTTTGAATGTAAATCTGTTTTGACACAATAATAGCTTAAAAAATTAGAATTGCTTACAATTATGAACGTATTTCGAGAGCCTTAAAATATTATGTAGGCTAAATTTGCAATTACCTACATCTAGACAATATATTGAATATCATTTGACCTAGTTTTCAAAGTCATAAAATAATTAGGTCACACCTTCCGTAACGGTTAATGATGGCGAAAATATGAAAATTATCAATTTTTGCTTTATTTAAGTACACTTATCTCTATGATTTTTTTAAGTAAGCCAAATTAAAAAATATCTACTCGTAGACAATATATTGAATATTATTTGACCTAATTTTCAAGGTCATAGATTAAGTGGGTCACACCTTCCGTACCCGTTAAAGTGACCTAATTTTGAAAAAATCGAAATTTAAATAATTCGAAAGAAAATACGAAATTTGAAAATCGGTCTCCAAGAAAAGGTAGATAATGATCCATTGTATCTATGTGCTAAATTTCATCAAAATCGGTCTATCAGTAGTGTCTGAATTTCGGATTTAAGAATTGTAACGAAAATTCAAAATGGCGGCCGATATGGCAGCTTGACCTAATTATTTAGGTCAAATCAATTACTATTGACAAGTTATTTATAAAACAGTTTTCACTTTTCACCTAGCAGTTATAGACCGGAAGTTACGTAATTACGTCATTTGAGGCTAAACCGGAAGTGGAATTTTTTTTTTCACATTTTTTCAAAAATTATAATCATATCGCCTATCAACTGGTAAAGTTTCAAAATTTTACCATTTATATTAAAGGAGAAATCACGATCTAAAATTTTTGCCGATGACCCTTGAATATTGAATTGCAAATCGTGGGTAAAATATTTAACCTAATTGCATAAAACCTATAATTGTTAGTTGACAAATACATTGAAGTTTTCAAATCTGAAAATCCGGTCAAAATCAAACTGAAAATAAACTTGCTAAAGCAAAAAAACCTGAAATTCCGGTTCTCACTTCCTGTCAGAGATAGAACTTCCGGTTTTGCTTTATTTGATAATTGAAATCATTCTAAGATCAACTGTAGATTTAGAATTTCTGCACCTTTGACCAGTTTGTCTGCAAACTCATCCAAGAATTACAAAAAAAAAAAAAATAAAATAAAATAATCCGAACGATTACAATACGTTTTCGCCAAAGTCGAAATACGTAATTAGTGAATTTTTCAACAATTTTTACTATTGTATCATTTTAGTGGACTGTAACAGAACAAGGATGCAATATATATTCATTGGTCACTGTCCCATTATATGATACATTGGGCTCCACAGCTTGTCATTATATTATCAATCATAGTAAGTTTTATTTATTATATAACATATAACATAATATTAGGTACATCAGATTGTATGTTATACTTATTATATAACACGTAGCATCAATCATAGTAAGTTTTATTTATTATATGACACATAAGGTTCATCAGCTTTTCAATATGTCATCAATCATAGTAAGTTTTATTTATTACATGATACAGTAGGTTCATCATCTTATCAATATGTCATCCATCATAGTAAGTTATATTTATTATATGATACATTAGGTTCATCAGCTTTTCAATATGTCATCAATCATAGTAAGTTATATTTATTACATGATACATTAGGTTCATCAGATTATCAATATATCATCAATCAAAGTAAGTTATATTTATTACATGATACATTAGGTTCATCAGATTATCAATATATCATCAATCAAAGTAAGTTATATTTATTACATGATACATTAGGTTCATCAGCTTGCCAATATTTCATCAATCATAGTAAGTTTTATTTATTATATTATGATACATTAGATTTATCAACTTATCAATATGTCATCTATCATAGAAAGTTATATTAATTATATGATACATAAGGTTCATCAGCTTTTCAATATGTCATCAATCATAGTAAGTTATATTTATTACATGATACATAAGGTTCATCAGATTATCAATATACATGTATCATCAATCAAAGTAAGTTATATTTATTACATGATACATTAGGTTCATCAGATTATCAATATACATGTATCATCAATCAAAGTAAGTTATATTTATTACATGATACATAAGGTTCATCAGCTTTTCAATATGTCATCAATCATAGTAAGTTATATTTATTACATGATACATTAGGTTCATCAGATTATCAATATATCATCAATCATAGTAAGTTATATTTATTACATGATACATTAGGTTAATCAGATTATCAATATATCATCAATCATAGTAAGTTTATCTATTATATGATACACTGGGTTCATCAGCTTGTCAATATGTCATAAATCATAGTAAGTTATATTTATTATATGATACATTAGGTTCATCAGATTATCAATATATCATCATTCATTGTAAGTTACATTAGGTTCTACAGCTTGTCAATATATCATCAATCATAGTAAGTTATATTTATTACATGATACATTAGGTTCATCAGATTGTCAATGTATCATCAATCATAGGTTTATTTTTTCTATAAAACATTAGGTTCATCAGCTTGTCAATATATCATCAATCATAGCAACTTATATGTATGATACATTAGGTTCATCAGCTTGTCAATTCAATCATAGTAACTTATTTTTATGATATGATACATTAGGTTCATCAGCTTGTCAATATATCATCAATCATAGTTACATGCACTTATATATATAATATGATACATGAGGTTCATCAGCTTGTCAATATGTCATCAATCATAGTAACTTATATTTATGATGTGATACATAAGGTTCATCAGCTTGTCAATATATCATTAATCATAGTAACTTATATATATAATATGATACATTTGGTTCATCAGCTTGTCAATTTGTCATCAATCATAGTAACTTATATTTGTTATATGATACATTAGGTTCATCAACTTGTCGATTCAATCATAGTAACTTTTATTTATTATATGATACATTAGGTTCATAAGCTTGTCGATTCAATCATAGTAACTTATATTTATTATATGATATATTACGTTCATCAGCTTGTCAATTCAATCATAGTAACTTATATTTATGATATGATACATTAGGTTCATCAGCTTGTCAATATATCATCAATCATAGTAAATTATACATATAATATGACACATTAGGTTCATCAGCTTGTTGATTCAATCATAGTAACTTATATTTATTATATGATACATTAGGTTCATCAGCTTGTCAATATATATATGTATCAATTTAAATATCATGATTTGTTATTACTGTAACAAAAGCAATGTGTACAAAAATTTTAATTATCTTTTCATTTTTTTTTGTAGCCAACATTACGACATTAGTATGTGAAAAATGTAGTAAAGCAGAATTAATATTACAAGATACCAAGAATATAAAATGTCTGAAAAACATAATAATGATAGAAAAAATTACAGAAAAGATAAAAGAACTGGCTAAACAAGGTGACATACACCTACATCAATTTACAGATATACAGGTAAATCAGGATTTAGAACTACATTTGTTCCAAGTCAAAAATATTCAATGGATTCTCACAAAGCTTATTATGACTTGAAGGCAATTTTTCTATTTCATGTATTATGCTAGGAACATGATAATTATGTATAATGTAAAGATGTTTGAAAGCAAGCCTTTATTTCAGAAAAATGGTAAATCCCATCCTGTTAAGCCAGTGGTAAGTTTCTATTTGTAACTTAATCTGAAGTTTGAACTTGGATTTTATTTGAGTTTTCTGTAGATTCTGATCTAGAAGTTGAGAGACACTAAAACTATGCAATATTTAGTTTATCTCAAGCTATAGATCCTTGCTTTAATTTCAATCAGTTTTTTATGCAGAAGATGATAACATCATTTGTTTAGGGTAAATCTAGTACTTCATTGTATTAGAATATGGAACTTGAACATAATGTAGCCTATTGCAACTGAGCAACATTTGTTATATTTTATTATAGTTACCTAAACCTGATGATTTAGCTACTATATGTTATACTAGTGGTACTACAGGTAACATACTATTTATATAAGTATATTTTTACATTGATTTCCTTTTTATTCAAGAAAAATAATCTGATAATCAATAGTAAAGAAGCCAAGTAGGTCATATTGATTGATAGGTTAATATTCTGAAAACATTTATATTTTAGTTTGAGCTATAAGTTTCAGCATGTTATATTTGTGATAGAATCTTGTTGAATGTTTAAACAGCAATAAGTTCAAAACTAGAATAAAATTGAAATTATACAATATCTTTATACAAATACCTACCTGTAAAGGAAAGCTTTAGTTATTTGTAGCCAGTCTATAATGCCAATTTGAGCTGTTGTATATTTATTGTTGTAATAAACCTATGGTTATCAGAAATCCTTCTCTTATAAAAATTTGGGTTGTGAACATGATAAATATTAGATTATTCATGTGCCAAGGTTTTATCTTATGTCTTAATTTATTGATCAACTAAATGACAGTACTTAAAAAAACGTTGTATGCTGTATTTTTTCAAAGTATATTATATTATCAATAATAAAATAGTGACAGATATTTGATATAGTTATACGCTGTTATTTCAGGTGATCCTAAAGGCGTTATGTTAACACATAAAAATTTAGTCTCCAATATATCAGCTATAAATGCCCATGTCAAGGTAATGGTCATATCTGTATTAGATATATAGTTTTATTGCCAAGCTACCTTTTTATTGTTTGTTTCCTACCAGTGATGACTTAAGAGAATTTCAGTAAAATAAGTTGATCTAGTTTACCTGAATTTCTATTAAAAGAACTGAAGAATTTGTTTATATGATGAGTCCGAAATTATTTTTGTATTTCAGTCAAATTTTGAAATTACACCAAATGATGTTCATCTATCCTATCTTCCATTAGCTCATATGTTTGAAAGAGGAATGCAGGTAGGGGCCATTATTGTGATATTTGTTTGATTTTGTATTTGAGTTATAGTCCATATAATGTTTCATATAAATAAATTTAAATTAATTATTAATAGCACAGAATCTCTTTCTGGTAATCCCTTACTGAAATAAATTAATTGGCCTTAGTGTTTTGTTCCTCATTGACCGAACTTGATTATTTGGTAATTTATTTTTAATTATTCTTTTAGCGTCACCGAGCAATAGATTTGCCATAGATTAATCAATTGGAGAAAAATATTCTGATACAGAAATATTATTTTCCTGAGTTTTGTTATAATTATATGCTCTGTCTACATAGTCATTTCCAACAAATTATGTTTGAGATTTTGAAATTGTCTGTGTTTGTCTTATACTACAGTATTAAATAAAAATCTGTTAAATAAAATTTATAATGTCTTCCATTTCAGTTGTTATTGTTCATGAATGGGGCTCAAACAGGTTTTTTTCAAGGTGATATCAAACTATTAACAGATGATTTACAAGCATTAAGACCAACCATTTTCCCTACAGTACCTCGATTGTTAAATAGAATACACCAAAAGGTACAAAGTATTAAATAGAGTAATATATATGTAATATATTATTTAAAATTCACCATGCTCAATCTGTTCAAAAATTCTTCTTAAAGTCAATCTTTATGCACCTTCCATGATCTTAGAAAATTGCTATATGTTATAATATCTAGGTATCTGAAATATTCAACCAATCAATAAACAGTTCTTAGAGCTTTTTCTAACAGTTTTAGGGACTTTCTTTTATAGAAATTGGATAATTCATGATTAAATATTTCTTATTTCAGTAACTCAGACATTTTTTTCTATGTTTTAGGTTTTAAATGGAGTAAAGAGCAGTAAGCTCAAATCATGTTTATTAAACTGGGGTTTACAGTCAAAGTCAAAAGAAATTCAAAGGTGAGCTTAGTATATAACTAGTAACATTAGCAATGTTTTATATTTACAGTGGTATAATAAGAAGAAATAGTATATAACTAGTATCATTAGTAATGTTTTATGTTTACAGTGGTATTATTAGAAGAAATAGTATATAACTAGTATAAGTAGTAATGTTTTGTATTAACAGTGGTATAATAGGAAGAAATAGTATATAACTAGTATCATTAGCAATGTTTTATATTTACAGTAGTATAATGAGAAGAAATAGTATATAACTATAGCATTAGTAATGTTTTGTATTTACAGTAGTATAATAAGAAGAAATAGTATATAACTAGTATCATTAGTAATGTTTTATATTATTTACAGTGGTATTATAAGAAGAAATACATGTAGTATATAACTAGTATAATTAGCAATGTTTTATATTTACAGTGGTATAATAAGAAGAAATAGTATATAACTTGTACTGATTTATATTTAAAGTGGTATAATAAGGAGAAATAGTATATTACTAGTATCATTAGTAATGTTTTATATTTACAGTGGTATAATAAGAAGAAATAGTATATAACTAGTATCATTAGTAATGTTTTATATTTACAGTGATACAATAAGAAGAAATATTATACAACTAGTATCATTAGTAATGTTTTATATTTACAGTGGTATAATAAGAAGAAATAGTATATAACTAGTATCATTAGTAATGTTTTATATCTACTGTGGTATAATAAGAAGAAATAGTATATAACTAGTATCATTAGTAATGTTTTATATTTACAGTGGTATTATTTTAAGAAGGAAATAGTATATAACATATTATCATTAGTAACTCAGACATTTTTATTAACAGTGGTATAAAAAAGGAGAATAGTATATAACTATATATTAGTAATTTTTAAATTACAGTGATAGTAAGAAATTCAAATAGCTTATAATAACTTGTATCATTAGCAATGTTTTATATTTACAGTGGTATAATAAGAAGAAATAGTATATAACTAGTATCATTAGTAATGTTTTATAGTTTACAGTGGTATTTATAGAAGAAATAGTATATAACTAGTATATCATTAGTAATGTTTTTATTTACTGTGGTATAATAGGAAGAAATAGTATATAACTAGTATCATTAGAATGTTTTATATTTACAGTAAGTATAATAAGAAGAAATAGTTATATAACTAGTACATTAGTAATGTTTTATATTTACAGTGGTATAATAAGAAGAAATAGTATATAACTAGTATCATTAGTAATGTTTTATATTTACAGTGGTATTATAAGAAGAAATAGTATATAACTAGTATAATTAGTAATGTTTTATATTTACAGTGGTATAATAGAAGAAATAGTATATAACTAGTACATTAGAATGTTTTATATTAACAGTGGTATAATAAGAAGAAATAGTATATAACTAGTATCATTAGTAATGTTTTTATTTACAGTGTATAATAAGAAGAAATAGTATATAACTAGTATCATTAGTAATGTTTTATATTTACAGTGGTATAATAAGAAGAAATATTATATAACTAGTATCATTAGTAATGTTTTATATTTACAGTGGTATAATAAGAAGAAATAGTATATAACTAGTATCATTAGTAATGTTTTATATTTACAGTGGTATAATAAGAAGAAATAGTATATATACTAGTATCATTAGTAATGTTTTATATTTACAGTGGTATAATAAGAAGAAATAGTATATAACTAGTATCATTAGTAATGTTTTATATTTACAGTGGTATAATAAGAAGAAATAGTATATAACTAGTATCATTAGTAATGTTTTATATTTACAGTGGTATAATAAGAAGAAATATATATAACTAGTATCATTAGTAATGTTTTATATTTACAGTGGTATAATAAGAAGAAATAGTATATAACTAGTATCATTAGTAATCTTTTTATTTACAGTGGTATAATAAGAAGAAATAGTATATAACTTGTATCATTAGTAATGTTTTATATTAACAGTGGTATTAAAAGAAGAAATAGTATATAACTATATCATTAGTAATGTTTTATATTTACAGTGGTATAGTAAGAAGAAATAGTATATAACTTGTATCATTAGTAATGTTTTATATTTACAGTGGTATAATAAGAAGAAATAGTATATAACTAGTATCATTAGTAATGTTTTATATTTACAGTGGTATAATAAGAAGAAATAGTATATAACTATGTATACATTAGTAATGTTTTATATTTACGTGGTATAATAAGAAGAAATAGTATATAACTAGTATCATTAGTAATGTTTTATATTTACAGTGGTATAATAAGAAGAAATATTATATAACTAGTATAATTAGTAATGTTTTATATTTACAGTGGTATAATGAGAAGAAATAGTATATAACTAGTATCATTAGTAATGTTTTATATTTACAGTGGTATAATAAGAAGAAATAGTATATAACTTGTATCATTAGTAATGTTTTATATTTACAGTGGTATAATAAGAAGAAATAGTATATAACTAGAAACATTAGTAATGTTTTATATTAACAGTGGTATAATAAGAAAAAAAGTATATAACTAGTATCATAAATAATCCTTTTTATTTACAGTGGTATAATGAGAAGAAATAGTATATAACTAGTATCATTAGTAATGTTTTATATTTACAGTGGTATAATAAGAAGAAATATTATATAACTAGTATCATTAGTAATGTTTTATATTTACAGTGGTATAATAAGAAGAAATAGTATATAACTAGTATCATTAGTAATGTTTTATATTTACAGTGGTATTATAAGAAGAAATAGTATATAACTAGTATCATTAGTAATGTTTTATATTTACAGTGGTATAATAAGAAGAAATAGTATACAACTAGTATCATTAGTAATGTTTTATATTTACAGTGGTATAATAAGAAGAAATAGTATATAACTATTATCATTAGTAATGTTTTATATTTACAGTGGTATAATAAGAAGAAATATTATATAACTAGTATAATTAGTAATGTTTTATATTTACAGTGGTATTATGAGAAGAAATAGTATATAACTAGTATCATAAATAATCCTTTTTATTTACAGTGGTATAATAAGTAGAAATAGTATATAACTAGTATCATTAGTAATGTTTTATATTAACAGTGGTATTATAAGAAGAAATAGTATATAACTACTATCATAAGTAATGTTTTATATTTACAGTGGTATTATGAGAAGAAATAGTATATAACTAGTATCATTAGTAATGTTTTATATTTACAGTAGTATAATAAGAAGAAATAGTATATAACTAGTATCATTAGTAATGTTTTATATTTACAGTGGTATTATAAGAAGAAATAGTATATAACTAGTATAATTAGTAATGTTTTATATTTACAGTGGTATAATAAGAAGAAATAGTATATAACTAGTATCATTAGCAATGTTTTATATTTACAGTGGTATAATAAGAAGAAATAGTATATAACTAGTATAATTAGTAATGTTTTATATTAACAGTGGTATTATAAGAAGATATAGTATATAACTAGTATCATTAGTAATGTTTTATATTTACAGTAGTATAATAAGAAGAAATAGTATATAACTAGTATCATTAGTAATGTTTTATATTTACAGTGGTATTATAAGAAGAAATAGTATATAACTAGTATCATTAGTAATGTTTTATATTAACAGTGGTATTATAAGAAGATATAGTATATAACTAGTATCATTAGTAATGTTTTATATTTACAGTGGTATAATAAGAAGAAATAGTATATAACTAGTATCATTAGCAATGTTTTATATTTACAGTGGTATAATAAGAAGAAATAGTATTTGGGACAAGATATTATTCAGTAAAATACAGAATTTACTAGGTGGTAGAATTAAAATGATTATAACTGGTTCAGCACCATTATCTGAAGAAGTGTTAAATTTTGCCAGAGCTGCTTTTGGTTGTATAGTATGTAGATTTTGGCATTTTGTGCCAGTACTCAAATTTTGAAATAGTAATTAGCTAGTATATCATTAGACATCAAGTTTTTTCTATGGTATTTATAGAAGTTATTCATGATAGTATTACAAAAAAAAAACTGGCAAGTGACTGTCCAAATTGACATCAATAGCAAGATAGCACCTCTTTTAGAGACAGCATAATACAATCTGGAGAGGGCTTGTCCAATCTATTAGTATTTGGTTCATTCATTTTTTTACCATTTTAAAAGGTTGTTGAAGGCTATGGTCAAACTGAAGCAACTGCAGGAATAACATTTAATATTCCTGGAGAAAATGTTCCAGGTAAGTATTCAAATAGAGAATTTTGGTGAGGGATCTTCATGTGGTGACTACCTTCTTTACACATTTAATTTTCTTTTGACTTCCTTTAAAGGAAACCAATAAAGAATTTTTTTTCATCCCAAATTTTTATCCAATTGTACCTTTTCACAAATTTGATTTCAGTTGTCTGATAAGAAAGCCTTTGAAATTTGTTAATGAAATATATGAAATTGTGAACAATCTTACAGAAGCTGAGGTTTCTAACTGTACTAAAGCAATGTTCTGTAGATATAACAATCATTATTGTTTAAGGACATTGTGGTGGACCATTAGTGTGTAATAAAGTCAAATTAGTTGATGTACCAGAAATGGATTATTATGCTGCAGAAGGAAGTGGAGAGGTTTGATCTTATCATACTTTTATCATACTTTTATCATACTGTATCAAGTATACTTCATCTTAGCTTACTATTATTATGTTTACAGATTGAACGTAATTTCGCTCAAATTTTGTAGGTTGCTAGTGCTGATTCATTTTGTTTTAAAATAGATGAAAATTTGGCATTAACTCAGATGCAGAATAAATATTTGGTCAACAGTTTACTAATCATTTTTATTTGTGTCAAAGTATTTCATGAAAGAAAATTCAATTCATTCATAACTACATGTTAATGTATTTAAAAATCATACTAGATTTGTCTATTATTTGTTTGTTTTGAATTTAGATATTAGCCAAAGGTCCTAATATGTTTCAAGGTTATTATAAAAATCCAGAGAAAACAGCTGAAGCTATAGATACAGATGGATGGGTCCATACTGGTGATATTGGTACATGGTTACCGGTAAGTGGGGTATTGTCTTTAATCGATTTTTTTGGATTGTCCATTATTTACTGCTTATCCACTTATAGATCAATTGTGACTTCATGCAAGTTTAAAGCAATATCTGATAGATTTTGGTAATTAGCAGACCAATTTTCACTAATTTAAAGTAATGGACTGTACATATATTGTCAATGGTACCATTCTCATGTCAACAGCAAATTGAATTGATGTGTTCATCTTGCATGCAACAATATATTTATCTTGATTAAAGAGATATGATATGTATCATGATAGAGATATAAAGAAATACAATATGTATCATAATAAAAGAGATAAAATATGTATCATATTATTAGAGATATGTATCATAATGAAAGAGATACAATGTATATCATATTAAAAGAGATACAACATACATGTATATCATACTAAAAGAAATATAAATGATAAAGAGATATGATATTTATCATGATAAAAGAGATATAAAGAGATACAATATATATGTATCATATTATAAGAAATATGTATCATAATGAAAGAGATATGATATGTATCATAATGAAAGATACAATATATATCATAATTAAAAGAGATACAATATATATCATAATTAAAAGAGATACAACATATATTATACTAAAAGAAATATATGTATAAATGTTAAAGAGATATGATATGTATCATGAGAAACAATATTATATATCATAATGAAAGAGACGCAATATGTATCGTATAAAAGAAATATGATATATATCATTCTAAAACAGATACAATATATATCATACTTAAAGAAATATGATATGTATAATAATAAAAGAGAAACAACATAATATATCCTAATGAAAAAAATATATGTATCATGATAAAAGAGATATGTATCATAATGAAAGATATACAAAATGTATAATGATAAAAGATGTTATTTATCATGGTAAAAGAGGTTAAAAGACAAAAACTATTAATCAAAACTTTTTAAAACATATCTTAAAAAATAATATTTCTAGAAATGTATTGTGAATCAATTGTCAACAGCTTGCCGACATAAAAAACAATATCAATCTTTATGACTATATTATGGTTTGACAGCTGATTTAAATAAATATGTGCTGCCTATTTCCACAAAATAAGGCCTAGTTTTTCTGACATTATGTCAGCAGACTACTGTCTAAATAGCTAATGGCAGACATTCTCCAATTAAACATATTAAAGAATTGTACTTGACAACGGTCAGTGGAATCTGTTTGAAACGTCGTATATTGTTATATTAAAGTGATTGTTATCCATAGAAGTTATTTAATATTAAAGAATGTTTTATCTTTTATAAAAAAAAAATCTTTTTTTGTAGAATGGTTGCCTGAAAATAATTGATAGAAAGAAAAATATATTTAAATTAGCTCAGGTAAAATTACTTTTGCGTTTTCTTTAAAAGTCTTTTATAATTGTGTTATATGAAGGGTCAATAACGATGTGCAACATCATAAAGTTCATGTGAAATATTACATTTTGTGGAATCATATCTGAGATATTGGAAGGCATCCTTGAATTAGTAAATATCTTGAAAGAAAAAGGTTTTATGGAATAACAATAACTGAGTTTATTTATTCTGCGATGTTTCAATAAGTGTTCTCTTGTTCTCTTGTCGTTATCGCTCTATCGTTATCATTGATAATGAAACGCCGCTAAATGAATAAACTCAGTAATTGTTATTCCATAAAACTTAGTTATTTTTATCATACTACCAATTACTTATTGCCATACACAGAATATATCTTAAAAGAATATATCCTTAACTATTTTACTAATTATGTTTTCATATTAGTCGAGTTGTTTTACAATTGTATATATCTTATATCTAAATTTTATATTTTTGTATATAAATTTTTAGGGAGAATATATTGCTTCTGAAAAAATTGAAAATATTTATCAAAGAAGTCCATATGTAGCTCAAGTTTTTTTAGAGGGAAACAGTCTGAAGGTATGTTTCAAACGTCAGATGACCATTTCAAGGATGTAAGCTCATTTGACAAGCAGTTTTTGCGAATATTATGACCTTCCTTGTTGTAATTGGAAATTTTTGTATTGTAACATCTTGTCCATATTGACTCAATTTATTTTCATTAAATTACAATGAACTGAATTCTGTATTTCAATTATGATTTTAATTTAAAAGTTAATTTGATTATAATATAGTTGATTGTAGTGTTAATTTGAAGTTTAATTTGTAGAGTTGTGTTATGGCTGTAGTTGTATTAGATGAAGAATATATGTCTCAATGGTCCAATAATAACAATAATAATAATATGACAGATGAGGTAACAGTAATATTGATAACATCTTTTATGCTAACAGCTCCTTCTACAGATTTGATCGAACTTTTATATAATTTTAAAATTATGTTTGAATATCAGAGTTTGTAGTAACTAGAAACAAGACTTACTGCCCTTGTCTTCAGGCATTGAAGTCTTCATAGGGTATTAAATATGATTCTTTATTTTTATCAGGATATAAAGCAAGTGGTGCTAAAAGATATGATAAGATGTGGTAAAGAAGCACAATTGAAGGGATTTGAACAGGTAAAGATTAGGCTAAAAAGGCTGATGAATTGATCATGTGAAATGAAAATACGTTGGCACTGTACATTTGCAATTATAATGCCCACCGCTGCATAACTGGTGTTAAATTTTTAAGTCTATTTCACATTAAAAAAAAAATGGTGAATGTTTTGATATGACTAATGAATGATCAATTTTACATGCATCTGATTAGTCCGAAACTTGCTAAATCTATTCCCAGTCTCGGATAGCTATTTGGACAGATATGGCTGAGTTGAGTCAGAAAAACTAGGTAACAAAAACTTGGGATTTTCCTCACCTCCGCGGGTGCTTTTTGGATGTTTTTGTAGTTCAATCATACCATCATTATCCCCCTACACCACTCATGTCAAGCCTATGGTTGTGGCAAAGTTTTTTTTCTCAAGAATTTCAATTGCTCAGTCGCCATTTCAAATTGCGCGCGCATCCAAAATTCCAAGAAAAATTTTTTCCTGTTATGTGCAGAAAAAATGTGCATCAGGCACATGAAAAAGAAATCAGATAACATTTTCTAAAACTGATTTATACATATTCATTGAAATTAATGGGAAACCAAGTTTGTTTTATCTGTCACCAACATCTGTTTGCAAAGCAGGAGGTAATATGAATATATATATTGATCTGGTTAAGGCCTGATTAGCTGGTTATATATAAGGTGCAATATCACATCTTTTCAAGTTTAATGAATTTGTATTTTTACAGGTGAAAGATATATATATTCATAATGAACTATTCTCAGTAGAAAATGGTTTATTAACACCAACATTTAAAAATAAACGACCAGCATTACACAAACAGTTTAAAAAAGATATTGAAGAATTATACAACAAATTAGATGAATGAATTGTAAATGAACAGTTTGAAAATATTAAGACTAGCCCAGAAGACTTAGACTAAAATGGGCCATTTTTATTCACTTGTACACAATATTTCAGTAATACCTAGTTGTTTTTACTGCCTTAGTACTAGTATAATATATATACATACATATATATAAATTATCATAGAAGCTGCCATATTTACAAGCTGTTTTTACAATGAATTATGTATACACATTTAATAGACTACTTAGTCTATGTAAACTGTAATTTCTATTGATTAAGTGTTCCTATAATGTAAACCTTTATTGCTATATTTTTAATGTTTTAGTTTTAAGTGTCGATATTATATTTGATTTCTAAGGCCAACAAAATACAGTAAAGATCACTTTACTTTTCCAATGCACATTTATGGCCTATAGCAAAGATATTTATGAAATAGATAAAGTGTTGAGATGACTTTGAAGGCTTTGAAATTAACAGTCTGAGAAATCGTTTCATTTATCATCAACAATCAGAGCCATTCCATTTAAAGTAAGAAAAATTTGGGTAGGAAGTGAAAGCACAGAGAATCTAAATTAAATAATCTTGCATATTATGCTTCATAATACAATTATTATAGACCAAATCTTTTCTTGTCTCTGGTGCAGGAGGGACATCTTGCAAATTATTTTTTTTGTTTCATATTTTTTTTTAGACATTCCGGTGTTATATTCATACAAAGACATTTATGAATATTTGAGAATGTTCTTTAGAATAAGTAACAGCAAAATTTTTTGAAAGGTAAAAAGTAGAAATTGAAAACCCTCCAAAGGACTTTCTGGTATTGCTTTACTTGAAATCAAAGGAATATGAATATATATTATTATTGTATAAGCTTTTATCTCAATGTTATTTATAGCATTTATTGTATTATAAAAGAAACAGTAGGTTGGGTTTTTTTTTCAAAGATAAAAAATAAAATTTTAAACTTGCCAAAGGACTTTCTGGTATTGCTTACTTGAAATCAAATGAATATGAATACATATTATTATTATATAAGCTTTTATCTCAATGTTATTTATAGCATTTATTGTATTATAAAAGAAACAGTAGGTTGGGGTATTTTTTCAAAGATAAAAAATAAAATTTTAAACTTGCCAAAGGACTTTCTGGTATTGCTTTACTTGAAATCAAATGAATATGAATACATATTATTATTATATAAGCTTTTATCTCAATGTTATTTATAGCATTTATTGTATTATAAAAGTAACAGTAGGTTGGGTTTTTTTTTGAAAGGTAAAATATAGAATTTTAAATTGTCCAAACGACCTTCTGGAATGGCCTTACTTGAAATCCTTGAAATGAAATGAAAATATATCCAATTATTATAAAAGTTTTTATCTTTATGTAACTCTGTTATATTACCTCTATGTCATTTGTATGTATTGTATGCTGGGCATTGTTAAAATACTCAGTTAAATCGAACAATCATGACAATTTATATTTTATACATGTACAACTAAAATTAAATATATTTTTACAATTGATTAATGTTCCATTTTTAGATAACTTTGTCTGATGTTTAATTTTGGAGGAAGATCGGCAGATCGGTCGTGCTGGATACCACCCCCCCCCCCTCCACTTACCTCTTAGAAAATGGTTTGTTTCCTAAATTGTCCAAAGATCTACCGCATATTGTATCTTAACCGTGGCCACTAAGTTTGTCCCCTCCAGTTTGTGCCCCATTCTCTAGAGGCCTGCGCCACCACTGCCGATAGTGTCTAACTTCTTCAGATGAATTATGTTGGATACGGATGCCTTCCGATATTTTCACTTGGTCATATTGTCTGGGATCCACTTTTCAGTTAAATATCTTCCAAATAGCCTGGACTTAAAGTTAAAATGTGTTGCTACCATCCACTAGTTTCAATGATATATTATTATTGTCAATAGTTAGTTAGTGGTCATAGGTGGAACTTGAAACTTATGAAAATTGAGACTGCTAGTAGATTGCAAAATCTTGTTGAATCTTTTCAATCACCATGTTCACCGTTGACAGGAAAATCGCAGTTTTCATCGATTGCACTACTTAAAAAAAATAATTAGATCTGTTGTCGACCGGGTTAGTTGAAATCTTTTCAGCAGTTGATATACATGATGTCAAAACTATACTACAGAATCCCTCAATTATTTAATAATATTCATAAGACCAAGTGATTTTAAGGCAAGCCAAAAAGCGTTTTTCAATAGTTACTTTGTTTAATGGATATGTCGTGTTATACAGGGATTGTAACCTCTACTCATGGCACCTGGAAGGCGGTGGTAAATGACTAGTTAACGTCCTTGCCAGCTTAAGCTGATATCAAAGACTAGGTAGTTTTAGTTTGGTGGTCGTTGGTAGTGGATTTATTGGATGATTAGGAAACTGTTGGTTTGGTGGTGGTTTGAGAAATCGTACGATCTGGTCGGAACGAATGTCATGGCGGTGAAACTCGACCCTGGATGGTGTGGCGTGAGTGACTCAGTCTTCTACATTCTTCCAAAACTCGTTATGATCATGGTAGTTCTTGTTGGTTGTTGTTCCTTTAGTTTGTACCAGTGGCCCATGGGTGGAGCCAAATTATTCTGTATGGTGATTCGTATGTCGTTGGTTTCCAGGTAGTCCGTTAATGTCTTACGCGCTGGTTTTAATTCGGTGCATTGAATGAGAAGATGCGTCCAGGTGGCGACTTGTCCGCATTGGCAATTAATGGCACTGAACTGATGGTCTCGTAGGACGTGGTTGGTGCGTAGTCTGGTTACCAGTTTGCAGATGGCTACAGATGGATGATTGATTTTGGTTTGGTATCTTCGGATCAATCTGGTATCTATAGGTGTTGAGGTTCCTTAGCATGTCGGCCCATTTCTGGTTGATCTTGGAGGACACGAGGCTACAAAATTCTTCATATGAGAATTCTATAGGTTCGATATCCTCAAGACTCGAGCTGTCCTTGGCAATAAGGTCAGCATGTTCGTTTCCTGAGATGAGTCAAGAGCGTGAGCTCTTGCTGCCACTGGGTTCACGTGCTTGTTGGTGGACTGGATTAGCTCAGTGTTGAATGTTGGGTTGGTAACCTTCCACGAAGGAGTATCTGATAGGTGTTGTCGACTGATGGTAACTTAATCTATCTGGTGCTCTCTCAAGAGATCAATAGTTCCTTGTCCGTACGAGATACCCCGAATACGTTGGACAGCTATCAGACAAATACTGAAGTTTTCCCCAGAATTTGAGAAAGAGTTCCTCCCTCCGAAGAGAAAGGGGTTTCTCTCCCGCTTCCTAAAGTATTGCTTCATGTTTTGTACCTAGAGCTGCCCTGGTGGCAATACTTATGGCTTTCATCTGTAGACCGTCAAAATTTCTTCAGGGTGGTATTACAGGCTGTACCATAATCTATAACTGAGCGAACCAGTGGCCTGTACATCATCATTCAAGCTTCTCTGTTTGCTCCCCATGTGGTACCAGAAACATAATGCATAACATTTAAGATTTTTGTTGATCGATTACAAATATAGTCGATGTGTTACTCCAACTAAGCTTATGGCCAAGGAACTTTACTGTATTCTCCTGCCTAATTTTTACACCATTCAATTTAGGTCACTATCGTTGTGGTGCGTTTGCCTGCTGCAAAGCATCCCGACGGTGTTAGCTTCCGAAATAATGAAGCCGTAGTCGTTTGCCCATTTGGCAACTTGGTTCAGAGCAGTTTGCATTGGCACCTGGAAGTCCAACTGATGAATATATACTCTTAGTGACTAAGGTTGACACTTTAATTGTGTATCTATTCTATGAATTAATTTACCTTTAATACAGATACTGATCTATATCGTTACACTTTATACACTGTCTGAATCATTCTATTGCTAGTCGTCTTTATAAGTAAAATGACACCACATCCTGTTTCTCTTTTTCAGATAAAAATAGTTTATCCAAGAAATATATTGAACTTCGTTCTGGGAAATCTGAATATCACGAATGAGTCCTTTTAAATCAATACGACCCTTTATCCCTCACCTACGTTTACCTTATAAAGATAAGAAGACTTTCTACTTTAAACACTGACATGGAAAACTTTGAACATTGTATGCTTGTACACAATCTACCTTTATCATTGACTAGACATATATATGAGACCTTATAATAGATTACACACGCTGTCACCTCGTGCGATTTCCTTACTTAATTATAAATTTGATTGCTCTGTACCTTAATGGATGGATGGTCTTGGATTAATTGAGGGTATTTCATTCAGGTAAGGCGGCAATTTTTACTCCACTCTCCTCCTCGTTTTATAAGGACAGATTAACTATGGTAGACTTATATATATGTATATAAATAATCGTACATTAGTCTTAGTTACGGGTAATATTTTAGCTGAGGCCTCAAATCCATGTGTGTCCAGCATAATAATTTTTTTCTGTATAAAAAAAATAATAGAATAATGAAGGAATAGAATGTGAAAAGCCCAATTTGAGGTATATTTTGGAATTATGCAATTTTTTTTTATTGACAAGTCCAATCCTTTATGAATATATATAGTTATGGGTTAGCGTGGGGTTTGATATCAACACAATAGGCTAATATACCATATAGCTATAAGTAACTATCACATGATAATTAATGAATAATAAATATTGTCATATAATATAACCACATGTTTGACGAGATGAACTGAGGTAAGCATCTTTCTTTGGACAAAATGGATTTCATACAACGAAGATTTAGATGAATGTATTTAAAATAGACAAAATTTAACTCCAAAAACAATTATGTTATTGAATCACAGTTCTTGAAACAGTTGCTTATTATTGAATTGTCGACATAGGTCTATTATATGGTTAAGTGTATTTGATAGATGCATATTATTTATCACATCTTCATATAGAAGAAATCACACGAAGCATAAAATCTCGAATAACATTGTTATGTTAATGCACAATAGGGCAAGTATAAAATGGCTATGCATTGTATGATTCAAAACGATAATCGGCAGAATGACTTTATGATTATAGCAAGCTGTATTATGTGTAGAATAGAAATAAGACTTTGGATATAAGCGCCTTGTTTTCAATTTCATCTTAGTGAATTTCTTCTCTACTAAATTGTCTAGACTAGACAGGCAATTAGGCATTGGCTTATGTCTTTGAATTTGAGTAGATGTATCTAAGCATTAATAAGAACAGGTTGATTTATTTTATGAATTATATTGTTACGCAATATTCTTCATACCGGCCTATACTAATATTAATATTATCTAAAGAAAACCAATAAATCTGTTATCAATCGGTGGATGACCTTCAATCAACAATTAAAAAGATACTGTCGATAATCTCCATGCAATGTACAAGGTCATGGTTGCTTAATCGATAGACATTATTTGTCCTCATGATATACTACGTTTAAATAGAGATCAACCTTTGTGTTTGGGAACATCAGAATGGTAGGCCACCTATGAAATAGATCAACAAAATTGTTTTGCCCACGTAAGCCTGTTGATTAGTTTACTCAGAGCTATTAAGCGATTTTTTTAAGCATTGTAGACTTAGTCAAAACGCGTCGAAATTGGCATGTGAATGCTATAGCGAATACAGTTTTCATCTGATTTGGATAAAATATTTGATTTATTGCCCCATGGGATGAATGTAAGACAGAACCATGTCCTTGTGTATTGGGCCTAATTCTGACCCATGTAAAATAAAGAGTTTATTATTATTATTAAACGATTGACTATTGGATGAAAATATTAGGATTTAAGTTAGCCTATAATATTGTGTTTTGGAATAGAAAAAGAAGCAACTATCGGGATTATTACAACTTAGCTCCACAGTGAGGGTTCCGTTTTAGCAGACTGTGCACGGGCAAACATCTTGGCATTGATATTTCCCAGATTTGTTCGACTGGAATTACTTGTGAAGATGACCTATTCAGGTCATCGGACTTAACTAAACAAACGACGCCACAGTTGTTTAAATGGTAATATTGACCTATAGGCTTACTCAGCAAATGAGTATAAAAAATTTATTTCAGGTTTGATTTTACATGAATGATTAGCAGATCAATGGGTACAAGTTTTAATGAACTGGTAGAAACTACCAAGAACCTCTTAACAACCATTCAGGCTAATGTTGGTTTGAGTACCCTTGGTGTGGGGGCAGCTACTGCATTAGCGTATTATCTTTCTCTAGATCCAAAAATACCAAAGCCTGTCTTAGATATCAACTGTCAGTCTGCGGAATCAAAGGTAATTGTTGTTCAGAGAAAGTTATATACAGAAAAAGAATCATAATTAAATTTATATTGATTTAAACGGATGTACACAACTGTCAATTAACATTTACATTTTCCTCAACTAATGGAAATTATTGCATTTAAATCAAAATTTAGTTTGTGGATTGCGTAGGCGAAACGGAGAAGGGGCGAAGTGAGAATAATTAAGGGACAAATCCCCTCCCTCACCCCTTTGCAAAATTCCAGTTTCATTAGTTTTAACCAACCCAAATGCAATGACTGCCCCCTTATTACAACGGTTTGTATACTGGCCTGTATTGGACTCTCTTTAATTTGTCTGCCTCTGGACTTTGATTTGTTATTTACGTCTGTAAATTAAACAACTAATTGGGTTACTAATAAGAGGATCAGGAAATAGTTGTTGAAGTGTGACAAGTCCAAGACCAACACAGACCAGTGAATCATTTACTATATTTCAGCATGGTGGTCGAACTATACCCAAATATAAAGATGATGATTATTTGGGGTATCTTTTCGAAGATGTACAAACCCTGTACGAATGTTTTCAACGAGGTCTCAAGATATCACGTAAGATAAAACCTTTGATGTTTCTTCCTATCATTTCATAGATAACACCAATCGTTTAGTTCCCATTTAACTCTTCAAATATTTATTACGTTAATTCGTATAGAACTTTCATTTACCGTTATCTATAGCCTAGCTCCTTTTGAGCCGTGCTGGCTCAGTGAGTTAGACGTTTGCTCGCTAACCTGAATGTCCAGGGTTCGATCCCAGCAAAGTTCGAGATAAACTTTCAGATTTTTCAGCCAGGTTTCCCTTTGTCATTGATGCAGGTCGGAGGGACTGACATGGAAAATAGACCGAGGCCCCGTATGCTGAAGCTGTGCAACTTAAAGATCCATCGACATCGACGCTTGGAAGTCGCAAAAAGAGTAGGCTAATGCCGCTGTCCTGGCAAAATTTCCCTCATTGCACACTGTTGTTCGTCCTCATTAGCCCATGAGGTGCAGAAAAGTAGGTCGTAAAACTCCATTCATTTCATTTCAATTATTTATTTTTTAGGTCATGAAAAGTGTTTAGGGACAAGAAAGGGGAAAGGACAGGGGTATGGATGGGTTACCTATCAACAGGTAAATAAAAATATTATGTCATTCTCCCTTGCTATCATTTGATAATTATATATATGTGGTGTTGGAGTAATTAAGATTGGAAATTTGATTCTATATTTCAATATATGACAAACGATGTCCTTAAAATTTTATCAAATTAAAAAACATCAAATTAATTTCCATGTCTCCTATATCAGACAGCCATGTCTGTCGGGTGAACACTGTAAACACAGTGGCGTCTCAATTACTTTAGGGAGTGATTGAATATGACTTTTAAAAACCTGAGGGAAGGACCTCAACCTACTATATCTACTTGCCCTCACTCCCAATTGTGTAAAGATCAAGGCTAGACTAGTAATCAATACCTGTACATACATTTAGGTACAGGATCGTGCCCACGCTTTTGGATCTGGATTAATCAAATTAGGTTTGAGTCCTGGAACGCAGACGCTGGTAGGAATTTATACAGCCAACAGAGTCGAGGTAAAAAAAAATCTGCTTTTAATATGGTGAGAAACACATAAGTAATAGAACCAATACAGACAACTAGTAAAACTAATGATATTATATTAACCATTAATATTTTTCTACTATTTAGGCGTCATTTCCTTTTGAATTTGGAGTATAGGGAAAGTTATAAAACTATCAAAAGGAAGTACGGTGGTCCGTATACGAGATAATTTTTTTTTTAATTTTGAATTAAGAAACTAGAATATAAAGAAAAAAAAAAGGATATAATTTTAAAACTTGTATTTTTTAATCCAAAATTAAACGAATGATGTCGTATATGTACCACCGTAAGGAAGAGATAATTGATCAACATTATTAAAAATCAGTTTTTGTCCTTCCTGTAGTGGGTGACATCTGAACAAGCGTGCAATATGTATAGTATGGTGATAGTAGCATTATATGACACTCTGGGGCCTGATGCTTGCAAATATATCATTAATCTAAGTAAGTTTGTTTTTCGTTCTTTAAAATGTAATATCAAATTCCGTTAAAATAAAATGATCACTCTGACGTCCGCGCTTAGAAATAGAATTTAATTTATACTGATTAAGATACATTTTTTTCTGAAATATCATTGCCACGAATATCTAAAAATATATTGAAACTTATCACAAATCAAAATTGCTGAAAGATTGAAAAAATAAAACATTCCAATGTGTATTTTTGTATGCAAGATTGTAGATGTAGATGTTTTATGTGATTATATTGTCATTTTAGCTGAAATGGAGACAGTTATTTGTGACACAGCTAAGAAAGTCCAGTCATTGTTAGATCAAATTGATCAACTACCCAGTTTAAAACGTATAATATTAATGGAGGAGATATCAAATAATAATTTAGATTTAGCTAAAAGTCGAGATATTGGTCTCTATACGTATCAGGATGTTGAGGTTAGAATTCTTCAAGATTGGATATGTTATGTAGAGTGCCAAGGAACATCACATTGGGGTACTTTAAATAGTGTATATTTTTGCTTTGATGCTTTGAATGAAGTTATGAGTAACAAAATATAGACCATAGGCAATAAAAGTTCAGATAGTGAGTTTGAACACCTTCAGATTCAGATGGTTTGGTTACACATTTTGGTCATGTGATCAAAATTTCATTTATATTCATTCTATATCTGACATGTTTAGGCTTTTCAGTACAAATTATTAGCAAGTTTGAGTTATAATGCTTGACAAAAAATTATGGAATTGTAATGATTCAGAAATGAAACTCGTTCAGTTATTTTGATATCAATCAACGAATGTGGGTGTTGATCGCCAAAAAATTCTAAAAATCCAAATGACAAAATAAATGAAGATGCGCAAACTGAAGCTTATAGACTATCTTGTTGCTTCAAACTCCTAATTTTCACTATGTCTTTTTAAGGATGATGAATAACGCGTGATATTTTGTATTTCAGCTTCTTGGTTCAAAAGATTTAAAAGATCCTGTTGTAAGTTTATTATATGCTCTTTACTGTTTTCTCTGGTGTTGAGTTAATTACTTTTGCGCAAATTTTCTGTTTCTTTAAAGCATCCTTAGTTACCATCGTAGTTATACGGATACTACGGTGGTTTGTTTGGGACATGTTTAATTTTTTTTTTCATTTATTATCTTTCATATTTTCTATTTGTTTTTGCTATTCATTATTTTTGTTTGTATAATTATCATCTTATTCTACTCAAGTAGATATAAATATGTAAAAGTGATTATGGTGCATGGTAACGGTAATTTTTAATTATTTTTTTTCAGCCCCCTTCACCTGATGATCTTACAACTATATCATTTACTAGTGGTACGACAGGTAAGGATTGTGTTATGTGATTGTATATCAAGACAAGAAACTTATAACATTTAGAATAGTGTTATTCTTACCTAGATTAAATGAAATATCCTTTGAATAACCCGAAAGGGATATGAGTAGATAAGATTGAACTAGATCGTGAACTTGTTGTTTATGACATAGTGATTCTAGTCAGGTCCGTTATCATACTTGATTGTTTGGCGTGGCAGCTGGTATATCCGGAAGGGGCAGTGGGTTATGGTCTTAGTTCAAGTAATGAAATAAGTTGGTTTTCAGTTGTTTATTCTGTAGTTATGGGCCTGGTTCTCGGTTTCATTTTCATTATTTGTTTCCAGGAGATCCTAAAGGAGTGATGTTAACACATAGAAACCTGATTTCACATATAAGTGGTATATTTTCAATAGCTATGGTAGGTATTGCCACAATTATATATTTCGTGGAGCCAAATAATTTTTATGTGAAGGGAACGTGTATGCCAGTAGAAAAAACTTTGTTGAAGTGATCAGACCAAATAGAACAATTCTAGTTGATTCACTTCCGGTTTAAAACATAAACTGTTGCAACTGTACTTTTACATATTAATCTATGTTTATTTCAGACGAATTATACCTTTGGAACGAATGATTGCCATATTTCATATTTACCATTATCACATATGTTTGAAAGAGCAATGCAGGTAAGGTTTTTTAAATAGAAAATTCGCTTCAATGTTTTCATTTTCGATCATCTCAGGTGTAGTGGAACCTCAAGATTACCATATTTTGTGAAATTTACCTCAATGACACATTCCACTTGCGTTGTTTCTTAAAATAGCTAACATATCAGATGTATTACTAAACATATAAGAGTAACATATTTCACTTAATGTTTGTACATTAATTGGATGACTAATATAATTAGGCCCTATTTAAATTTTTCAGATCAACGCATTTATGCATGGTTATCACGTGGGATTCTATGGAGGCGATATAAAACAGTTGTTCGATGACATTAAAGAATTACAGCCTACAATATTTCCTACAGTGCCAAGATTATTAAATAGATTCTATGATAAAATAAATGCTAATTGTCAAGGATATTCCTTTAAAAGTATTTTATTGAGTTTAGCTTTAAATAGAAAGACAGCAGAGGTTCGAAGGTACATGTATTTATTTTTCCACTTATATTGATATTCAATTTATAATCTATCAGAGGCGTACGGCATTGGCGAGAGTTTCTTGACCTTAAATATATCTTGCATATAAACTTATTACCAATATTTGCTCGGAAACATTAATTAATTAATTAAGTTTTGGTATCCTTTTGCATCTAATTATGGACGATGCTAGAATCTCACTTTGGTATGAATTATTGATGTATTATCAGGTTCTTACTGAAGAACTCATTCAATTCATCTGTTTTAGTGGAAGAACGTTATTTAAGGTTATTTCAAATCATTTTTTTATTATTTTACTATGAATTATTTCAGGGGTGTTGTAAGATCTAATAGTATATGGGATTATTTGGTTTTTAATAAAATAAGAAAATTAACAGGTGGAAATATAAAAATACTTGTTACTGCATCAGCACCGTTATCAGATCACGTAATGTCATTTACTAGAGCAGTATTTGGGTGTATGGTAAGTCTCTTATTGGAATTCACTTCACAATTTGTACTAGAAGGTTTATTTTGACTAGATAATCTTCACCATGATCCAATGTGAAATTTTCCCATGTGCTCTTCATCACAGGGGCATACATAAAGCTCGACTCGTTTCGACGAAAGTAAAGATAGGAGTTGTGTACAGCTCCTTGATCAATGAAATTATCATGCTATATTTGTAAATGATTATTAATATAATGCCTTCAAAGGACCACCACTTTCAATGAAAGTAGGTTACGTCTTGCCCAAATATAAAAATGTACAAGATGTGAGTAGGAAATGTTAAATAACACGACTCGTCAACGCTTAATTTCGTCTCGATAATACAAGTGCCCCAAACCATTTAAAGCAGGTAAACAGAAAATGTTTAAAACTATTTTCCACTGTGTTTTGTCTTAAGTTTCCAGGATATCTTTAATATTATCTATCACCAATGGTTATTTTATAGGTATTAGAAGCATATGGTCAAACTGAGGCAACGGCATCTGTAACTTGTACCTTACCAGGGGACCTAACTCCAGGTGAATTGATATTTTTTTCCTTTTTGAGGGCGGGTGGTAGGGTTAGGGTTAGGTAGGGTTAGGGTTAGGGTTAGTAAATGGGTTTCATAGAATTTACTAAATAATAATAATTAATTGTTTTCTGTTTCTACATAGGTCAAGTTGGAGCTCCAACTCTTTGTAACTCTATTAAATTAAAAGATGTACCAGAGATGGGGTATTTTGCAGCCCATGACCAAGGGGAGGTAAGTAATAGCAGACTTGTTTGGAGGGACAAGTAATATATTACGAGGGTCATTGGTGTCTGAGTTATAAAATTGGTTAATTGTCATACTTTTTCAGGGAGTCAATCTATTTCTTCGCTACGCAAATGTAGGCTAGCTACGGTCTAATGTCATAGCCATCTTGGTACTGTCTTTTATCAAACCCTTATCAGACTGAGTATAAGAATATCAGATAAAATGATGTTCCTGAAAAAAAACATCGATAATTCCAACCATACCATAATAGAACATGTTTGAAAATCGTTTGATCAAACATATCGCAGTCTCAGATTGTTTTTTTAGCTAAACATTTGATCAGTCATAGTGATCACAGCCAAGCATCAAAATCGGGGGATTCAAGTCCAGAATGTGTTTTGAATTATACATTGTTGAAAGTTTAATTTACTGAGACATTGCGATATTTTAGACATATTATATATACATGAAAATAATCTTCCCGCTGTCGAATGAGTTGTATGATTTTCGTGCATTTCTAGTACTTTTAAAAACTATTGTCATATATTCAAGGCACAAATCAACCGCAAAAATATTACAATTATCCCAGATATGGGTCTGGATGATCTATTAATATTGATTATATTAAAGATATACTAGAAATGTGAATAAAGATAAGAAAGACAGCATACATTGTATCGTTCCCTAATGATATTGTATATTTCAGATTTGTGTAAAAGGATTAAATGTATTCCAAGGGTATTATAAAAATCCTGAAAAGACAGCTGAAGTCTTAGAGCCTACGGGGTGGTTACATACCGGTGATATTGGTATGTGGTTACCGGTTAGTATTATAACTCCCTCCTTTCTTTTAAATTGGGATTTGGTGTTCAATGGTCAGAGTTTGATATAGCATTAGTTAAGATTCTACCTATGGACTTTTTAACTCAGTTTCGTTCTGTTTTTGATATAAGTAGGTCGATATGTAAATAATCTGGTCGTTTCCTTGTTCATTGACTTTTCTCGACCCTTACATTAGATCACCGAACACCTCAATTGTACTGGTAGACATTTACACCAATGGATAATATGGTGTATTAATATTTTCTTTACGATTTTCAGAATGGTCAACTAAAAATAATAGACAGAAAGAAACATATTTTCAAACTTGCACAGGTAAATTATTAAAAAGGGATTTAAGAGATTTAACCAGTTTATGTAACACTGTCTTTAGAATAAAATAATTTCGAGTCAAATAAGTGATATCCTGAACAAGGTTTTCCATGGACCGACAGCAGTACGATTAATGATATCGAAACACGAACTATAATTTATTTCATTTTCAATGAACTTAATGTGTAGATATTAGATACAATATATTTTAGGGAGAATATGTAGCTCCTGAAAAGATTGAGAATGCCTATGCTAGAAGTCAGTACGTAGCACAGATCTTTGTCGATGGTAACAGTTTACAGGTAAGTAAATGATTAATTTATACGCAAATTGGTTTATTCGTAGCGTTGGGAAGATCACATTACAGGCAATCGTAGATATCTGAGGTCTTAATGTAAAGTAGAACAATCTATTTCTATAGGATATTATTCATTTTCTGGTGTACTATATCCAGTTAGGAAATACGAGAAATTTATTGACTCTTGATTCAGGAATGTTGTTTTAAATCAGTTAAGTTTATTGACAATAATAATATAGTCTTAATAGATTAAGGTGTCGTCTTTTCAAATTGCATGTTTGCATATTCATTAGGCTTATTGTATGGCAGTAGTTACGTTAGATATGGAAGTAATGGAAAGTAAAATACCACAGTATAATTTACCTACTGATATCCAGGAATTATGCAAATCGCAGGTAACTTTTTATCTTCCATTTCCAGAAATAAATATTATTATGAGCTATCTTGGCTACCAATATCAAATCACTGTAAACACCAGGTACCCAACTGTAGCTAAACATACTACCACATGATAAGAGGTTCAAACTACCAAATGATTCTTGATTCAAACTTCCAAATGATTCTTGATTCAAACTACCAAATGATTCTTGATTCAAACTTCCAAATGATTCTTGATTCAAACTACCAAATGGGTCTTGATTCAAACTTCCAAATGATTCTTGATTCAAACTACCAAATGATTCTTGATTCAAACTTCCAAATGATTCTTGATTCAAACTACCAAATGGGTATATATTCAAACTTCCAATTGATTCTTGATTCAAACTACCAAATGATTCTTGATTCAAACTTCCAAATGATTCTTGATTCAAACTACCAAATGGTTCTTGATTCAAACTTCCAAATGATTCTTGATTCAAACTACCAAATGGTTCTTGATTCAAACTTCCAAATGATTCTTGATTCAAACATCCAAATGATTCTTGATTCAAACATCCAAATGATTCTTGATTCAAACTACCAAATGGTTCTTGATTCAAACTTTCAAATGATTCTTGATTCAAACTACCAAATGGGTCTTGATTCAAACTTCCAAATGATTCTTGATTCAAACTACCAAATGATTCTTGATTCAAACTACCAAATGATTCTTGATTCAAACTTCCAAATGATTCTTGATTCAAACTACCAAATGGTTCTTGATTCAAACTACCAAATGATTCTTGATTCAAACTACCAAATGGTTCTTGATTCAAACTTCCAAATGATTCTTGATATAAGTTCAAATTCTTGGTTCAAACTACCAAATGGCTCTTGATTCAAACTTCCAAATGATTCTTGATTCAAACTACCAAATGATTCTTGATTCAAACTACCAAATGATTCTTGATTCAAACTTCCAAATGATTCTTGATTCAAACTACCAAATGGGTATTGATTCAAACTTCCAATTGATTCTTGATTCAAACTACCAAATGATTCTTGATTCAAACTTCCAAATGATTCTTGATTCAAACTACCAAATGGTTCTTGATTCAAACTTCCAAATGATTCTTGATTCAAACTACCAAATGGTTCTTGATTCAAACTTCCAAATGATTCTTGATTCAAACATCCAAATGATTCTTGATTCAAACTACCAAATGGTTCTTGATTCAAACTTCCAAATGATTCTTGATTCAAACTACCAAATGGGTCTTGATTCAAACTTCCAAATGATTCTTGATTCAAACTACCAAATGATTCTTGATTCAAACTACCAAATGATTCTTGATTCAAACTACCAAATGATTCTTGATTCAAACTACCAAATGATTCTTGATTCAAACTACCAAATGGTTCTTGATGCAAACAACCAAATGGTTCTTGATTCAAACTACCAAATGATTCTTGATTCAAACTACCAAATGGTTCTTGATTCAAACTTGCAAATGATTCTTGATATAAGTTCAAATTCTTGGTTCAAACTACCAAATGGTTCTTGATTCAAACTTCCAAATGATTCTTGATTCAAGTTTAAATTCTTGGTTCTAAATGGTTCTTGATTCAAACTTCCAAATGATTCTTGATTCAAGTTCAAATTATTGGTTCAAACTACCAAATGGTTCTTGATTCAAACTTCCAAATGATTCTTGATTCAAGTTCAAATTCTTGGTTCTAAATGGTTCTTGATTCAAACTTCCAAATGATTCTTGATTCAAGTTCAAATTATTGGTTCAAACTACCAAATGGTTCTTGATTCAAACTTCCAAATGATTCTTGATTCAAGTTCAAATTCTTGGTTCTAAATGGTTCTTGATTCAAACTTCCAAATGATTCTTGATTCAAGTTCAAATTATTGGTTCAAACTACCAAATGGTTCTTGATTCAAACTTCCGAATGATTCTTGATTCAAACTGGTTCAACTGCTACTTGATTTTGTATCTTGATTGTAACTAACAAGTGATTCTTGTTTCAAAATATGCAAGCTACCTCGCGAATCTTAAGTGGAACCTACAAACACTGGTTCAATCTGATGATGTCGATCATAATTCAGGGTAACATAAAGAACTTTGTTTCCTTTTTTTGTAGAAAACAAAAGATCTAGTCTTAAAAGATATATTAAATATTGGAAAACAGAGTGGACTGAAAGGATTTGAACAGGTAGGTCTTAGTGCTACCTTTCTCTGTCCAGTAAGATAGTTTTGTTAACACATGACCTAAAGATACGATCAGCTATGATATGTAATACATAGCCTACTGATATAGCGTGCTACGTTTATGAGAACGGATGAGAGATAAAAGTTAGCCGTCCATTTTCAGCATTTTATTGTCGACAGGTATGTAAGACAAAATATGTGTATCATTACATCTGCTTGTTGGTAATATAATAGATAATCCCATGTTTATGTTTTAGGTTAAAGATATTTTCATACACACGGAACCATTCAGTGTAGAAAATGGATTGTTAACGCCCACGTTCAAAAATGTTCGACCCAAATTACGACAGAAATTTAAAGCGGACATTGAAGCTTTGTATAAGAAACACCAACAGTAAAGAGAATATTAATTAACGTCCCGAGCGATAAGCAATTACAGTTGCTAGTTTTTGATCAATTTTTCGATATCCCATATCTGTGCCTCTATCACGTTATGCACATCATATATTCGTAGCTTTTTGAAGATCATGCATTTATGTAGCACGAATTTTAGCATTACCAATGTAATTTCAATTGTCATTTGACAGTTTTCTTTAAAGAATCATAAAATCAAGAGACTTTGAAAAAAAAATGTCTCTTCAGAACCAATTTACCATTGTCATCAAACTTCTTATCATAATCATAATTGTTCTTTGGGAATGTTTTGTTTTATTTATTTTATATTTTTGTATAAATATATTTTAATCAATAAATGATAAGTTTCTTTTTACCTTGATGTGAAGTAATGCAAAGATTTTGACTTAAAATAATGTTTGTTGGCATTCAGCATCTTAATTGGATTTAACAGGGTTCATTCCAGTTGTTGCATAGTTTACTTTGATTTATCCCCCATCTGAGTATAGTTACTATATAGTCTGCCTTAAAAGAGCGTTTCAATGTGTTTTGTTATTTCTGCGTTTTATTTTAATTATTTTAATCACTGTGGGTCACAAAAAACTTCAATACCTAGAACATAATACAAAATACATATATGAAATAACAATTTATATCTCATTAAGAGAGAACAATTGTTATGGATATAGACTTCTATTTATTAACAACAGCACAACGTTTCATTACACATACAGGTAACGTTTTCAAGTGATGAAAACGTTACCTGTATGTGTAATGAAACGTTGTGCTGTTGTTAATAAATAGAAGTCTATATCCATAACAATTGTTCTCTCTTAATGTGCAGTTATACTTCTAAATGTCTTACAAGGATTAATTTATATCTCGATAGAATATTCGTATTATTCAACAATTTAGGATTTAACAATATAATATAACAATTAATTATAATTATAAAAACATTTGCTATTATAATAAATCATAATATGTACGTGAAATTGAAGTTTCTAACACTCGACTTGATCTGCCCAGTTGCAAATGGCAGATTTCGTATCAAACATTAAGCCATGGGCACAGGTCTGTTTATGGTCAATTCCGTTACTACAAGTATAGAATACTGAACAATCATACGGATCTCTATAACTACCATCGGTCTTGCCAATACAGCTGAATGCTGAAATAGATAATTTATTAATGATAATATCAGGACTTTCTTTGATGAAGTTGTTGAAATCGGAATGTAGATTATATATGCCTGAAGGCTATTGGTTCTTGAACGAAAATTGCTTCTCGAGAACCTAAACCAAATATTGCACTGGTGTCTTCTTATCTCATGTACTTGTATGTGAAAAAACAGTCTGATTAACAGGAAAACATAGCATCTCTAAGTTTATTCGTAAGCAAAAAGCAATACAGTTTGGATACAACAAGGGATAATAGGTCTAAGAATGAACATGAAATTTGAACATTTTAAACTTTGGCCAATATGAGCTTTATTCATCAGTAAATATACCTGCTGCCATAAATAACATAAAAAATAACTAGATATCAAAAAAACTAAGTAATTATCCATAAAGATGCATTAGATTATTGAAAAACGCTTAATAAACTGATTAAGCGCTTTTCAAAAATGATTTAGTTTTGTGTGTTTTCCAAATTTTAAGGGAGTCTGTTACTTTATGTTACCAGGTTAGTTCACTGATGAATATACTCATTTTGACCATTCTTGGGAAAATTGTATATTCATGATAAGACGCAGTTAGCCCTTTTGACTTTTATGTGTTATATTTTTATTTAGTCCTAGTCCTACTTGAAGGAAGGCGAACAATCCTTATCGGATTTATGCCTTATTTATACGATAAAAGAAAAGGTAAATTCAGCATGACCAATCTAGATGCTGAAAGCAAAATAAAACTCAATACCAACTCTATACCTTCAGATGGATCTGCATTTGAATTGGCAGTAGTAAGTATACCAGGAACACTAGTACTTGATGGTAGAGAGGTGGTTGGTTGGTTGGTGTTGGTAACAGGTTGGTTGTTGGATTCAGTTGTTCCTACACCAAATGGTGTGTTCAGAGTTTGGGATGCGGCTTTTATCAAGGGATATTCGCCGGTTCCACAAACGTTTTCAAAGTCATCCAAGGCCAAAGACCAAACCATCATACCACCAAACTGGTTATTCTTAATAAAATTAGCCTGAAAAATACGAACCCATTATCAGAATAAAAAATAATTCATGAAAAGTAAATAATGAATCGAGAAAGTTTCAATCTGAGGTAGACTTTTCGCGCAAACAGGTAACCTTAAATCGATATAGTTGGATCGATTATCTTCTCTCTCTAATTGCCTTTATAAAGGAAAGTTCTTAAAGTTTTGTACCTTTAACTGAAAAGTTGGTATGTCATCATAAGCAATCCATAGATTATCTTTTACAAAATATGGTGTTTTCATATAGTCATCAACTACTCTTATACCAGAACTAATTGATATTTCACTGCAAATCTGGAATATGAAATACATAAATAATGTTTCTGTGTATATTATATAATCCTTTGTATATAATATTATGATGCATTATTCAAAACATGAATTTCTTGTCCTTGTTGGGTCCTTTATTGACTTATTCACTATGGATAATAAAACAACAGTGTAAACCTTACCTCATAATAAGAGAAAAATCCAGCTTCCCGTGTATAAGGACCAGCAGGTCCTGTACTAGCAGGTGCACCAACACCATAGTTACTGGCAGCTGATAATGTAAAAGTTCTACCATACGCCGGCAAGCCTACAATAATTTTCTCTTTGGAGGCACCAGAGGTCCGCCAATAGTTAACAGAGTAATTCTATAAAATAAAATGGTATTTTACGTCCTAATCGTAATATTCGAACTACTAGAATACAGTGCTATACGATCCACTCTCACCTGTATCACTGACAGGAGAAAGGTAAAAATTGAAAGAACATCGATATTGATATCTTGTAAAATTTTTATGTCACAGAACATCACAACACATGGATTATTTCATTTTCAAACAATAGCAATTCACAACCCCAACATTAAAAGTTTCCATGATTCCTATATGCAAAGGTTTGTTTTTTGGTCACCAGGAAGTATTTTGTATCCGAACATACAAAACCAAGTATTTTAAAAATAAAAGCCATACCACATTGAGGAAGAGATCATCACCAAAGTCTTGACTACTAGCATACAGTGGACTGTTATGACCTGTTACACCATCCCAACCACCATGGAAGTCATAGGCCATGATGTTGTAAAAATCCAAATATCTAAAATACAGCAATATGTAACTCGCTTAGAAAATCATGTTTTTAAATGATAATTCTAACTCACAAACTATATGATTTAAAACTAGGTAATTCCCATATTCTACACACTAGATGAGATAGCAATAAATCAAACTAAGTATGATGGTGACAGGCTTAGATGAGGTTAAAATTAAACGTACTTGTCTAATTCAGGAACATTATAGCCTTGATCGACTTTTGCCTTTCCAATAGGCACTGCTGCTGATAACAATAGTCGGTTTTCACCAGATACAATAGACTCATGTACAAAAGCATCGTGTAATTCCTGAAGTTACATAAGTTAAAAAAACATTTTTTGTTGCTATCAGCCAACAGGCTCCAGATTTTCAATATGTTACAGAAACTGAGAGGATGAAGAGGAGGGGTTTGTTTATCACCATCATTTCCGATTCCCGTGTTACATAAGTTTTGATAACCTGAGGTTATGAGTAATTTATGTAATCTTTTTGGAGATGTTGTCCATACAATTGTGAATTGTATGAGAGCGATTACATACCTTTGATAATGTTACCAAGTTGTCCTTATCATAGCTGGGTCCGCCTCTCTGTGCTGGATACTCCCAATCTAGGTCTAAACCATCAAAACCATAATTTCTAAGCAAAGTTACTGCACTGTTTACAAATGTCGTCCGGTGTGATGCACTATAAGCCATATTAGAGAAAGCAACACTTCCAAATGTCCAACCTCCTACTGCCAACAAGGTTTTTAAATTCGGATTCTGCTGCTTTAAAGCATTGAATTCTTGATATCTAAAAACAGTTCAATTAAAATTAAAAGGAAATCCAAAGAATCGTCTCAAGAGAAAGAAAGGTTTTTTAAGAATCATACATTTTGTTTGTTTGAAGATAAAAAATAGTTTTGATGATTTACTATTTATTCACAGAGGTTTTTGTAATAGTCATGGCATGGTCAAAAAGCGTTTTCAGTCTTGGTTCGTAGGGTTTCATGTATACCTCTTGACATATAGCCTTCGGATGCAAAATCAGATGGAACAGTCAACCAACTGCCAATGGTACAAGAAGAAGCTGGTAGAATGGATCTCGATACATGTATATACTTATGAGTGATCCATTACATACCTTGCGTATTCTGTACTGCCTTCGTTCGGTGCCAAATAACCATTTGAGTCAAAAATAGCAAAGGCATAAATAAGATGTGTACAGAGGAAGGGGTCTATATTCTGTATGTTAAACGTTGCTGGAGATGCCCGATATTTGGACCAATTTGTATGGTAACATACAACTTTATAATCATTAGCTGAAATAATAATAAAAAATAATGTTATCCGCCTCTCATCAATAAATATCCCCTATTTGGATAACAGAAATGAATATGGATTATCATCATCAGAATACTTCTAGAATATTTATTACTCTCAACGTTTCAGTATGGTTATCATCATCAGAATACTTCTAGAACATTTATTGCTCTCAACGTTTCAGTATGGTTATCATCATCAGAATACTTATAATACTTATTACTCTCAACGTTTCAGTATTATTATCGTCATCGGAATACTTCTAGAATATGTATTACTCTCAACGTTTCAGTATGGTTATGATCATCAGAATACTTCTAGAACATTTATTGCTCTCAACGTTTCAGTATGATTATCATCATCAGAATTCTTAGAATATGTATTTCTCTCAACGTTTCAGTATGGTTATCATCATCGGAATACTTCTAGAATATTTATTGCCCTCAACGTTTCATTATGGTTATCATCATCAGAATACTTCTAGAATATTTATTGCTCTCAACGTTTCAGTATTATTATCATCTCACACCATCACGTTGAGAGCAATAAATACTGTGAGAAAAATATTGAATACATATATTGTAGAAGCATCTACCCATACATTTGTCTCATTTATTAAATTACGAATACAATACCATTAATACACCCTTATATACATTTCGACTCGCTTACCACCTTATTATCAAATAGGATGACAACTAAAATATTAGTGGATACATCTACCAACATGTTTAATGCGTCTAAAATCAAATGATTACAGAACTCACCTGTTACCAACAATGATGTTATTGAAATAATCGAAATCCCCAATATCAAACAGTGCTGAAAATAATCCTATAAGAATAATTACAATTTGATCAAATTCTTGAGAAAATTCTTTGTGTTTGATTAAAATCGAAAAAGATGACCAGTAATACTTTCAAATTGGATTAGTTTTGCCTACGTATCGCGAAGGATATTTGTCGCATGAAATAAGGTAAATAGAATTAGTACTCGGATAAGAAAGTTGTCCGATGATAGTGAATAATTATGTTTATTAGAAAAATAATTGGTTGTTAAATTAAATATGCTTTGAATATGCCTATTAATTAAATTATAATTGACATTAAGATATTTTGTATTTTAAAATTTGTAAAAGAGATATTGTGTTTTAAGCAAAACCAGTATAAGACATAGGTGCACAACAATATCTAATTTTAAATATATTGACATGTAACGTGTAAAACTCTACAACTGTTACATTTCAGGAACACATCGTGACTCGTCTTGGATTTGAATCCTGAAAACATTAAACTAACTATCTGTAAGCATCATAAGTTGTTTGTACAGAAACCTTTGCAGTATAAATTGAAAACTTCATCTCGAAGTGTTTTTGATCTAAATTCAACACTAAGGTTGTAACTTGATCCTAATTTCGTTCACCGCATTTATTCTAAATAAAAATAAGATTTGAAGACTTACCATTTTGCCAACTGACTGAATCTATTGTCTCATGATTTTGGGCATGTTCGAATCATTTTATACTCTTATTTTTAATAGTACCCACTATAAATCATATAATATAATCTTTGTTGGTTATGATCATTAGAACGATTTATATTACCAGACAAGAACCTATTTAAATAATTCTGATTAATTGTATTTACTGGTCAGAGCATAATAATTTTAAGCTGTAACTCCCAGATAGTTCTTTTGTTGTTCGCAAAGATCCACAACGTTTGATGGAATTGAGAAAACTGCAATTTTTTTATTATTACCCGGGGGTGAATTAAGGGGGAACTTTATCCCCATTTCTCAATAAAATGTTTGTTCCACCCTAGGCCTGTACATCTGGGGATTCAATCCCTCCCTTCCCGAAATCTAAATACGTTCGATTTAAATAGGTATGAATACTATTGAAAAAAAAAAAATAAATAAATAAATAAAAAGAAAAAAATTAAAGTGCAAATGTTCGGACTATTATTATCTACATAATTAATATATTATGCACTATACATAAGCCGTATGTTTATTCCAATTTAAAAAAAAAAATTAGATTGAGAATTCTGTGTTGTCATTTCTTATCGACTTCTGACATTGACGGGGAAGAAATGAAGAAGAAATCTTACCTTACCCATAAACAAAATACTTTAATATTTCGAAGCGACGTAAGAATTAATGAGATGAAAGTGGTTAGATGCAAGTTTATTAGTGGGTACATGTTTGTTGAAGTAATTGTTGTGGCTTCGAATTTAATGATCTGGCAGTTTTAAACATTCGGCACCACTATGTTGGCCTGGATATTTATATGAATGTATTTTGACCATAGACAGTTTTTGTCTTCCTGAGCATGCTGCAGCTTCACGTACAATTTCGAATGGTCAGAATAATTAATATTATTACAAGTTGGTAAATTAAAAAAAAAAGGTTGCTTCACCAACGGATACAGTAAAATTTTATATTGTTACATTTCTTTTCAATATTATAATGTGGGCATGTATTAAATCATTTTCCGGTATTTTTTTTGAATAAAAACCTGGACCAACGGTGCGTCTTCAGTGAATTTTAAAAGATCCTGACGTCACATCTGACATCTGAAAAGTGCACATCCCAACTCCCAATTGTCAATAAAGCATGTACATAGACGTCTATATTCATTTAAGTGTTTTTAAAGAAAACCGTTAAAATGAAACAAGAGACGAATATTCACTAAAACTAAATATGAAGTGATAAAATTTGTATTTGTTTTTTGATTAAAATATTTAATGGTGATATTTTCCAGGCAATACAAAATTAATAAGTGCCATAAAATAGAACAAAATTAAGGTAAGAGTGTTGAATATCACAATTTTTTATAGGGGTTTTAGTGATGAATTAAAATTTATTTGGCCAAAGGTGTGTTTTATGAGAAATGAAGAAGTATTTGACTGAGCTTGTAAACGTTAGGTTAGTGACCGTTGATTTATAAATATTTTTAAATGCCAAATGTAAAGATTATTTATCTGTAGAAAAGGTGTTTATGTTGAAAATCGGCAGTAAGATACGACGATGTTTTTTTATCTGAATCACAAGAAATGTCCTCTTAAAATTCTCTATAATTCATGAGAAGAAAACAAAACCCGGGCAACTTTCATATGTTATCGGTGTTAACAACAAAGCCTTATCTAAAATATTTTCCTTTTTTGGTTGGATTAAAAAAAACATGAACATTGGTATAGAAGGCCTACATGAACTACTTTAAGTCGATTTCATTGCAGGAGAACTGCATGTCGTATTTTATTCGGACAAGACTGTCATAGGTAGTTAAAATATAATTCTTGTTGGTAACCCGATCAATAAAATGAAACACTTGCCATCAAAAACATAATTCGTTGCTAAGAATTAAATTGGAAATGTAACTAGTTAATTTACTATGATTTATTGCAGTTATATTATACAATATATACCCTATACAATATACACTGTTAATATTATAAAAATCATAAATTGCACTGGGACTTCAACATAATATAGAGTGTATAAAAATAAAAACTTCTATCATTTGTAACAAAATATACAACGAGTGATCGTCCAATATAAAAAATCCTAAAACATCAGATCTTTAATCTTTTATAATATTTCAAAAGACCAATATATATGTATATGTATATCCATGATTGACACCATTACAGAAAATTTCAGAACATTCTGAGAATCCGATCATCTCAGTCAAGTTCACAAGAAATAAATATGGATATTACTCTAATGGACGACAATATAAATCTAAAATCCAGGGATCTGGCTCAATTTAGAGATGTCAACTGCCGAAATATTCCATCTGGATAAAAAAATTTATATAAAAATATTTACGGTAAATAATATGCAAATTGTAGCGGACGGTTTCAAAGGATGGACATAAGAATGAAAACAAAAATATTCGCAAATTAAGTAAAGTACCTCTAACAAAATACACCATACAGGTTGTGAAAATTGGTGCATTTCATAAACAACCTCAAAAACAGCAAACTAATATACTATTCACTGTATAGTATACTATATAGTATACAGGGCTGGAACTATTATCCTGCAACCATCTGATAATAATATATGATGATAATGATAAGGATGATTAAGATGACAACAATTATCGAATACAATGATAATGGAATGATTTTTAATAGTATGATCATAAAGATGACAATCATGATCTTATGAAAATGGCCGGTATTATATGAATTATCGTATATAGTATATACGGCCATAATAATAATGATCTATTATGATGATGATGAAAGGAATGAAGGAAATGAAGAGATTGATGATGATATATAGCCATGAAATCTGTATGACTAATAATGGTTATGTCTACATGAATACTGGTGAACATAACTGAGTGACATTGATGATTACTTAACGGAATTCTAAACAGGATTTTGCATGTATTATTTATATAAATATTTGCATTATTTTAAATGCATGTCCTTTTATTGTAAAAACTGTAAATGCGGAATTTTGCAAAAATCTATAATATATATCTTCAATATAGATGAAATAATTGGTTAAAATTTTTCTAGAAAGTCTATGACTGACTCTATTGCAATCAATATAGGATAATATAGAAAAAATGGAATCACAAAAACACATAAAATTAAACCCTCTTTCCGAATCTTTAGTGATTATGATGACTTTTCTACTGGAGAGAACAAACTTTACTACTTTTGTGTGAGAGTGACGATGTAGCATCACTATTTCTAGGTGTACTGGTATTACTACTGGCATCACTTTGTAATCGATTCAATTGTTCCTGAAAAATAAGATATATATTAAAGGGATCAAAATTAAGACAGGATTTGAAGTCAATTTTTCTCTTTATTGTATTTGTAAGAACATGAATAATAAACAATTTAGTTGACATGAGCCAGAATTAGGTCCAATATTGTCCTTAGCTTGTTATAATCTACTCAGTTGGACTGTGAACTGTTATATGGCTTGTTTGGTTTTTATAATAATTATTATTTATTTCTATAATTGCTGCTCTATGTGGCTTAATTGTCTTTATTGAAGAATTCAATTGGCTGTTTTAGCTTGCAAACAATCCAATCAAATGGCACCATTTCAAAACTTGAGATATCCAATACAAATGATTATGTCAAGGTATAAGAGATAGTTTGTGCGTGCCTACTAACCTGTAGCTGTTGAACAGTGAGTTGGTTGCTGTGTAATAATGAAGACTGATATTCAAGTTGTTTACGTAAATTTTCAACTTCAGTCTGTAACCCTTTTTCTCTTTCCTGAAATATAATAGAACAAACTAGAACAACATTCCTTAAAATTTCATTGTGAATCGTGCATGACTGGGCCAAATCTTAAATTATGTTGAATTACTGGTAGTCAAATAAAAATACTAATTTTCATAAAATTTTAAAGCCCAATTTTTTGAAAAAGGATCTTATGTCTAAGATGTATGTGGACAACATTAATAGCATCTTGTCATTAATATTGGGACAAAAAGTGATTAAGTTTACCTCAACATGTTTTTGTGCCTCTTTTTTCATCTGTTCAAGTCGTAATTGTTGTTCTCCTTCCATTTCTTTAATTAATCTTTCAGCTTTAGCTCTTTCTTCTTTCATTAATTCTAATTCCCCCTATCAAATAAGATCTATCTTATTATTCATGTATATAACTCCCAAATATCTCTAGAAACTTGAGTCATTTTTCAGAAAATCAAAGATTTATTTAAATTCCTCAACTCAACCACATTTATAATGTGACATAAACCAATACTGACTATGATTGAATACTTACAAGAAGTGCTTCCTCTCTTCGCTTAACAGTAACATCAGAAACAAAACCTCTAGCTTCTAATTGTTCTTTTATATCAACATCAAACCTTCAATAAACATTCAATTTATATATTGTATTTGGGACTTATAAACCTTAATAGTTCTATTATGCACATTTTAAACTAGTAACTGACGTTCCTATGACAATGTCAAAAACCATAGTTCAAATCATTTGTCTTGAATGGTATTTGCGGTCCGGTGAACTTTTCAATAAATAAATTGTCTATAAGTTGACATTGATAGACATACAAATGTTGGTAAGACATTCTTCATACTTACCCTTTTCCTTTGCTTTTACTATGTGACTTTATTTTAGCTGATGATTTTACACTTTGAGCTGATTTAGGTTTGACTAATGATGAGGCTGAGGTTTTTCTTGTTGTTACGGTAGAAACTTTTAAAATGGTATTTCGTGGAGTGCTACAATATATTGACAGAAAATACACATCTAGAATTGAAACATCTTAACAAATACCTGGAATTCCTAAAGCTCACACAGAGTTTAGATTCCTTCAGTCCCTTGGCCTTCTTGTTCATACCCTTATTTTCACTCTGAATACAACTTTTGACAAAATCTTTTTTTAGATTTGAGGGTATGTACCAAAGCAACCAGGATATCTATATATTTTTGTGTGGAATGGGGCAAATTTTTCAGCATAATATGACTTTACACAAAAGTGCTTTTACTTTTCAAGCTACATGTAATTTCAGAAGAATACATGTACATGTATATGTTACTGACTTGTTTTTATTTTTGAAAATCCTGCTGAGAATTTGTTAGAATAACTGTAAGAATACAGTGATATTATGATACCTACATTTTACCCTGTACTGGTTCACTAGAACTAGAATCATCAATTACACCATCAGCACCACTTTCTGTAGTACTATTAGATAGTGTACGATTTCTGGTAACAGTATCCTGGTAACACAATTCAAAATTACATTCAAGATACATAATAACTTAAGTGGTTCATCAGGCCGATTTATATATACATGTACCTATATTTATAGTATAATAGTGGATATGCTTCATTGCATTTCAGAAAAAGGGAAAAATCGAATTACCCATAAATAATACACACCCTCTATTTAGGAACATTTGACAGACACAAATAAATGTTTGTTACATTAAAAAGAGAATAAAGCAACTGGTGTACAGCTTATTTTTACCAACTAAAGTTAATAGATTATGAATTTCATGTCAATCTAAAAAGGATAAATCTGAATGAGAAAACTCAAATAAATGATGAGAAAAACAAATACAACTACTGTATGTTCACTGAGATTCAAAATACCTCCCCCCTTTAAGAATTAATAAGACTGATATGATACATAAATTGTACGTCTATAAATATTTGTACATGTACATGTACCTTTGTAACAACTTCTCTTGGTGTTCTTAAAAACTTCTGTGTTTCTTCAAATTTACCTCTTCTCTTACTTGGTGATTTGACTTAAAATAAAGTTGAATAACGTTGTTTAATATTTTTCATAAAGAAATTTGTTTGGTTAAACTTATTTCCTCAACATCTCAAATGGCCCCTTTCACACTCTTTTACAGCTGAGTCAGGTGGAATGATAAGGAAAGACAACTAAATAAAGGTAACCAAGCTTTCACATCCTGACCAAGATTAGAAGCAAAGAACACCATTCATTTGACCTAACCAAGAACATGAGGTTAACTTTTAACACTCTAAGTAACTATGCTAAACTAAAGTTCAAGTCGACTTTCAATCACTCAAATTTATACAGACGTATTGTCAAATAATCTTGCTGACATAAAAGGTATCAAAGGTAAAAGAGTGAGAACAGGAGATGTTTACCAGGACTAAGATCTTTATTCACTTGTATACTGGACATAGAACTATCAATAATAGCTTTTCTAGTTTCATCTCCACTGGATGGATCACTAGTATCATCAGCTTCATACACATCATTACTATCTTCATCATTACAATTAATTAATTCTTTCCTTAACCAGGCTGGAATCTACAATAATTACATTGATCAACACCATTATCATCATTACAATTGATTAATTCTCGTCTTAACCAGGCTGGAATCTACAATAATTACATTGATCAACACCATTATCATCATTACAATTGATTAATTCTTGTCTTAACCAGGCTGGAATCTACAATAATTACATTGATCAACACCATTATCATCATTACAATTGATTAATTCTTGTCTTAACCAGGCTGGAATCTACAATAATTACATTGATCAACACCATTATCATCATTACAATTGATTAATTCTTGTCTTAACCAGGCTGGAATCTACAATAATTACATTGATCAACACCATTATCATCATTACAATTATATAATTCTTTTCTTAACCAGGCTGGAATCTACAATAATTACATTGATTAACATCATTATCATCATTACAATTGATTAATTCTTGTCTTAACCAGGCTGGAATCTACAATAATTACATTGATCAACACCATTATCATCATTACAATTGATTAATTCTTGTCTTAACCAGGCTGGAATCTACAATAATTACATTGATCAACATCATTTTCATCATTACAATTGATTAATTCTTGTCTTAACCAGGCTGGAATCTACAAAAATTACATTGATCAACATCATTTTCATCATTACAATTGATTAATTCTTGTCTTAACCAGGCTGGAATCTACAATAATTACATTGATCAACACCATTATCATCATTACAATTGATTAATTCTTGTCTTAACCAGGCTGGAATCTACAATAATTACAATGATCAACACCATTATCATCATTACAATTGATTAATTCTTGTCTTAACCAGGCTGGAATCTACAATAATTACATTGATCAACACCATTATAATCATTACAATTAATTAATTCTTTCCTTAACCGGGCTGGAATCTACAATAATTACATTGATCAACACCATTATCATCATTACAATTGATTAATTCTTGTCTTAACCAGGCTGGAATCTACAATAATTACATTGATCAACATCATTTTCATCATTACAATTGATTAATTCTTGTCTTAACCAGGCTGGAATCTACAATAATTACATTGATCAACACCATTATCATCATTATAATTAATTAATTCTCCTTGATAAGTACATTTATATACAACATTTCAAGTCCTAAGTCTTCAAAAAAAAACATTTAAAATTGAACAAATCTTGCACAATAACTGTACATAAAGGATACTTACAGAACCTTGAGAATCTATTTCAGAAGCTTCTGAAGAATATTCATCACCACCTTCTCTACTTGATGCTGATACCTCTCTTGTTCCATCTGCACCAACATTTAATCTTCTCCTGTACAATAAATGAAAAATCCATTGAAACTTTATTACTGACATTTAAGAGATCAACTGCTAGTAATATAAATTACTAATTTTCAATTTATTGAGAAATTTTTTTTACACTAATAGAAAGCAACACAAAGATTTGCAACCTAAAATTCTGTTTATCAATTCGAAACATTGATTAACCATACTTTTAGAAAACTGCAATACTTGTATAATAATTGATCACTGCAATACTTGTATAACAGATCACTGCAATACTTGTATAACAGATCACTGCAATACTTGTATAATAATAATAAACTCTTTATTTTACATGGGTCAGAATTAGGCCCAATACACAAGGACATGGTCCTGTCTCACATTCAGCCCATGTATAAAAGATCACTGCAACACTTGTATAATTGATCACTGCAATTCTTGTATAAAAGATCACTGCAACTTGTATAATTGATTACTGCAATACTTGTATAACAGTTCATTGCAATACTTGTATAATAGATCACAATACTCAAATCTCAATTGGTTTCTTTTGCTGCAAAACATGGAACAGTACAGGGGAACGCTTACCTTAGACTGCGTTTTTTCAATGCCTTACGACGAGGAGGTGGGGCTGTGGTCTCAACTTGAACAAACAAGTTTTCACCATGAATAAAAATATTACCCAGTAATACTTTCTCATTGACTTGTTTTATTCTGAAATGACAAAATAAAATATCAAAGTAGCCTGTATAGTTTCTTTGAGCAGTAGTCAATGGGGCCAATACAGGTTAATATTCAATAACTGACTTCAATAATGGCCTGTCAACGAAATAAATAGTTTCAACAAAATTACATAAATACAGGCAATTTTAAGAGGAATATCACTCTATTAGATAATTAGAATAATTAGAATATTGAAAACCAATAATATTACCAACAATATGAATTTAATAATACAATATCCAAGGAGGAATTATGCCTAGTTAGTAGATACTGTTCATTATAGAAATTTAATGGTATGTTGTACTCACTATTCAAAAACAACTGTTTCATATCAAAATGAAATATCTCTACAGCCTAGTGATAATTTCCTTTTTAATACATTTTATTTACTTCATGTATTTGTCACTTCAGTAATATATAGTCCTATACTGATTTTTATTTTTGGGCATATATAAGTTAGATGTACAAAGTGAATTGTGTATGATAAATACCTGATAAGTTCTTTAGGTTCTAACAATATGACAGATTCATCTTTATTACTATCTTTATCTTTATCTTTAACATTCTCTCTACTACCAGCACTTACTGATCTGTGAGGTACGCTACCTATAATTGAAACCAAAATGATATAAAGTTATATAATACACTTTGCGAGACAGTTTCTCTTTCAAATTAGACCCAAATGACTAGAGAAAGACTTACTGAGAGGTCTAAAACCTGATGAGCTATCACAAGTTGATGGTGCACCACTATCTGCCGGAGACTGACTTTCACCACTGATTTGCCCAGTAATATCATTTGCTTCTTTATTCAAAACTATACCACCTAAATAATGAAGTAAAAAAAATCTGTTTGTAATATGTGCCCAGCCTTACAAATGATAAAGAAAAATGTAAAATAATTTTTATGGATTACATTATCAAGCAATGAAAAAAATTACAAAGGTAAGATGTTTCTAATAAGTTCAAGAAAAGCCAATGTTGTTTAAGGTGAACAGAATTTTCAGGAACTTTAATTCCTTTTACATTTTCATAACAATCTTTGACAGACGAACCAAAAACGCAGACCAAAATCACAAAGATCAAATATACTTTGATACGGTAAGACTTACTATCATGACTGGTAGTCTGTGTTAGTGAATCGGTACCGGTCACACTACTAACACTAGCACTACTAGATTGTCTATGATGACCAGACTTTCCACCTCCTGGTCTTATATCATCTTTACCAGTATTATTGGAGGTGTTAGATAAACTACCATTAGTACTACTAGTTGTACTATCATCTAATGAGCTAGGTACTGTATATCGTAAACCCCAATAATATAGCTCATGATCTTTAGTACTTGCTACTGTAAAGTGTTCACCACATACAACTTTCTGTAAAACAAACCCAGAAATATCAGTTTATTAGTTAATCATCATTTAGGAGAATGATGTATGCAGTTTGCAATGAGGTAGATTTATTCAGCACAGTTGGCTACTTACATTGATAAATTTATCATGAAGAGTTGGTTACTTACATTGATACATTTATCATAAAGAGTTGGTTTCTTACATTGATACATGTATCATAAAGAGTTGGTTACTTAAAATAACGAGTTGGTTACTTACATTTATACATTTATCATAAAGAGTTGGTTACTTACAATGATAAATTTATCATGAAGAGTTGGTTACTTACATTGATACATTTATCATAAAGAGTTGGTTACTTACCTTTATAAATTTATCATAAAGAGTTGGTTACTTACAATGATAAATTTATCATGAAGAGTTGGTTACTTACATTGATACATTTATCATAAAGAGTTGGTTACTTACATTGATACATTTATCATGGATAATTGATGACTTACATTGATAAATTTATCATGAAGAGTTTGTTACTTACATTGATACATTTATAATAAAGGATTGTTTCTTACATTGATGCATTTATCATTAAGAGTCAGTTACTTACATTGGTGCATTTATCATAAAGAGTTGGTTATTTACATTGATACATTTATCATAAAGAGTCAGTTACTTACAATAAAGAGTTGGTTACTTACAATAAAGATTTGGATACTTACATTGATACATTTATCATAAAGAGTAAGTTACTTACATTGATACATTTATCATAAAGAGTTGGTTACTTACATTGATACATTTACCATAAAGAGTTGGTTACTTACATTGATACATTTATCATGAAGAGCTTTAACTTCTACTATGGTATTAGATGGTTTGATGTTACCAGTACCCAGTTGACCTTCAGAGTTTCTACCAAACATATGAACATGTCCTGATTCTACTATAACAGCTGAATGATAGGCTCCCATACAGATATCTATAACACGATGTCTAGCTAATAATCGCACTGGTGTTAATACATTTCTACCTTCAACTTCAGTCTATAACAAAATTAACCATTGTTTAGTTTACATTTTTTGTCATCAATTGAAGGTTACCACTAGTTTCATGCACATCACAAATAAGTAGACTCCAGCCAAATTTGACATATTTTTGATAATCCAAGTGCAATAACTAAAAACCTGTAGTTTCTATCTCATCAAACAGCCACTTATTGCTACTCAGTAAGTCAGCGTATGAAAGAAAAAACTAAAAATGAGTCATGTTTTTCACAAGCATCGCTGATCAAAAAAACAACCTTTTAATATAAAGACTAACCTTATTGAAAATATTCTTCATTGCCATTAAAAAACCTTGTCTGTTATTAAGACCAAGTTTATTATTTTCATTGCTACCACAAGCGAATACACTTCCAATATCAGTTAGTATCATAGTACCATCAATACCACATCTTACATCTACACATACTACTGGTTCATCAATAGTCACTAACATTGGTTGACAACTAGAAATAATCACAAGGATAAAAGATTAAATGAAATTATGTCTATTACCGGTATGCTACTGATTGTGCTGGAAGACCAATGCAATATAGTAAAGTGCAAAATAATGTTTGTTTCTTGCTTTCACTTTTAAGTCTACATTATATTCAGATTGTGCCTTTATTTACAGTAACATAACAACTATTCTTCACAATGGCCTGGAAATGTCAAAAGTCTTTCACAATATATTTCAGTCTAGAAATTGATATTCAGATTTTAATTTTTAATCCTGCTTTGCCAGTAAATACTTGAGGAACTTTAATGTTTTTAAAGACTAAATGGAGCTAGAAACCAAGACAAAAAGCTACCAATATTATATGTATCAATACAATAACTTACTAGTTTTCATCATCGCCCAATCCTAATTTACCATCTGACCCTTGACCCCAGGTATAAACCTCACCAGTACTACTAACACCAACAACATGATTGGGACCACAAGTTACAGCCACAACATCAACACTGTATAATATAATATATATATTTATATCAGGGGTCTGCCAAACTACAGGACACTATGAAGATATTTCTGCAAGTGCTTTACCAACTATCAGAGGCCATCAGATATTTAATTCACATGTAACAATGTGGATGTGACCAGTCTAATATTCTATTTTTTAGTTTTAAATAGCAAGTGAACTGTGTGTTGAGATCTATAAACAAAATTTGTCTTGGAAAAAAGTTTTTAAAAAATTTTTGATGCCATTAAAATACCCAAAATGTTTCAGATCTTATCCTAAAAACATATCTATGGGTAAAATTTTGAAAATATGTACATATATATTTTGAATAAGGTAGCAACAATATTATGATTAATCGCCATATCGCGATTATCCAAATCAATATCATATCGTATCGTTCAAAACTCAAATTATCGCATTATCGCGATAAAATACAATACCGTGAAAATATACTTATCAGATACCAGTATTAGGATAACAATTTGTCATGAATATTTTCATATTGATCCCTTAATTAGTTCAAATCTTAATAGAAAATTTGACCAATGGGTAACTAAGAGTAATTTTATGATATTGATGGTCACTCAAACCCAAACTGGCTATTGCCGAGACAAAAAATCTGATCTGACAGTTCCTAAGAATACTGCTTTACATGGAGATATGGAGTCCCAATGAACCTGATGCAGATAAAAACATTCATATCACAATATTATACATATTATTTCCAGTATCACGATAATACAATTTATCGCGATATTTTCAATTTTAATATCGCGATTAATGATGATATCTAAAAACTGTTATCGTTGCTACCTTAATTTTGAAACATCAATTTACGAATGGACCATTTTGATTCCTAGTGAATAATTGAGATTTCAATATACCTTAATAAAGCTTCTATTAATCTAGGTTTAAATGTATCAGACCAATCACCATGCCCTAAACAACCTTTAGATCCATCACCACAAGTCAATACTAAACCATTCTCACTTCGAAATAAACTAAAACCATCTCCACACTGGGCCCTGTGAAATACAAAACCAAGGCTGAAATGGTCGAACAGTACAAGACAAATTTCAGTGATGATAGCAAATTGGATTGTTATGATTATATGCTGTAGATAAGAATGCTTGATATATACTTGAAATAACTATATCTATGTAACATTTGTCATATTTTAATATTGTAATTCTCACAAACAATCATTTTAAGAAAAAGAATTCTATCATAATATACTTACGCTACAATAGATTTACCATTCAATGCTTCTATTAATTCAGGTCGATCCTTGCTTTCTGTATTACCATGACCTAGCTGACCTTTTGACCCTTCACCCCAACTATAAACCTGTTCTTCAGTAGTAACAACAATAACATGGTCTGGACCAACAGCAGCCTGAATCAACGAGAATTCTTAATTTAAATATTTGTTAATCAAGCTGAAAATTTAATTTCATCTATCTGGAACCCTTTTCAGTATGAAAATCTCAAACTGGCATGTCTACAATACTACTATATTATTTTACCTTATTGTTAATGTATGTATAGCAGATGGTAATATTGATCCAAATGTTCAAGAGAGTTGTCATTTTCCCAAACGTGATTTATTCTCATTTACTAATGTTACAAAAATATAAACATGTAGTTTGGCTTCAAGAACAGGACAATATATAAAACTAAATTCCTTAATAAACCATCAATACCATATATTAAGGCTATAATTCACAAATAGCTCCTGTTTCCATAACCCCAAACAAACCTGAAATCATCAACTTACATTTTTGATTTTAAGTCGAGGAGGTAGGTCTGTAATACATGTTAATTCACTAGTAGAGGCTTCTAGATAATACATCACTGATCTATATTCAACAAAAACTTATTATAAACATACAAAGATAAAGTTCTAAAATGACATGGCACCTCATTAATCATTTTTATCTAGTAATCCAACAAATTGACAAGCTATATAGAATATAGATGGTTCTTCTGACAACATGATCACCAACCTATTTGTTATCATTTAGTGTCGTCATTTTATTGAATGATTTCATTGGACATATCTTATAACTGTCAACTGGAATCTCTATCTATTTAATTCAAATAATATTGTTTAATTTTTCTCCATCCTCACTTTATTATTGTGTTATTTAGAAATTTTAATGTTTAGTCACTGCACGAGGTAAGTGCAGAAAATGAGTATATATGTCATTGACCACATTTGAGACTTTAAATTTATGTCTATTCTAAGAGGTAGACCATAATCCAGCATTAGTTTGGGTTGATACTTATCTCAAATTTTATATAATATACAAGATGCAAGATGTCATATGCCAAGCAGCCTTCTTAATAAATGAAGTATATATGTCCGTTATACTGATAGTGATCTACAATAACTTCTCTCATTTCCACAAAATATTTCTTTTCATACATACACGAATTCTAACAAATTTATTAGAGGTACTTTCAAAATCAACAAAAATGCATATATATGTGTCTGCAATTTAACTTGTTAATGGCACTTCAAGCATTATCAAAGTTAGAAGAATTATAGAGAAAAGACAAGAACTGTAGAATAGAGGTGATTCTAGATCTGTTGGATATTAGGTGATATTTTCTTACCATGCTATTTTAAACAGAAGACAGGACCTGATGATGAGCAAAGAGAGGTGCATGTGATGGTATTAAGAGAATAATCAGAAAAACATCTTTGGGGAAATGGTTTGTTATAAATCATATTTTTTGTTGACTTATATAATATCATCATGATGCAGATCTAAAATCATAGATATACTTCCTTAGATATCAAATATTTGCCTTCCCAGCCAATACCACTAAATGCATCCTTTACAGACTGTTTTTGCCACACCAAAGGTTATGTTCTAGCAGAAATTGTTGTAGTTTTAGAAACTAAGGTCACATGCAGTTATTACTAAGGATCTCATAATATCAGACGAATATTATATCATTCCAGATACTTTTTTAAAAGAAATTGTAGACAAACTAGATGTAGGATATCTTTCTAATCAGACAATTAGGCTCTTTCAAGTAAAATTCTGAATCGTTTTTGCTATCAACATTTACCAACTAAAATCATTGTGGCAAAATTTTAGATCTGCAATAGCATATATTTCTGAGAATTCTCTAATGAATTGAAAAGACCCAGTTACTACAACCATACACCAAATGATCAACCACAATGCTTTATTATTAGTGCAAAATACATATTATAGTATGTGGGGTGACTATTGCTCACTCTAATGATACTGACAGTATAAACATATTTTACCTTTTTTCCATCTTCTTAGGACTAATTGAGCAAAATTAAAATCGAAATATCAAATGTTTTTAGAGATGTCATTTGTGCCAAGTAATGTCACATAAGATTTTCAGAAGAACCCCAGCAATAGAGAAATGGGCATCAAATTCTGTAAATTTGTCCACCTATAAAATGTCAAGCATATACGCACTTCCTCTTATACCATGACTGCAATAAGTCACCTTTCTTGTATAACAGAAGTTTGTAATTGCAATTGTTTTGTAAGATTGTACATTTGCAACTACAAAGATAGCTTGCCAGGCAAGGTAATATACGCCCACTGGCAGCATTGATTATGAATAAAACATAGGCTTAGAAAATTATCTGATCATCATTTAATTTAAAAGTGCACATCTTCAAAATGATATCAACACACATACAAACAATCGAAAGAATACATAGAGAATTGTAGCCTGTAGAGTGAGCACGAGTTGCAACCTATAGGTTACAGAGTGAAAAAAGCAAAGTCAAACACAATATTTCACTAAAAAATTATCTGATCTTCACGAAAATCAATAGGGATCATCTTCATTATGACAATGACCAACAAAATAAAAATCAAAAGAATCCATAAAGAATTGTAGCCTGTAGAGTGAGCACGAGCCAAATGTGAACGGACGGACCGACAGGGGGATTACAATATATGCCCATCTTACGTGTGGGCTTATAAAAATCAGGGTTCTCAACAGAAATAATCAATAATGATTACAGCCTGTCTATCGGAGGATATGATTTTCTGTACTCGCTGCCCTACAATCATATCTGTTTTCTGTGATACAAGAATAGTGGCTATTACAGTCAAGGTATATGACAAAATGCCTAATAGTTTGAAATTATGAAGAAGGGCAGAATACTGCGAGTGTAAGTGTATTTCGAAATACATGTTTGTACATTGCATAAAAAATTTAATCATGAGGGAAATAGGAGGTTCTATTACCAACCTATGTAACTTGAAAACTAAGCATAACTCTTTTTTAGTGGCTTTTTAAATACATGTACCTTTCAATACCTTTGTTGAAAATTTTCTATTCTATTTTCACTAGATAGTCTCTCTTGTTCAGAAACGTTATTTAGCACTAAGAATAAAAGGTTTAAAACGCTCCAGATATATATAAAGAGAACTACAAAGTACCTACTATTAAAGAATGAATGTTTTTGAGAAGTAAAAGTAACATAACACTTTCTTTAATTACCTTATTTTGATTTTTTTATTGGCATGGTCATTCTCATTTAAATCTTCTTCAGGATCAGAAACTTCTTCAACATATTTTGCTATCAACTGTAACACATATCAAACAATACAATCAAAAATTTTCATTTCATCTTTTTCTATGAATCTAAACAATACAGTATATACTGCTCACACGACCACCATTATTAAGAGCCCACCTTCAATAAGAATCCACCTTCAATAAAAACACACCTCTAATAAGAGCCCGCCTTCATTAAGAGCCCACCTTCATTAAGAACCCACCTTCAATAATAGCCAACCTTTAATAAGAGCCCACCTTCAATAAGAGCACACCTTTCACCTTTAATAAGAGCCAACCTTCAATAAGAGCCCACATAAGAGCCAACCTTTATTAAGAGCACACCTTTAATAAGAGCCCACCTGCAATAAGAGCCCAGCTTTAATAAGAGCCCAGCTTTAATAAGAGCCCACCTTCAATAAGAGCCCACCTTCAATAAAACACACATAAGAGCCAAACTTTATTAAGAGCCCACCTTCAATAAGGGCCCACCTTCAATTGAGAGTCAACCTTAAAAAAAACCCATCTTTAATAAGAGCCCACCTTTAATAATAGTCCACCTTCAATAAAAGCCCACCTTTAATAAGAGCCCACCTTCAATAAGAGTCCACCTTCAAAAAGACCCCCATCTTTAATAAGAGTCCACCTTTAATAAGAGCCCACCTTCAATAAGAACCCACCTCTAATAAGAGCCCACCTTCATTAGGAGCCCACCTTCATTAAGAACCCACTTTCAATAAGAGCCAACCTTTAATAAGAGCCCACCTTCAATAAGTGCCCACCTTCAATAAGAGCCCACCTTTCACCTTTAATAAGAGCCAACCTTCAATAAGAGCCCACTTTTAACAAGAGCCCACCTTCAATAAGAGCCCACCTTCAATAAAAACACACATAAGAGCCAACCTTTAATAAGGGCCCACCTTCAATAAGAGCCCACCTTCAATAAGAGCCCACCTTCAATAAAACACACATAAGAGCCAACCTTTAATAAGAGCCCACCTTCAATACGGGCCCACCTTCAATTAGAGCCAACCTTCAATAAAAACACACATAAGAGCCCACCTTTAATAAGAGCCCACCTTCAATAAGAGTCCACCTTCAAAAGGAACCCATCTTTAATAAGAGTCCACCTTTAATAAGAGCCCACCTTAAATAAGAGCCCACCTTCAATAAGAGCCCACCTTTAATAAGAGCCCACCTTTAATAAGAGCCTATTTTTAATAAGAGTCCACCTTCAAAAGGAACCCACCTTCAATAAGAGACCACCTTTAATAAGAGCCCACCTTTTATTAAAAAAAAACACCTTTAATAAGAGCCTATTTTTAATAAGAGTCCACCTTCAAAAGGAACCCACCTTTAATTAAAAAAAAACACCTTTAATAAGAGCCTATTTTTAATAAGAGTCCACCTTCAAAAGGAACCCACCTTCAATAAGAGCCCAGCTTTAATAAGAGCCCACCTTTAATAAAAAAAACACCTTTAATAAGAGCCCACCTTCAATAAAAAAAACACCTTTAATAAGGGTCTATCTTTAATACGAGACCACCTTTAATAAGAGCCCACCTTTTATAAGAGCCCAATTTTCTAAATTCAACCACATTAAAGTCTGCCCTATCTTAGATGTAATAAACAACTGATTAGTGACCACCTTGAATGAATATAAATAAAACTTACATAAGAGTATATCCCAATCTTCAAAATATTCTAATATAGTTAAATAAATATCAAAAGTAAAATGAAATGAAGTATGACATCCTACTCTTCTGCACCTTATATATCAAAAGTAAAGTCGCAACTGAGAGCTTTAGTCTTATTTGTACCAAAAGAGGTTAATAGTGAATTAATTCTCAAGAGATTGGACTATGTTTATGTTTCAGTTCATGAACAATATTAAAGACTTACAGGAGGTAGTCTATGGTACATTAACTCTGTGGCATCAGGTCTTTTATCAGGATCATTCTGTAACATATCTAGTACCACATCACGGAAATCGGGACTATAAGTTTCTTTTACTGGAGCAAACTGACCCTAGAAATAATAAGTAAATAGTATTCGTTTAGAGGTTCAGAAATGATTTATAGCGTGCAGAATAATAAAATTACTGTTTGTAGTTCAAAAATGGCCAATGGATACTTTTACAAATAAATTTTTAAGACTTTCTGGTTGTCTTTTAAAGTAAAGAAAAAAAATCAATCGCAATATGTTCAACTGCAATCTTGGAATCTTCAGTAAAAACAGAACCAAAAACCATTGTAACTTTTACCTTCATTATCTTGTTAACTAAAGCTGGTAGATTGGTTCCTTCAAATGTTTTCTGTAGACAGGCCATCTCATATAAAATACAACCTAGTGCCCAGATATCAGATTTAAAACTATATGGTTTACCTTCACACTATAATAGATAAATTGAAAGATCTGTAGTGAAGATGTTAAAATCATTTATAATCTTTATACAATCATATATCTTAAATATCGTGTAAGCTTGTGGTCATGTTCATCTGGTAAATGTTGTTTGCATTTATTTCGTGCATCAAAAGATTTGGTGTAAATTAAAAAGGGAACAAGACAAGATGTAGCTTTAAATAGGATCCCAATACAATATTGAGCCATTTTATTAAGTCAAGGGCAATAACTCATAAACTGAACTTCATGAGTTTACAACAAAATAAACTGGTCTATGACAACTCACCATTTCTGGACTGATATAATATGGTGTTCCTAAAACAGTGTTAGCACCTTGTACAGAACCCATAATTTTAGAAATACCAAAATCACCCACTTTAATAATACCTTCTTTAGTTAGAAATATATTGTCTGTTTTTAAATCTCTACAAAAACAACACATTGGTTTAAATAGCAATTACAATTATACAACACAGGTTCCATTCTTTTTTTGTCAGTGAGTTCATGTCTGCAGATTACTTAGAAATAACACAAGGGCAAAGCGCATGCAAAAGTTATGTTATATATATGGTTAGATATTTCTATGACTAAAAGAACCACTGACATCTGATGGAAACATGGAATGATGCAAATACACATAGGAAAAAAAAAAAAACTCTCAACAATTCCTTGAACATCTAATTTGAGCTCCAACACTTGATTTCACTCTGCAAAAAAATTTTAAAACCTAGCACCCTTTTCAGAGAGTCCACAATGTTTCTAATATATTCATTGCCAATTTCAATGAATTAGGAGGTAAACACACATATATATATAAAAGAAAATGTTGACATACCTATGTAATATTTTGTGTTCATGTATATATCTTATAGCAGCTACTATTTGTTGAAACATTTCTAAAACAACTTTTTCATCTAGATGTAAATGTTCTTGTTGGTATAAAAACTGTTTTAATGTTCTAAAAAAAATTATGAAAAGTTATCATTAATGCATATAATCAAAATATTGCATTAAACGTATTTATATGAGGGAAATATACATATATTCTCAATTTGTCTTATGTGAATGTATAAAAACAAGTATAAGAGCTGTCTAGTAAAGATGTATTGAAACAACAGTACCTCTTGTTAATTCTAATCAGTTGATAAAATGATTCCTGAATTTCACATAACCCTTGATACTTCATCTTGATAACTCCTTTTAAAATGATATAATTTGAAAATCAAAGAAATGATGGGTTTAGCTCATTATTTGAGTCTGCAAAATTGCCAAAGAACGTAAACTTACCCTCCATCAGCATACTCCATTTCTATCATTAAAACACCATCTTCTTCAAAACTATCATAGTAACTAATAATATTAGGATGATCTAACATGGCTAGTACATTCACCTAAATCAAACACAATATTTACCATAGATGCCTTAGACACATTACTGTTAGTGAAAAAAATAGATTGAATTATTTAAGAGGTTGTGAAGATGTTTTGAACATTCCAAAGAATTGTCTCAAAACTTTCCTCAATATTTTCAATAACCCTAAACTCTATACTGGTAAAAATATTTCCACAATTCCAATAATTTACACCTCTTTCAAATGTTAGAAGTATTTCTATGATTATGTCAAAAGAATTGATTTCTGTGTAGAATTAATGTTTTCATAGCTTTGTGTGTAGACAGAGTAGTTGAGTGTAGCAGACGGCTAAATGGAGAGATTAAAATTTACATGTACCTCATTTAAAGCCAATTGTCTTTCAGCAGCACTCAAATCATGCATATTTATTTCTTTTAATATAACAACAGAATCATCATCTTTCTTTTTATATAACACAGCAGCACCATAGGCTCCTTAAGAACAAATAAATAATTATGATGTATTATAAACCAATCCAACTGGATGCTAAAGCTAAAAACTGTTTGAATTTAGATCTTGGTAAAATGAGAAGTTTTGCATTCTTCTTGATTGCATCTGATTTTGCTAATAAAGAACAAAAATACTGTTAGAAAAGATTAAGGGTGGCACAAGATGTTAAAATCTACAAAGACTAGCCATTTTGAAATCTTAATCTAAATTGAAAAACAGTTTAGCTCTCGAGTAAGAAAGTAGTAAGTAGTTTATTTCCCCAAATCGTTCCCTTTCGGGTTATTCGAGATCCCAACAAAACTACAGGAAGTAAAACTGACCCAGCTATATTGATAAAAAAAGATAACTTAATATGGTAAGTTGAAATTTAAATCATAGGATTTGCACTTGCGTATTTGATAGTTCTGCCTATTCTTTTGTATGATATCTATTATTTAATACATAGATACTTCAAGTACCTTTGCCAACAGTTCTAATCTTTTCAAACCCAGCCAGTGATTGTTGATGTCTTCCACTCCAAAATCGTAATTTTTCCAAACGGAAATACATGTCACCAACCACACTGAAATACAATACAATACAAAATCAAATGACTATTTTACTCATATTGGCTTTTGAGTGAATTGTCAAACAATAAGCATTACACCTATCTATCTTTCCTAAATTCATACTGAATGAAAACAACATTCAGCTACATTCGGCCATAAAAAATTAAATCAATACAACTAGTTACCTTTTACTGTCATCTTTTTTAAAATTACCAATATCATTTCCAACAAAATCTTTAGCAAAACCAACAGTTACCTAGAAAGACAAACATATACATTGTAATTGTATATTAACTTAACATTGATAGAATCAGTTTGCACCATTTCAATTATAATCCAAATTTTAATCATTATTTGATGTTGTCACTATTGCAAATAACCTTAAATATCAATAGCAGCCTTTGTGATAGTGTACTGGCATAAAACACTTTGTTTTAGTTACATTGCATGAACCAAACACTTCTGATTGAGAAATAATAATGATGCAAATAGTTACCCATTGCACATATACAGTTTAGAAAACCTCTTTACAATTTCTTTAATCTTTAATCTATCTAGGTTCCATAATTGTGACAACTGAACAGAACACAGAGACAAATTTATCAACTCTCGATATATTTCACTACAATATATTTTTGGACCAGTCAGCCAGAAAAACTTTCAACAAAGTTTAGCCCCAAGAAATAACAATAAGTTGAAATAGTGTCTTACCCCAGTCCAGTCCTGTATCTGGTGAGTTAATAATGGTATATCTAGTTGTTGATAAGCTGACAGGGCTAGGAGATCTAAACGTGGACCAGCTAGAGATTTATCTATACATAGATCTATGAGTCTGGTAAAAAACAACTTAATACTTGTATCATGTATTCTATCTTGACATAATATCTGAAATAAAGAGTTTAACTATGTAGTTTATCAGAACCATGAGTGTCATCACTTGCTCTGAAAGGGTAAGCATACCCTGCTTCACTTGCAATACCAGATTCACACCTACATGTATTTTTTTCACAAATACAGGAGCCTGTTTCACAAAATCTTAACTTAGGATGATTTTAGTGTTCCAATGGTCAGATTGGTCAATCACTAAATTGAGTTTTTATTAACCAATCAGGTTACTGTATTTCTTAAAATCTTAATTGTATCTTTGTTAAAATTTTGTGAAACAGGTACCTGAAAGGCAAAAGAAATGAGACATAAGACATAAATAAAAACATTAAACAAATTTGGTTTAAGCAAGCAATTAAATTCTCCAAAATATATTATAATTCATTGATCATCAAAGATCTAAAATTTCTTTTAACATAATGGAAGGCTAGATAAAAAAAAATCATGTGTATACCTTATCATCTTTAGCTGAGATCTGAATAGCTGACTGGTTACATGATAATACCATAGCTACACTAGCTACCTTCTTATTACCTATACTCTCTTCTATAAACGCTGAAACATAAAAGATATATATTGCTAAAGCAATGATTGAAGATCCTTAAACTGTGACATTAATGTGCAATTTACTGGGCTAATAATCTTATCTTTTGAAGTTTAAATGTGGAATTATGCCTTTGTATATCAAGGGACAATTTGCGTCATTATGCTTTGCTATATACAACATCCACTAAGTGGATGCAATTAATGGGTTTAGTTCTTGCTTTATAAGATAAATTGTCAATTAATAAACTTATTGCACACACACAAAACCCTTTTAATCTTGCTCTTTTGATCAGCTTGTGGGATCTTAGGTTCTAATACAAAGGTTCACATTAAATCGATACTTCATGATCTCTATGAAAATTATATGAAATGCAGTTTTACTCCACTTACCTAGTATTTCATCTATTGAATGTACATCATAATTATATTGTACATATATAACATTAGATAATAGTGCATGTCTTATAACACTACTATTTCTAACTTTACTTGAAATAATTAATAATCTCTGATAGTTATCACCCTTATTCTTATCTTTTCCACCATACACATTACTGACGTTAACTGCCTCATCATTGTACACAATAAACGTATCACTATCATTACTGTTAGATGAGATTTTACGGCGGTTGGAATCAGCAGATAAAGGTTTAGCAGGGGGCTTGGCAAAAACATAAGTGTCACTTCCTGAGTGAGAGTTTGACCTTGAGTGTTGGCGTTTAGTAACTTTGTTCTTGTCCCCTAATTCCTTTGTACTATTCATTTGCTCCTTACATTCTGACTTTATAGTTGCTAAACTTGTCTGATCTGAGTTATTTCTTTTTGTTTCATTGGCTCCATCTCTACTTGAAGTTAGGTTCAGTCTCTTCATACCTCATAACATTCTCATACCTCAATATAGGTGACCTGTAATTTACCAACAAAACAAGACCTACTAATGTTTATCTTTTGATACCAGGGCAATTGATAATTGGTATGGACAAATATAAGAATTGTCTATTATACTGATAATGAATTAATAAATTGATTAAGACCCTTTCTCTTAGCCTAGAGCCTGGTCATGAAAATACTATTTTAATATTTATCTAACTTTTGTCATCCATGTATTCGTTGAGATTAATGGTAAATCAAGTAACTAACATCAGTGAAACTTGTCCTGGCCAGAACTTGAATAGAGAACCAGAATGTGAAACATGATATAGGCCTAGTAGAAAGGTACAACGTGAAACTTGAATCATGAATGAGAGCTTGCTTGCTGATTCCACCTTTAGCAGTATAATTCAACAGGCCTATATAAGAGCTATGATGTTTTAGGCCTAAAACAACTTTCGGAAATATTAATCATTTACCGTAATCACATGTTCCTATATAACCTGTTAATATTGATAAATCATTATATTGAACAATGTTTTCATTTACAGGGAAGCCATGTTGTTTACAAGGTAGTCACTATCAGACAGGTGCTAATTATAAAGGGAGTTAATTACAGTAACTGTCAGACAACAAAAAATTAATCATGAAAAATCTAAGTACTTTATTCAGTCTGCTGCTGCCCCCATGGTTACACCAGAACTTTATGTTTTGCCAGCTGATAGACCTTTATTTGCATCTTTTTGAATCTATTTTCACAAAGGAAGTATAGTACCAAGACCAGTTTGAAAAAGGCTATGATAATTATACTAAGGTTTGGAGCAAATGATGTGATTTTCTATCAAATAATCTTACACTTACTAGTCAAATATGATCAGGGAGTTGATTTGATTTATGGAAAGATTGATTCCACTTGATATGTATGTTACAAAAATAAAATCAATCTTCAGGTTGAAGTCAGAAAAAAAGACACTTTTCAATATGAAACAGTTTAATTTACATTTTTATATGCAATTTTAACAAATTCTAATGAAGGTGTCACAGAACCTATTAAACATGTTTATGAATGAGCATATTGGTATTCTAATAAATTACTATTTAATTTTATACCCTTTGTTAACATTTGAAACAGTTTACTGGTATCTTTCATTTTAGGCAAAATCAACTTTTTTACATACTGTAAGGCTAGAAATTAATGCATCAAAAAATTGATGCGACATGAGGAATATAGACTAAAATGCGAGTACAAATTAATGCGATCCACTATAGGTTGTGGCATTTATTAATATCATAAAGTTCTAAAGTGTTAATGAATGAAGAAATGAACAATGATCAAGATTTTATCTTTAAATGGTCAAGTGTGAAACTCTTTTGCTTTCTTTAACTTCATTGATTACTAATCAGCTTCAAATTTAGAGATAATTACCTAAATACTTAATCCCATACAGTCTCAATTTAAATACTTGTCACTAATGTCAGTCTCGAACTCCATAAAATTCACATTTAAATATGTATTTAAAAATGCGGATACAAATTAATGCGATCGCGGATAGGTTGCATTTAAAGCATTAATTTCTATCTCGCAATAATTTGTAGCCTTACAGTATTAAGAATCTGTTTTCAATAGACAAGCCTAAAACTAATAGCCTAAACTATGATATTCGATATTCAAACCTTACTGACGGAGAAAATACAATATTAATCATCAAACAGTTTAACATCAAACAGGTCAATTATTGAGATGGCAAACTAAGATGTAGAAATTAAATAAGAGCAATTCTTTCTGCAGACAAACCGCCCGAAAAAAAAAAATCTGTACAGAATTCTGGAAGGAGTAGACATTCTATGTACTATTATATAACACTACAAAACTTTTGTTTTATCAAATCAAGGGAATTCTTTTACTTCAGTGTTTTTACATTAAGTATGCATTGTACTATCATTTGGACTTGGACAAAGTAATTTATTTACCAATGTTTTAATTAATGTCCTGTCTATGTAAGAAGTATAAAATTCAAATGGATGACACATTGAATGAAGAGAGAAAACATGGCTCATAACAAAAGATGTGATAAATAGAAAATTAGAAAAATATAACCCTTATTATGACTGTTATTATGATGATGAAATATGTTACAATGAAATGACAAAACCCTGTAATAATTGATTTATATACAAAATTATGCAAAGTCAGTCTAAATCCAATGATTTTCCCTTTTAATTAATTGTAATCATAGAAAAATCTGCAAGACTGCATTATTACCACTTTTCCAAGCAAAATTCAAATAAAGTATTTGAATGAAAATCAGATCAAACATGATTAAGAAGCTACATTTCATGGTTAATCCCTTTCAAAGGTCTAGTTTAATTTTTGCTGATGCAAGTAGAAAATCATTGGTTTTAACTAAGTGACTATGATAAAAAAAGTTGTGGTATTTTGCATCAATGTTTTTTAATAAACAATAGAAATATAGTTTTAGAATACCATTCTGTGATAGATGATCAAATGATTGTCAGAACATGCCCTATAGTTCAAAATATTTGGTAGACAAAACAAAATTCTATATAAGTAATTATGGCAGTTAAATCAAACTGAAAAGTCTCGTATCATACAGAAATTTGGAGCAAGTAATAACTAACATTGATGTAGTTTTCTATACTATTTACAATAACACAAGATCTCATATCACAACTTATTCACAAAAAACACAACAATAAACAATGCACAATAAACAGTTACTTTACACAATTCATTCCAAAACACACACAAAACAACTTATTTCATAAATGCTTTGATACATACATGTGAAATACTTTTGACAAATGATTTTTAAAGGCTTTTTGCAGTGAATTGCTTCTTGAAGAGGAAAGAAAAGATTATAAGATGAGAATTCAGTAAATATGAATCAGTAATATATGGCTTTAATGAAATGCAAAAGATAGAAAATGAGACAGCACTATGGTTTAACCTTTGAAATTATTAAAAAAATAGATTCTTCTTATGCTGTATACATATATATACATTTATACAATAAACACACAATTATTTCATTCAAACAAGACATACAGAATAAATTAATAATAACCATATATCAACCTTATTTAGAAATATGTATGAATGAGGTCGTTTAAATTTTCATCTTCCAAATCTCTTTTTTTAGGACACCAAACTACATTTTTCTAAATAATAGCATATTTTTTTCTTTATAAATTTACTTTGCTATATTAATAATATCCCGAATTGAAACTTCATAATTTTCTTTAGCTTTTACATCTGGAATAACTTGTGCATCTTGAATTAAAATGCTGCTTTCCGTTTGATTTTCTAAATTTTGTTGGACATCATCATTTGTAGTTTTAGTGCCCTCTTCACCATTTTCACTTTCACTATCACTATCATCAAAATCATCATCAGAATATACTTCTGCTCCAGAGAATACATAACGATTAGGTGGTAAAAAAAGAAGCTCGTCACCTGAAATATCAATATAAAATAAAATTGAGTTTGAAATAATGATTGCAGTAATATAAAACAAATTTAAATCAGCATCAAATATAATCAAACTAAACCTGGTGAATATGGAATCACTCGATCGGTTAGTTCAAAAACAGGTTTAGCCTGTTCTTATTCTAAGCAAAAATCTGTCTTTTTGGAACAGTTCTAAATTGTTTTATTGACCGCCCTGTTGATTCTATGAATCCTAAACATGCATAAATCATCAATTGAGAACAACCCTATGAGACATTCTACAAAGCACCATATTAAATATTCCACATCACCTGTAACAATAGAGGGTCAACTTACTTTTCAGTCTTTTGGCTAAACTTTGTCTTGGTGTGGGTTGGAAGAAACTTCTCATTTGGTTACTCGTTTCATCTGGACTCTCAATATTATCATTATCTGTAGTTTCAGATGGGTTTGAATTTTTTAATGTACTCTTATTTGAACGCACTTCACTACTGCTATTGTCTAAAGTATTAGTTGAAGAAGTTACATGAGGTGCAGTAGATTGACTGTCAGTAATGTCCTGTTTTTCATTAATAGCTGACTGACTATCAGAAGAATTACTGTCTGTCGATAAACAATTGTCACCTCGAAGTTCACAAGAATATGCACTGACAATATTTGAACACACGTTTTTAGAATTTTCACTTAATTCAGACTTTTCTTTCTGTTTTAATACAGGTTGGTTATTGCTCAACTTGTCCCAGCCTTCACCTAAATGTTTGCATAATTCATTAACTATAACATCGCAATCCCCCAATAATTCTACATCAAAGTCCATATGTCGTAACCTCTCACGATTTATTAATATTTGAGGTACATGGGCTGGAAGAGAATCTGCAACAAAAAGAAAGGTAAAGATGAGAGAAATATTTCAAGATGTAGTGACTGTTGGCCACAGTAAGGAAATAAAGTGACATAATCAATAAAAATTGTGGGAATGTGAGATGGATATGAATTGACATAAGTACATATTAATAATTGCAATCTATCATCTCCTTGAACTCTCCTTTATTATTGTATCACAGGACCAAAAACCTAACAGAATCTTTATTTCTAGCTTGTAATAGATTTAGAACAATTATAATAATACTCACTAGGAATGAGGGCAACTGGACGAACTTTAAGGGAAGAGCCAATAACTATCAATAAATCACATTCATCTTTATCATCAGCCATTTGTCGATGAAATTCTTCAGGTAAGCTTTCGCCGAAAAACACAATGTTAGGTTTCATAATGGCATATGGTGTACCAGGTGGACAAACAGGGCAGGCTGGAATAACCTGAAATAATAAATCATTGCATAAAAAAAACAGAATCATAAAGTTGAGGTCGAGCAAACAAAATTTTCTACTGTCCCTTTTGAAGATCCAACATAGCTATAAAATTGTACAGTATCTGGTTTAATGATATACAAGATAGTAATATGAAAGTTGCCTTGGACCTTAAATTAAAGGTTATCTCTATTCACTATCGAACTTACTTGATCAAAAATATCTTTCTTGATGACATCTGCATCTACTTCATGTTTACAAGCCATACACTGGGCTTTTGCAAATGAACCTACAAAGGATATTATATTAATCATTATTAAAGCTTCAATGGTCAACAGTCATTGATTAATTCATTGAAAGCAGTGTTGATCCTTATTTCTGAAACATATTTTACAAGTATAACAACTTAGACAAACCTTTCAGAATTGATCTTCCTTGGATTATCAATACCTATTTTAAGGTGATACAGCCCATTGGCAATGGACCACCACTATATTTAAACCATCTTATTTGCAAATGGCATAGATAATATCAAATATACCTACCATGACACTGAATAACATTCTTAATTCCAGCTACTTGCTCTAGTGTATCAATATTCTGAGTATAGTTGCGTAATAATTTATGATGATCATCTAATAACTTGATAAATTTATGACATTTAGATGGTTCGAATTGACCTGGATAGATTTCCTGAAATATCAAATATGAAATTTGTCTTCACAATCATGTCATAAGCTTAATATTTTCCAGATTCTGTTCACCAGAAGAAATAAAATATACTTGAAAATTAAGCAGTACTTTATGACAATAATGATATTGAACTCTAAAAGATATAAGATGATTGGGATTGGCTCCATGCCCCATAACACCAATATCCCACATGTATTATGCTTAATTTTGTGACCAGTAGTTCAACTGCTAGAGTTAAGATGGATAAAAGATTACAACTGAAACTCACTTTTGCAAATTTAAAGAATGGTCTTTGATCCCCTTTAAAGAAATGAATATCAAACATAGCTTGTGGATCAGGAAGATTAGGAAAATCAACAGCCAGTCTTGCATACACTCCATCTCTTGATCTAAAATCTGGTATACCACACGATACAGACACCTTAAATAAGAAAATATATACAATTTGAAATGTATACATGGCAGCTTGTGAATAGAAAGAGAACTTTACAATGTCACATGGGCTTTTTATTTCATAAATAATTTGATGACTCTTGCCTCCCAATAGAACTAGATATCTGTTTCTTCCTCTCCATGTTATCAACAGTCAAACCAACAGCACAGAATCATCGAATTCACTCACCCCAGCTCCAGTCAGTACCATAATTTTTTTACAGGTTTTTAACAAATGAACAACATCTTCAAATGTATTGATATTCTCAAGTTTCTTTCTTCTAGGTGGTTCCATTAATAGATTGATAACTAGTCTCCACAAAGAGTAATTATCTAGATCACTAGGTAGTTCCATCCCATCTGGTAACATATCAGCAAGTATAGTTCTAGGGTCAGTTCCCATTGAAACCTGTCTGTGTACCCAGGACATGGGACCTATAAACATGAAAACATTATCATCACATATTCATATTGTATACCTTATAATCCATTAGCTACAATGAAATGCTAATGATTATCTGCAAAAAATACTCTTTACTTCTTTTATGTTTTGTGAAAATGTCACAGTAGAGATCTACCAATGCAGGTGAAGCAAAAAATGGCAAATATTTTAACTTTAAGAAAACAATAAGCTCACAAATAGAATTTTATGATAAAAAAACTGTTAGACCAACCTGAGACAGGTTTCCATGCATCTTCACTCAAGCCAGAGATATCGCTGATGGTACTCCAGCTGTCATTACTATTGTCTTCACCATTTCCTTCTTGATCCTACAAAAAATTCAATCAATTATAAAGAAATTAAATTCCAGAGAATTTTGATCCTTTAAATTTGCGGACTAGCCTAAATCAACTCTTTACCTCAGGATATGGTAAAAATGGTCCCATTATAACATTGATCCAAAACTGGTTTTTAACGTAATTGTCTTTACAAATTTCATTATTGATTGTATTCCTAAATCTGTGAATCTCACCAATCAGAGTTGACAAGTTAAAAACTTTATGACGTTTGGGACTTGTGATGATCTATATTTAAATAAGGAATTTCTTATAGGAGAAATCTCATCCAGAAGCTTTAACATGGTAAATGTGGTTTTATTACTTCAAAACGTCAGGCAGTTCAAGCTGACTAATAACTTTCAGAGTGAAATATTTATGAGGCAATGATAATTTAAAATTAAAGGAATTATAGAAGCGGGGTGACTGTGAAACATGTGTAGTGAGGATAGAAAAAATTCAAGCATTGCTGTGTTTTTTAAATTTTTGTGGAAAAGACATTAAGATGGCAAAGAGTTAAATCTGAATAAAGGTAGCATTAAGTTAACTTTAAAAAGAAATTAGTCTAACAGGCTATTTCAAACTTACTTCATTTGCAGACTGAGCAGATTCAGGATTACCAACTCCATTCATTATTGGAATTTGTTGTCCTTCTTGTTTAGGATCTGGAGTAGTTGAAGATGATGCCCCAGATTCTGAAATTGAAATATCAATATAAATTCAATTAAATATGTTTGTTATGTTTTTTTTTTGACAGCAGGTAAACAAAAAAGTAATCTCCCTTTGGTCCTTTTGACCATAATTTACCGGCGATATTTTACATAATTATTCAAACAATGCATTTCAACATTGATTATAAAATGAAACTTTACCAAAATATTTCACTTTCATCATATACCAAAACAAATTCAATTGCATGTTAACAGAAACAGGCCAAAAAAATTGTATATATTTACCTGTTGTAGGGATTGACACGTTCTGCGCAGTACTAACGCTTTCAGCCAATGAAGTGAGGCCCTGCCCACTAAGATTTTCCGGGAAGTGAATAAAATCACAATTTTCAGCTGGAATTGACGGAGTTATACAATCAACCGGGGCTTCCTCACCGTGTCCGTTTGATAGATGGACATCAAAAATATCTGACGAACATGTTCCATGACCGCCAATGTCCTCCTCTATCCTAGCTCTCTTCGTCGGAATTTCTGTAAACGAATCAGTCCCGCTCGCCATGTTGCTTGCGATATTTTGTTTAATACGCATGCGTCATTATACATTCCAATGCACGGAGTACTCATTGCGAAATTATTTTTGTATTTCTGCTAAAATTCGGATAATCCACGACGCACTAACCACGGAAAATTAAAAAATATCATTTTTCGATCATTTTGATTATATGTTAATAAATTTCAACTGTAAAAAAGCCAATAGATGTCTTACTGAGCAAATATATACGAACTACTCCCTACATAAATGTAAACACTAATCTGACGTTTAGCACATGGTGAATGGGCAAATGAGCTTTTAATATGGAAGATGTTTTAAATTATATAAAAGATGACAGTGAAGACTTTTATGCAATTCTTGGTTGTGATCCATCTGCAACTGTAAGAGTCTGAATTAGCATTTCTAGATTCACTTTGGATTCTCCTATAACTAATTCTACTCTCTTTGAAAATGTTATTTTGAAGCATGGAACATTTACTATGGTCTGTTGGGTTTGAATGTCATCACTATCTTGCAGTGTATTATTATGCCTGATAATTTAAACATTCTTTGAATTTGCTTGGAAGTATATTTTTCTTCAGGAATTCATGAAATTAAATGACATGGCTTGATTTTCGGGGGTAGATTTGGTCTTGAGTATGTAAATATAGTCTTCAGAATAAGGATAAAATATATAATATTATTGTAAAAGTACTTAGTCTCAGAAGTATAGCATAAATCCTCCAAAATATCTAAAAACAGAAATTTCACTTTCTATTTATATATGTCTTTTCTATATTTGACATGTTCTCAAGAAATTTTGCATTTAAATTATCATTACGGCGATAATTCTAGACAAATTTGAATTATATGCTCAAATTTCAATGGTGAGCAGTGAACACTATTTCTGATATGCTTACATATTTCTGAGACTAAGGTATGATTGGTCAATCGAGTAGCAATCCTGTTCTTAAAAGGACTTGTTTGGTCAATCAAGCTTTCTTTTTTGGAGAGCTCTCAATGTTTATTTGGAATTATTAACTACACACTCTTAGATTAAATGACGTGAAAGAGTGGTTTTTTCAATTTTTATAAGCTTGAGATTTGAAATGTTATTTGATGCAATGTTTCAGAAAATAATCCTAGATAATTTTTACTTACAATTATGCAGTATTGTACAAGAAATATACAAAATGGTATATTAAAAATCATTTTAGCTTTGTGAGTTCTTAAAGTTTACAAAGTTGACAGAGTTGTTAACAGAGTGGTATGTGTCAGGTGGACTAAACTATTGTTTTATTTGATACAGGAAGAACAGATTATAAGTGAATATAGAGCTAGAGTGATAGATTGTCATCCAGATAAAAACCCTGATGATTCTCAAGCAGGTAAGACTTTTAAACATCCAATATCAGATATTTAGATGATTGATTGTCTAAAGTAATAAAAACTTCTAAAATGAAGATACTGTGTCTTTGAAAATGAAGATATTGTGTCTTTTAAAATGAAGATATTGTGTCTTTTAAAATGAAGATATTGTGTCTTTTAAAATGAAGATATTGTGTCTTTTAAAATGAAGACATTGTGTCTTTAAAATGAAGATATTGTGTCTTTTAAAATGAAGACATTGTGTCTTTAAAATGAAGATATTGTGTCTTTTAAAATGAAGATATTGTGTCTTTTAAAATGAAGACATTGTGTCTTTAAAATGAAGACATTGTATATTTTAAAATGAAGATATTGTGTCTTTCAAAATTTAGACATTGTGTATTTTAAAATGAAGACATTGTGTCTTTTAAAATGAAGACATTGTATATTTCAAAATGAAGACATTGTGTCTTTTAAAATGAAGACATTGTGTCTTTTAAAATGAAGACATTGTGTATTTTAAAATGAAGACATTGTGTCTTTTAAAATTAAGACATTGTGTATTTCAAAATGAAGACATTGTGTATTTCAAAATGAAGACATTGTGTCTTTTAAAATTAAGACATTGTGTATTTTAAAATTAAGACATTGTGTCTTAAATGTGTCTGAAAATGAAGACATTGTATCTTTTTAAAATGAGGACATTTTATCTTTTAAATGAGGACATTGCGTCTTTTGAAATGAGGAAATTGTGTCTTTTAAATGAGGGCATTGCGTCTTTTGAAATGAGGACATTGTGTCTTTTGAAATGAGGACGTTATGTCTTTTGACATGAGGACATTGTGTCTTTTAAAATGAGGACATTGTGTTTTTTAACATGAAGACATTGTGTTTTTTAAATGAAGACATTATGTCTTTTAAAATAATAATAATAATAATAAACTCTTTATTTTACATGGGTCAGAATTAGGCCCAATACACAAGGACTTGGTCCTGTCTCACATTCAGCCCATGGGATGAGGACATTGTGTCTTTTAAAATGAGGACATTGTGTCTTTTTAAAATGAAGACGTTGTGTCTTTTGAAATGAGGACATTGTGTCTTTTAAATGAGGACATTGTGTATTTTAAAATGAAGACATTGTGTCTTGAAATGAGGACATGAGGATAAAGTTTTCTCATCAATTAATGTGTACCACAGACATTGATAGCATCAATTTGTACCATTCTGAGTTTCCATTAGAACTAAGTGTTTGATGATAGGCATATTTGCTATTATTAAATGCAAGAACTGCAAATGTCTAATTAAAATTTGGAATGGTGCAAATTGATCCAATTAATCTCCCTGATACACATTTTAAGAAAACCTCTTTACAATTCCTTTTAGCCTTCTAAAATAAGAAAATGGTATATTGACAATCTGAATGTTTTAAATGATTCCTGAATCCTGATTCTAGCTTCAAGGTTCCAGTTATTACAGAGAGCTAAAGATGTATTAAGTGATCCTAGTACTAGAGTCAATTATGATAGATGGAGAAGATCACAACTAGCTATTAGTTATCAACAGTGGTGTAATATGGCTCCTACTCAAAGGGTAATACTTTTTTTCTTTGAATATTTATCATTTTTCAATTGGATGATATTGATAAGTGGAATAGAATCTTATTTGATAATCTTAGATGTCCCTTTCTTAGATACTTTTTATTCATTTACTATATTTGCTATTGAGAGAAACACCCTTGCCTCAACAAAATTTTACCTGAATTCGTTCCATTGTTTGGCTGAAATATAAAACACAATAGCAAAATGATAATAAGTAATTAAAGTGGGTATAATTCTAAACCTACCAGAGTAATATTCAGAAGATAATATTTAAATTCACATGAAAATAATTGGTGAATTTAGATGACAAACAATATGCACAAGTAGTAAGTCAATGTGATCATTATTGATTATCTCCCTTTAATCTTCAAGGCAGTCCATCTTTAATGATTGCATGTAATCATGGTCGGCATATCCTGTACATATTTGGAATGGCTATATAACTTTGCTGTGTCATGATTAGAATAGACTATTTAATTAAACTTGAGTTTGAAACAAATCATCTCCCTTTAGTCTCCATACTTAAATGTATTTCAGTCAACACACTGGGCATGTTCTAAACCACAACCAATGTTACACGATACAGTTACTAGTAGTGAAAATCAGCCACATTCGTCTACCACCAGTTCTACTAGTACACCTAAATCAAAACCAGGTTGGTGATGTCTTCTTTAAAAAATATAACCTTTTAATAGAACACATCGTTGTTTATGGATATTTGAAAAGCCAAGCATTAAATGTTATGATTTGTTTCCAGAATATTTGTTTTCACAATAACAGCTAATTAAGCTGAATTCAGCGTTTGAATTTCATATCTGTAACTTATAAAAACTTCATATTCCTTCACGTATTTCAAAGGTTTTCATTATCAAAAAGGTTTCAAAGATAGAATATGTTGATCTGTTGATGTGGTTGACATACAGTGTGATAAGTGTATGCATTTAAAAAAAAAATTAATTCTCAAAAATATTGCCTTTTTATATTATTTTTTTTTAACACCAATTCAAGATTGTGTTACATCATTGGTGATCATTTGATCTATTACAGCTACAGTACCAATAACCAATATACACTGGTTCCCAGATTCTCCTTCAGATCTAGTACAGAAGTTTAGAAATTATGAAATATAACTGCTAATACTGTTACAATCGAAGAACTAGCCATAATTGATATAATTTGTTACTATATGGTGATGTGAGGAGTGTGTAGGTAGACCGCCTTACTAGCAGAATGTGATATGTTGTGAATTGACATGGACTTACAGGAAACCTTTTTTAGTTTAAAGTTTATACAAATACCAGTCCAGGTGTCCTCAAGTGATTCTGATATTATGAAATCATTCTAGTTCATAGATTTATATATTATTATTATATGTTATCCCAAAAGAAGCCACTGATAAGCAATAACTATTAGTTGTACATTTTGTTATTATGTTTACATATAATGTTAAATTTATTAAACTGTTTTTGTTTTTCATTCTGCTAGCCTATTTGATATACATCTATTATAGAAAGTTAATAGTAGTCCTATAAGATAGATCCGAAGTAAAATATTGAAACTAGCAGTATATAGGCCTACTAGTGGCCTTTTATAGTACTGATCCTTTTATATTTATACTTAGAAGATAAACACTTTCTGTTTTAGATTTAGAGGGGGTTTATTCGATATTTAACCATGCTTGAATCATTAGATCCCGAGACCGCTTGCGGTCGAGGGTCTCTAATGGTATATTCAAGCATGGTTAAATATCGAATAAACCCCCTCTAAATCTAAAACAGAAAGTCGTTTATCGGAATTGTACCACAAATTGTGATGATTTTGGTCCCGGACTCTTTTTTTATGGATAATTTAGACATGGGCTATTCGGTTTTTATGACGTTAGGTGCAGTATGACGCACATAACAACAAACTGCACGTGCGCTATCGAATGAAAAAGAAGACATCCTTTATATCATTAACATTAACAAGATTTGTAACTAGTTCGCTGAAATTAATACGCCAAATTGCAAAGACATGATGTCAAATTGCTATTAAACCCCATGTATTTCGACCAATCAGAACTCATAATTTTTGTTATTTGTGGTACAATATATTATATACTCTACTATATGCCGAGTCCATGTTACAGGTGGCTGATGCCACTGCCATGGCAACATGTTTACTTATTGCTCACTGAAAGGCTTTGAAGTTTCCATTATCCCATATCAGAGGACATTTTTTTTAATGTTATCTTTTCACGAGATATCTAATTACCAGTTATTCCCCTTTAATCAGTTAGTGAGTTGGTTCTTCGACAATTGGAGAAGTTACGGTAACCTTGTCGATTGAAAGCCATCTACATTGCTCGTCATTAACAACCGTCAAAGACCATATAAAGAACCCTAGTATGGTTGAAAATAACAGTGGAGATTTAATTTCCAACTTTTTTTGCCAAATGAAAGGATGCGTTAGGTGGTTATGGAATGTTAAATAAATAAATTAGCTTCATGGATCTTAAGTGTTTGAACCCACATTACTCCTACACCAGAGGTAGTCATGTTCTGAAAATGTTCATAACAAGAAGAATGAACATTTAAGTGGAACAATGCACCGGCTTAAAATTGACAAAAAATTTCAAAAAATCCTGTCCCCTAATTTAATGAGGATGTATATTGGCCTCAGTATCTACGGAGATGCACATATTCTTGTTTTTTTAACTAACGTTTTGTTTAAATTATTGTCTTTAACTTATCAATATGGCAAATTACATAAAACTTCTAAATATATAAAACAGGTTTATGGCACTTGATATACTCTTATCGTCAAGAGCAAAAATTGCGAAAAAAGAAAGGCCCGTGGCTATGTTTTATTTGTGTGTTGGTGAGATCTCGACAGAGTACTATTTCAACAATTGCTATTCGTATAATCAGAATTGCGGATCACATGATGCTCATCTTGCAACTTGATTGAGCTTTGCATTTCTCATAGTGTTATTATCTTTCTCTATACTTATATCACAGCTCTATGCAACTCATAACTGTCATATATAATCCAACATCGTGACGTAATGCAGCAACTCGACCAAAACATAAAAAAACACGATTACACATGTACTGCATTTATAACATTATCTGATTTCGCGCAATAAGGCATACTATTACGGAGCTCATTGTGTGATTATAAATTATATTTCACTTGTCACTTGACCTAGAAAGGTCTGTTTACCTTTTCACTACAGGTTAACCTTCTATCGTTATCTATATGGGTCGTTAGTCCTTGACTAGTATATATCTTACCGTGAATTACTCAGAGAGTGACTTTGTGACATTTTGAGGATTTGAACTTGTTTGCACACACGAACCATTTAATAATAACCGATGGACTTATTCGATTTATTCTTCTATCGAGCCGATAATAAGGTTTATAGAGTATACCTGTGATATTCATAATGAATTTAAATACGCGGAAACCATTTTGAATTCGTTGGACATGGTGTGAATGCAGCAAAACTGAACATTTTATTTTTTATATTCTCAAAATGAATCATTTAAAAGGTAGACCTCTAAGTTATAAAGTTGGATTGTTGTTGTATTTTGTTGGATTGGTACTATTTGTACTGGGATATTCGATACCATCCTGGCATACTATTACCATGATTGAAACGACATATGACGATATAAAAGTAACTGTGTATAAATCTGGACTATGGTTAACTTGTGTAGATGGAATAACAGATTGCTATATGTATAATATAATTCCAGGTATAATATTTTGTTTGTTAATTTTTACATGTATGTATGTATGTATGTATGTATGTAGCCTATGTATATAGAAGCATGCTTGATTAGAAGCATACATTAAGAAGTGGTAATCAATAAATTCTTCATTGAACAACAACCACCTTTCTAACGTGCGTACAATATTTACATTAGAATTAGTCATGTATTTTCAAAATATAATTTTTCAAGTCTTAGTCCTGTGTACAAATTCTTGACTTCTTTTGCTACAATGTTTAAAAGTTTGACATCGTACCTGGGATAAACCCTAACCTTTTTATGTTTGTGTCACATGTTTACACACAAGCTTGACATCTTCTTGCTACAGTGTTTAAAACGGTTCTCATTTTTATAGCCTTTTCGACATCAGCCCATCTCTTTAACGTGACATTAAGACTACCATTAGGCCTCCCTATCTTTGAAATTATTGGAAATCATCAAGTGGACAGGTTACTATGGACCTTAACTTGTCGATTATCTAATTCATCTACTCGTTAATGTACAATAATTGTCTAAGAGGCATTTTAGTCTAATGTCACTTATGATATTTTCATTGACGCCAAAGGGATGGAGTATTATCCTGCCCTGTAGTATGGATGTTTACTTAGAGAATCTCCTATTGTAAGCAGCCAAATAGTCCATTTGACACAAATTATTTAAGTCATTAGCCCACACTTCATTTTTATCAGGCCACCATGTCAATAAGGTACCCTAAAAATTGGCGTGAAGGGATGGGGGAATCAATGCCCCGACCCCCAAATGCCCAAGATTAAAAAGAAAAGGGGGAAAACAAAAAATGATACAGAAATAATAAAATCAAAGAAGTAAAACGATCATCCTGCTCACAATATAGAGGCAGAAAATCACAATTAAGAATCAAATCGTATCTAATGCAGGATTTCACAAGGCACACTTTCCAATGTTTGACTTTCTTCATCCATCATGTGGCCAGAATGACCGGTCTTTTTCCTTTCATTGAAGAACAACACGTCCACCACGTTTATTCTGATAATTCATCAGTTTTTCAGCATCATCACGTTCGTCATTAGACGAGCTCTTGAAGACCTTTAAGAGTTGCCTTTATGAATTGTGCCAAAATGAATGTGTGCTTAAAATATAGTATGCTTAAAGTATCATTTTTAACTGACTCGTGCTCAAAATATGTTCTCTAAATGACAGTAAACCTATTTTGAAAGTACATACACCCATATAGGCTACACTCGTCTGCAATTCTGAATGGGAACAGATAGATCAAAATTAAGATTATCATTTTTGTTTGATTTTGTTGAAACAACTAATGTCGACACGAAACCTGGTACATGTACATTATTCTTTTCTTACTGTATGAGAATAAAATATTGTTTAGCGAAGAGCGACAATAACAATGGATGAATCAGTTATTCTGCAATATTATCTTTCAGTTATCCTAAAAGTTCATGTAAATTAGAGAAAGGTACACCGTAAATCAACCAGGCGTTACAGTGAATTTAGTAAAAAAAACAAAAAATATCTTATTTACATCCTGTCCCAACATTTCTCTACAATACGTTTATGACACACATTGTCGACTGTACATGAAAGTTTTTTTCTGTTCTAGGTTGGTTAAATGGTGCCAGATTCTGTATGTCCATGTCATTTCTTGTCATTGGTTTAGCTCTGATCTGTGCAATACTACTCAACTTCACAGATACATTGGATAATAACAATGAAATCAAGAAAAGAGCATTTGAAATATGCTGCTTTATCGGTGGTAAGTCAGAGAGATGCATCACCTTTATAAATGATTATATTAAAAACAATACATGAGTGGCAAGCTACAAACTGGGTAGCGATGAATTCAACATAGGTAATTTTGTCACAGTTTTGCTCAAGGTTATATGAATGAAGATACATTCGTTGGGTCACAGTTATCTGGTCACCTTATATATTTTAGTTTCTTCGCCATACATTTAATTAAATATCTGAAAGTTTCCCAAATATTCCTAAATATTTCTTTTAATCGTCGCAAGTTTCACCCACCTCTGCAATAACTAAATTAAGTCTACTCGTGTTTCAAGTCCTACATTAGTTGATACAACTAGGATTGTTTAAAAGTTAAAAATTATGGGAAAATGTTAAAATAAAACGACTATCAAGCCTATTAATAACCATCAATAAAGTAAATGTCATTTCCTTTTCGCGTGACACGATTTATTTATATCATGTTTTCTTGTTTTTTCAGTTATCTTCGGATTAATAGGTATTATACTGTATGCTACGAGCGTCAAGAGTGGTAGTAGTGGAAATCATATTTCGTGGGCCTATGCCGTCTGCTGTATTGGTGAGATCTTTATTTTGGCTTCAGGATTGATCGTCACAGTTTCTCATGTGAAATCAAATGATACCAAAACAACCAGTGCATCCCAATGGCCGTATGGAATGGGGACTGGATTAGATAACTCCTTTCAACACGAAACACAGTTTTCGGGTTTCCCAGAAATAGACAATCCCGCTTTCACTGATCCTTCACAGATTCGATTCACACGAACTACAACAACCACTGGCCGTCCACCGAGTACACATTCTTCAAATCTAACATTACATGGCCCCGACGCATTGGCTAAGGCCCACCCTATACACCAACCCGAACCTAGCAGAGTTTCTCGGTTTCAGAAGAGAAATGAAAGAGACCGATACTCATTGAATGATTCTGTAAGCAACTCTATTGGACATCAGACATCAGACTATGACGAAGCACCACCATCTTATCAATCTGTTATATCAGAAATATCAGGACGTTCTGGACCACAGGATCAAGATCTTGGTGATGGACAGCCATATTACAATTATCAACCACATATAAATAATGAAGTGACGCTATAAAAGTGTTGAATTTACAATGCCACAGAACTTGCATTTAAATTTAAAGCTCATGACATTGTGATTTTCTAAAATAAATTTTATTCGACTTTTAGATGTTGCTATGATATGTTCTACTTTTTCTACATTTGAAATGGGAGATAATTCAAATAGTATTTGTTAAACATTCATATTCACATGTTCAATGCTGATGATCTAAATTTCGGTGTACTCAAAACCATGGGTTATTCAAGTGATAATGTGAGGATTGATTCGTTTGAAAATGAAATGGGAGATAATTCGAACTGCATTAGTGGAATATTCACTACATATTAAGATGACGAACTCAATAAACTGTGATTCGATGTCCTACAACTGTAGATTATTCAAGCAATGATCTGGTCAATGATTCGCTGAAATGGGAGATAATCAAACTTTACTGATGTTTACAGCAAATGCAAATTTATGCAAATTAATAAACCTATTAAGATCTGTTATGAAAGTCAATGTCTCATAGTACATGTATGATGTTTTTTAAAAAAGAGATATTGTGTATATATTACTATTCTATTAGACAATCGAGTGAAATATTGCTTGCCACATTTTGAAATGAATATTTATCACATCATATTATATACTGCTTATATATGATAGTTTATTATATTAGATGTCCAAATATTGTATTGTGAGTATTATTCAGCTATGGGAACTGAAACATGATTTCTGATACAAGGTGAGCAATATCAGATCAAGTGTTATCTATTGATATATGAGCGCGTATCATAACTATATATATGTACGTAAAACAATCGCAACCTTAATTTGAAATAACAGATAAATTTGTACAGAATTCTGTGTATCTTGAACAAAATTAGGCATTATATTCTATTTATTTTCAAACAAAGATAATGATAACATTCTACTTTGTGAAAAAAGCAATATTTTTTTCAAGTTACTGAAGTCATTTTAATTTTCACTTTCATTGTTGATCGTCTTTCATAGGGGAGGGAACTAGCGTGTGTTTTTCATCATTCATCAATTTTGTATTTTTGTACATAAATATATGCTTCTAGTGCCAGTCTTATTTTATTCAAATAAAGTGTAAGGATCAAGCTCAATTCTCGTAGGAAATTGAACCATGGCAGCATTCCACCGATGTGTATATCTTACAGACCGGTTTTCTTAGAGACAACTACTCAATTTTCATCAATGTTATTAATTGCATTTGCATGCTTAAAGGGATACGGCTTGTACTAAAAAATTGACTAACTAAGAATGGTCAGAATGAGTATATATTCGTTAGTGAACTTCCCTGGTGTCATAAAGTAACAGAATTCCTGTTTTTTTAAAGGGATAATAGGCGTTAGAATACACTCTTCATACGGCTTATATTTGTGTTTAATATTGACTATTAGTTAAAAAAGTATGCATCCCGCATTTTACTAAATTTTAAAAAGCCACAATAAAAATATATTCGGAATTCCATTCAGTTTGAGAATAAAAGCGTCTGGTAAATCAACGCTAAAACATCATTGTGCAATTCAACAGTAGGGGTCAAGGACGCGTGAAAACCCACATGTTAGAGTTACTTCCCTGTATATTTTACAATTTGAAAATCGCTTGATGGAAGTATTAAGCATTTTATAATTAACTAAATTGTTATGACACCAGGTAAGTCCACTGATGAATATATACTGTTATTGTCCAAATTTGAGTGAAATTAAAATTTTTATGTTCCTTCTTACGCCTATTATCCCTTTAAGTATTTTTGCATAATCAAATATTTACTGATATATTCCTCTAATTTTCAAATTTTTTGTTCATTCCAAGACCTATTATCCCTTTAAGTGCCAGGCCTAATTTATTTTTTTTAAACTAAGGAACAATATGTGCAAATCCTTATTAAAACATGTTGCTTTGAATACAAGTAAGAATGGATTCGATAAGTAGCCTACTATCAAAGCAAGTGTTATTATTTTGTCTTCCTTTCAAAATTCACGACCATAATTTTGGCGCTGTCCGGCATTAAGCAATGATTTCGAAGTAAAAACACTATTAAGCGTATTTCCTGAATATAATTTCAATGCAGATCTCTCTTTTAGCTGTATTTCAACTAACAAATACTTTCAGCCTATACTAAACCATTCCATGCTATATTATAAATTCAGACTTCTATCAACCATTGTAATGCGATGCCATCTGACAGCTCCATGATCAATCAATCTGATTACAGTAATAAAAACACTTACAAAGAATCAGAAATTAGAAACCAGCAACAACAAAAAAGGTGTGCTTCGACCTTTAGTTTCAAACAGCATCTGTATTGAAGTATATTTTTAATCACAACCTTTTTACCTAATGCAATCAATAAGATGTTAAATTTCTTTGATGTGGTGAATTCCAACTCTGCATTAAAATTTCATGATTTTGTATTAACTAGTAATGAAACCTTTCTTTTTGTTACAAAGATCATGGCGCAATAAAGGTCAGAGTATGTAAGTTGTGTACAGGGATGGCCTAGATCAAAGCGGTCAGACTATTACTACGATTGAATTTCTGGAATTAATGTGAGTGTAGCATGATATAGATGAGGGTCTTACTGTCTGGTGTTTTAAAGACTAATGAATTGTGACTGTTATATAAAAATAGCATCAGGTAGACCTGTATTGTATTCAGTGAAAAAGTCATTTCTAGAATAAGCCTTTTCTCAATAACCTTGTAATATCAAATTACAGCTGTGACATAGCAGTTATTACTTTTGGATATAATATTATATTCATATAAGGTAAAAAAAAAAGTACTTTTGCATTGCCTCAGAAAATCAATGAAAAATTGGTTCCATAGTGCAAAACGTAAGAGTATGGTGTCGAATATGTGGTTTATAATATATTTGTTATGCTTCATAATTATAGAACTAATTTATCTCTAACATGACAATATCTACAAAGATATAAGATTAACAAGTAAAAATGGCCTTATAAAAATCTGAGGCATTATATTTTCAAAAAAAAAAAATGATATAAAATGACTGCTAAACTATGACAATAAGATTAATGAAGTTTCATGAAGAAAATTGGATCGAAAACGGAAAAAGTTTCACTTAACCATATTTGGGAAAATATTACTTTTATAAAGTTCTTAAAATTTATAATAATAGTACTTATCTTGAAAATGTGATGTACTGATCTTGGAAAAACAAAGGAGTATGATGAACTGATCTTGACAACACAAAGAAGTATGGTGTATTGATCTTGAATTCACAAGAGAGTATGATGTACTGATCTTGGAAATACAAAGGAGTATGGTGTACTGATCTCCGAAACACAAAGTAGTGTGATGCACTGATCTTGGAAATACAAAGGAGTATGATGTACTGATCTTGAAAACACAAAGGAGAATGATGTACTGATCTTGGAAATACAAAGGAGTATGGTGTACTGATCTTGGAAATACAAAGGAGTATAATGTACTGATCTTGGAAATACAAAGGAGTATGATGGACTGATCTTGGAAATACAAAGGAATATGATGTACTGATCTTGGAAATACAACGAAGTATGGTGTAATGATCTTGGAAATACAAATGAGTATGATGTACTGATCTTGGAAATACAAATGAGTATGATGGACTGATCTTGGAAATACAAAGGAGTATGGTGTACTGATCTTAGAAATACAAAGGTGTATGGTGTATTGATCTTGAAAACACAAAGGAGTATGATGTACTGATCTTGAAAACACAAAGGAGAATGATGTACTGATCTTGAAAATACAAAGCAGTATGATGTACTGATCTTGAAAACACAAAGGAGTATGATGTATTGATCTTGAAAACACAAAGGAGTATGATGTACTGATCTTGGAAATGCAAAGGAGTATGATGTACTGATCTTGGAAATACAAAGCAGTATGATGTACTGATCTTGAAAACACAAAGGAGTATGGTGTATTGATCTTGAAAACACAAAAGTATGGTGTACTGATCTTGGAAATACAAAGGAGTATGATGTACTGATCTTGAAAACACAAAGGAGTATGGTATACTGATCTCAAATCACAAGAGAGTATGGTGTATTGATCTTGAATATACAAGAGAGTATGGTGTTTTGATCTTGAATATACAAGAAAATATGGTGTATTGATCTTGAATTCATAAGAGAGTATGGTGTATTGATCTTGAATACACAAGAGAGTATGGTGTATTGATCTTGAATATACACAAAAGTGTGTTGTATTGATCTTGAATTTACAAGAGAATATGGTGTATTAATCTTGAATATAAAAGAGAGTATGGTGTATTGATCTTGAATCACAAGAGAGTATTTTGTATTGATCTTGAATTTACAAGAGAGTATGGTGTATTGATCTTGAATATACAAGAGAGTATGGCGTATTGATCTTGAATATACAAGAGAGTATGGTGTATTGATCTTGAATTCACAAGAGAGTATGATGTATTGATCTTGAATATACAAGAGAGTATGGTGTATTGATCTTGAATATACAAGAGAGTATGGTGTATTGATCTTGAATATACAGGAGAGTATGGTGTATTGATCTTGAATTCACAAGAGAGTATGGTGTATTGATCTTGAATATACAAGAGAGTATGGTGTATTGATCTTGAATTCACAAGAGAGTATGGTGTATTGATCTTGAATTCACAAGAGAGTATGGTGTATTGATCTTGAATATAAAAGAGAGTATGGTGTATTGATCTTGAATATAAAAGAGAATATGGTGTATCGATCTTGAATATACAAGAGAGTATGGTGTATTGATCTTGAATTCACAAGAGAGTATGATGTATTGATCTTGAATATAAAAGAGAATATGGTGTATTGATCTTGAATATAAAAGAGAGTATGGTGTATTGATAATATAAAAGAGAGTATGGTGTTTTGATTTTAAATACACAAGAGAGATTGTACTTTCCATGGATACAAAATAGAGTATGATGTGCTGCTGATCTGCAACAAATAATGCAACATAGTGTGACTTCATTGAGTATTATTTTTGGAAACTTGAGGAAGTCTATTGCATTAAATTGCTTAATCAAGACTTATTACCAATTATTGACAAGTTTATAAAATATACAAAAGAAAACGTGAAGTTCTAGTTCATATCTTTATTATAATAATGATATTAACTGAGTGTAATGTATATGAAAATAAAATTAGAAATGAAAAGCTTTGAAGCATGTTAATCTCAATATATAAATAACCTGCCTTTCAAATAAGACTATTGTATTGATCAACTGTTACATGTTATAGAAAATTTTGGCTTTCATACAAGCGCTATGTCTCAAAAGCTATTTAAAATAAAAATCTAATATTCAAATCATGTATAATGAACTTTAGTTGAGCGGAAATAAGGTTCCAATAAATGTACCGGAGAATGCTATTTCGACGATCTAATTTTTTGGTGACATGTCTGTTGTTGACTACCAGAGACGTCATTTTCAATGTTTTTCAAGGGTAGAGTCTTCATTATTGGTGACGTATTACAGAAAGTTAAATCAAACAGAATATGCAACCACAGAACTATAAGGTATAGTTATATGATGCAATGTGTTGGGTATCTTCTGAACAGGGTAGCTCTGAGATTTATCTGATATAAGATCTTCATCCTAGTGAACAGGTTTCTGTCATCCCTCACAATTAAACTCGTGCTGCTCATGCGGGGTCCATATGGATTGAAAAGTCTGGAGGATTTGAAAGGAAGCGGGAATTGAGGGGAATTTAGCGGAGGAATTGGGAAATGACTGGAAAAATGGGGACTATACTTCGAACTATAAGCATCAAGAGAGATAAACACAGATGGGAGGAGAACGCTTTCTAGGCCCTCCTCCAGTAGCCTACTTGCCTTCCTTAGTCAATTAACCGCCACAAGTTGGAAGGGGGGGGGGGGAGGTTACGACACATTTCGCCAAAGGGGAGGGGGGGGGGTCGCACAAAAAAGATTGAGAAGCATTGATTAAAATAAAGGTGATAATTATGTCTGATAATTTGAAATGGAAAATATAAAAACCATGTTTGAATAAAACAAATTCAAGTTGATAATGGAACAAGAGGATCAAGTCTATTACTGACAAGAGCATCACTTAGATTTCTGTTTCTTTTACTAATGTAAATGTAACAGTGTTAATTGCTTTTCATTGTATGATTGTGTTACACGGACTATTGTCCAGCAATTACATTTAAAGCACCTAGTAAATACATTACACCTTTTCGAAAAAGCAACATGAAAAACGTATCAATAAAACTTGTTTAAAAAGAAAGGGGCATTAATTGTGAAAATTGACTAAATAACTGAAGTTTTTGTTGGATTTCTGGTAAGTCCATGTTCGAAAAACTTTAATTAATATCAATATAAAAAATCAATATCTGGCTCATATTGTATTGTCTTAAAGCATGTTTTAAGTTCCCGTTCGAACGCTCAGAACCCTCCTCCACGAATGACGAAATTCCTCTTGATCTTCAGAAATCTTGGAAATTTTAGTAATCCCAATATCATGAATTCAATATCGTGACATAACATATAAAATTTTCAAATCTATATATTTGTTTTAACCTTCATCAATTTTTATTACTTATTAAGCCGGCGATTAGCTCACGTCATTGTGGTTTTTTTTAAAACTGAGTTCATTCAACATTGCTTGGTGTTACATAACATTGATTTCGAAATATGGTCTGATCTCCAAAAAATGATAAAGGTATTCGTTAAATATTTGATGAAACTGGATAAAATAAAATAAATCAAGTTCCTTAATCCATAACGTCAGTAATTACGTCACGATATTAAAATTTAACCCTTTTCGTTTTTTGTTCTATTCCACTGGTATTTCGGTTAAATGAAGTTTGAATTCATAATAACAGCTTTTTTTTATGTGCGAGTCGTCAATTATAAAGAAGAAAAGAAGTTGCGTTAAGTAAAAGGGATATACAACATCTTTAATTCCGTCACGCTGCCTTCAAACAACAATTGTCTGAAATAGTATCAAAATTACCAATGAAATGAAAAGCATATCAAATATTTAATCATTCCATGTTTAGAAATAACAAATTTTAATATGGTGTTCTGTATCATCTACGACAAAGGCTAATTGAGGTCAGTTAGAGCATAGATAGTTCTATGGTTAGAGCTGTAATTCCGTCACGATGGAATCCATGAGCTTGACAAATAACATTAATGAACGAAGTGTTTACATATTGTCTGCGTCTGTTCTTAAATATATCATACACATCAAGATTGAAGTATTGATATTTCATTGAGCGATATATTCGTACATGTATATCCGAATTTTCAAATTTTTCAGGAGATGCAAAAAACCTCCCCAAAGACTCAAAATTAATTGAATTTTTACCAAAATTATACCGAATGCTCATCTTTTCAAACTTGACTTAATGAATTAAAAATCAAAGAGTATGTTAAGTCAGATCATGCGTCATTTTTGTTACAAAAGTCTGATATTTTGAGATATACATCCTTTTGCAGACACATTCTAAACAGCATTGTACATTAACAAAATATTCATCAATCTAAATTTTTCGGTTGTCTAAGAACTTTTTGATTTAAAATAGTAAGGTTTTATTCTATTGTCGCTATAAATAAGATATACGTCTTTTTATTTCTTAAATATGTGCATGAAAGACGAGGTACGTACTAACTTGTTCAAAGTAACCGGCACATTTCATGGTTTAAGGCCCAGAAAGGTAAGTACAACATGTCCATGGTTCAAGTTTCAGCAAGATAAGTCTAACAAGTACATGATGTAAGTCCAAAGCAAAGTAAGTAAAGCAGGTTTTTGGTTCAAGGACGAGCATGGTAAGTATAATAAGTGCATTGTTTAAGATCCAAGAAGGCAAGAATAAAACGTACATGGTGCAAGGTCTTACGAGGTAAGTACAGCAGGTTCATGGTGCAGGGTCTAGAAAGGTAAGTATAACCCGTAAATGGTTTAATATCCAGAAAGGTAAGCAAATAAGATACATGGCTCAAGGTCGAGAAGGTAAGTATAATAGGTACAAGTCTCTAGGCGTTTCATTAGCACAGTCTGTTTAATCTGACAAAGTGACATAGATAAGAGCATGTAGGATTATAATAATTCAATCAATTTATAATTAGAAACGTTTCATTAAATTTGTTACAACATAACATAGCAATATAGCTAAAAGTTGGTCAATTAATCATGCAAAAGACCTTCATAGAATGGGTGATAGTCATGAGGCAAAACAGACAGCAACTGCTGAAGATGCTGGTACTTTGTCGACTTTATCTTGATTGGTCCGGAGTACAATCTTGGTATTGCATCTAAAGGTGATACAGTAGATATTTTCGACCTTCTTGGGAGATATGAATATTCATCATTATAGTTCATTTTGTACTTTATTTTTCCATCTGGAGTGTACTGTATGACTCAGTTACTCAGTTACAACTGGATCGCCTACTTTCGTTCCAGGTCCAATAGAATTGTAATAGCCAAGTTTGGCACAATCAGAAAAAAGGTGTGAGACAAATATAAATTTGTAGGGTTGCTTGGGGCGGACAGACTTTATCAAATCAATGTAACTCTGGGGGCTGTAGATAGGTCTGTTTCTGATCTTTTGTTCAATTGTACTGTGAACACTGTCCACTTCCATCTGGGTGTGACCTTTCTCCAAATACTTCTGAACTATGGTAATATCGTTGTTTGCTGCACACTTGAGCAGGGTGTTAGACATGGTAGTGTTACGGTTTGGATAAGTACACCCGTCACTGTTAATAATGAGCGTTTTCACTTTTGTCGAAATCATCATTATATACTCGAATATGCATGAAGCAAAGGTATTGGCTGTTAATTCACCTTCGCCTTCATGCCAAAAGAAGCAAGTTACATCTTTAGTAGCCAAATCGTATATCGTAAAATTGTGGCATGCCAGCTTGGTTTTATAATACATAGCGGATGCTTGTAATCGAGGTGATAGTAATACAGCCTGTAAATCCATGGTAAGTACCTTGACAGATTCGTCATTTTCAGCAACAAGCTTATCTTGTTCCCCTTAGATAGCCAGGCATTAGTCTTCCGCTGGATGTGATTGTTGTATACATATTTAGTCAGATTCTGATTCTCGAACGCACAGCATACATCACACTGATCTTTTTTTGGTCGAAAGAGTGCCAAATTTAAATCATCAAAGTCACTGTGGAATGCTTTCTAACAAAGAGCAGTACCAGCATTGACAAACAATGATCTTTGTAAATTCTATATAAATCTTCAAATGTAGCAAAGATGGGCTCTAAATATGATTTAGACGTTGATGATCTGCAGTGAAGGTAATTTTCATAAAGACTGCAGAAAATCCCTAGCTTGATCATGTTGAACTCCGGTGGTCTTCAGTACCTTTCGTGATCTCTTTGGTGCTTTAGCAGGAGATGGTATACCAGATTCTGAATGGTTTAACCAGCAGTAAAGAGCTTTCTCTCCCAAATCGAGAGTTGTAAGGAACATTTGCTTGCAAACAGTGTAAGATTTTTCATTTAATTGCAAAGAGTAGACGAAACTCTGTTTTTTTCGGAATATTCTATCTGCGTTACCTTCTACTTTACGCTCCGCAACTTTCTCTATTGTCCTCAGAGAAAACATCACAAAATCTTTGTTTAGACTTCTTGCAAAAATCTGTACAGCCTCGTGGATGCAGTTGCCGTCCTGGTTTTTGTACCTTTAAACTTTTTTCCATTTTCAATTCTAGATCCTGTGTAATCTTTTCCCTTCATACGTCGGTTCATATTTACATTTCTTGTCCAAAGTTCAGGATTTGCTGGTTTATTTGGCTTGAGTTTAGCAGGTGTCAAGTTCTCATCTTCAATTGTAACCTCCTCTTCTTCATCGCTGTAAGCGTCTAAAAACTCTCTCCGTCTTGGTGTGTAGGAAGGATCTGCTACAGAATCATCAAGATCTGTTAATTCTTCCTCTGATAATTGGCTGTACATAGACCGTTCTTTGCTTTCTGGAAGTGACATGCTTCTTTTGGCAGTTTCATTGGAAGGCATTATTTCATTACTTTGAAACGTAAATCTTGGACTCCATGTATAAACAAGACTTGTGTCATTCGGTACTCTTGGTTCTAATCGTCTAAATTTTAAACGTTCTCCATTTTCTTGAATATCAAATATTGAGTTTTTCGCATTATCTTTTTCTTGGCTAGTTGTGTATTCTATAAGGTTATCTGTCAAATCCATAGGTTCATTCTTTCTCTTCATTGAGATATCTGATTGAAGAATACTCTCAATCATTTTGAGATCTGGGTTACATTCATCTATGCAATCTGCAGCGTTATTCTCTTGTGAGAAGTCAGTCCAAATCCCAAAGGCTTCTGTTCCTGCAATTGCATCCATGCTGTTATTCATCCATTTGTCTTTAGGTGATATTGCCGTAGCTGTCCAAATGTCTTCTATCGGTGTTATTTTACTACTCTCCTTTGTTTCTGTTATAATAGGCAAGCTACCATTTTCTATTATTACACGTAAGTCTTTGTTTTCTCTTGTTTCAGGTAAGTCTTTGTTTTCTCTTGCTCCAGGTAAGTCTTTGTTTTCTCTTGTTTCAGGTAAGTCTTTGTTTTCTCTTGGTTCAGGTAAGTCTTTATTTTCTCTCTTTTCAGGTAAGTCGTTGTTTTCTCTTATTTCAGGCAAGTCTTCGTTTTCTCATGTTTCAGGTAAGTCTTTGTTTTCCATTGCTCCAGGTAAGTCTTTGTTTTCTCTTGTTTCAGGTAAGTCTTTGTTTTCTCTTGTTTCAGGTAAGTCTTTGTTTTCTCTTGTTTCAGGTAAGTCTTTGTTTTCCCTTGTTTCAGGTAAGTCTTTGTTTTCTATTAATACAGGTAAGTCTTTGCGTTCTCTTGTTTCAGGTAAGTCTTTGCGTTCTTTTGTTTCAGGTAGGACTAAGTTTGTTTTCTCTCGGTTCCGGTAAGTCTTTGTTTTCTATTGATACTGGTAAGTCTTTGTTCCCTCTTGTTTCAGGTAAGTCTTTGTTTTCTCTTGGTTCAGGTAAGTCTTTGTTTTCTATTAATACAGGCAAGTCTTTGTTCCCTCTTGTTTCAGGTAAGTCTTTGTGTTCTCCTGTTTCAGGTAAGTCTTTGCGTTCTCTTGTTTTAGGTAAGTCTTTGTTTTTTATAATTACAGGTAAGTCTTTACGTTCTCTTGTTTCAGGTAAGTCTTTGCGTTCTATTGTTTTAGGTAAGTCTTTGTTTTTTATAATTACAGGTAAGTCTTTGCGTTCTCTTGTTTCAGCTAAGTCTTCGTTTTCTATTATTACAGGTAAGTCTTTGTTTTCTTTTATTACAGGTAAGTCTATGGTTTTTGTTATTTTAGATGAGTCTATGTTATTTGTTATAATGGGTGATTTTCCATTTTCGGTTATTGAATTTATTCTAGATCTTGATTTCAGGGACAATAATACAAGCTGCTGTTCTCTGGAAAGTGGCCTTTGTTAACATTTTCTGCAATGAACAAATGACATAGAATGATTTATCCATGCAAAAGGACGTATATCATTTGACGTTTTTGATAGCGATACTTAAAAGATGATACGGTATTATTACTATGTAAGAAGTTGGTATTTGAAATAGGTCAAAGTCTGGTGATCACAGAACAAGGAAAGTTGCTAAAATGAATGAAATAAATAGACAAAATACGCTTTTTATTCCCTTTTCTTACCTCACCAAAGTAGGCTTCTTATAACGTCAGTTGTTATTGTTGACAAAGATATACGTCTTTTTGACATACATAATTTTAAGACAATCGATATACATCCTTTAATCATATGACCCAATATGTTACTTTTAATTGGCCTCGAGATATGGTATCTGTTCCATTCGAAGCCCCTATTCACGGGTTTCACGTTAGTGCAGAAAAAGGCTTTCGCGCCAAAACCGGATATACGACCTTTTGATATCCCACCGACGGACATGTTATTATAAACAAGGCTAATGATTATAATATACAAATCTGTTGTTTACTTTATATTTATATAATCGTTCATAATACACCTTTAATGTATAATACATATACATTTAGCTTAACAATTCCATTATTCTTAATACAGAAATGCCTTAATAATTATAGATCGGATGGTTCAGTATATATAAGAAGGAAACACTCTTCTTTTTCAAGATTTATTCATCGGTTTTCAATAATTACTTAGTTTTGTGAGTTTTCCAGGTTTGACAGGGATAACCTTATGACATCAGGTAAGTTCGTTGATAAATATATAATCATATTAACCATTTTTGAGAACTTGAATATCATGTCATTTTAGCCGCAATATCACTACATATGATTTGGTGAAAACGGTGTCTGATATCTTTAAAACTATGAGTTCAAAATATTATTAGCTTTGATACGTCTGAAATGAATAGTACTGAAATGAAAAAAGTTATCGATTTTTTTAAACCACAAAACCCTTCAAAATCAAACAATATGCCTATCTAATCCCCATTTCGAATTCCCACATTCAATGACCAGGTGTGATCGAGGAAAGTTAAGTTCTTTGGTACAAGGCTATGAGTTATGGTTTTTCAAACATGCTTGATTGGATATTAATGTTCTGAGAAAGGGAATAATTCAGGGCAACGACATAGAATTGTTATTTTTGTCACCTCTATTCGTCGTGTATTGTATCTAACAATATCTCGACGGAAATAAGAACTTATAAATAGTTAACGTTCTCTACGAGGATCGTGTAATAATTTATTTGCTTTATTCGTGAAGTATCTGTCCATGTGAAGCTTTTTATCGACAACCAAGGAATAAAACGATACATAGCTTATTACTATAATTGGTATGTGAGCACCAATATGACGTAATGGTCTAACTTAATGGAATATGGTTGATAAAGTGTTTGAGTGACAAGTACATGGCGATAGAGACTATATAGATGAGATGGTTTGCACCAAGTCCCTCTCATTCAGTATTTCATTAGTCTGTCGGATGCCTTTCGTGACTTATATATAACAAAAAGTTTTTATGTATTTCTGTATATGAGTACGAAAATTGCCTTGATCGCATGACATATTGGATAATATTTTTAACCACAGGGACTGATATAAATTGAAAAGAGACTAATTCACTATATAGGCAGCTCGCCAATTGATTTAATTCGGAGTATATGAATTAAGGAGCTTCATAAAAAAAGGTGACGAGACTGTGAAAGGATCAGTTCATAAAGTGCAGTTATAAAGGTATGTATTTATATAGATTTAGATCAAGGTAAATGTTTACGGAATGTTTGATAGTTTGTATTGTACCTTGTCCTTAGAATAAGTGGTTTCGTTGTGTTATGTTTTAATGGCAGGGTCTTAGTGAATTGAAGTTAGTGGACTTTAATCGCTTGCATATATCTGATATTATGTTATGATATGAAGGTAAATTTTACAACTTTATTTCGTACTGATTACACTTTTTATATATACGTTACTTAGATTATTTTCTAAATTATGTCGCGAAATAGTATTGATTTAACATGTAAAATATATGGTCCATAAACTAGTCAGTTTCACACAAACTCAGCTTATAGGGTCAGATTGACAAAAAGATTCGTATATTTATAATATATTACTCATTTTGTATATGTAGTTCTCCTTTCCAACTTTCGACTTCTTTCCATTTGAATGTTTGTATATATTTAGGACATTTTTACCTCTTCAATTTTATAATGTTTTCTCTATTCATAAATGATTTATACGATTAAATCACAATGAAAGCGTTGGGGGTTTAAAAATATCTCTTATAAGGTTGCGATTAATTGATCACCGGACATGCAAATGAATCACGGGATAAACAGGTCACATTTGGAAAAAATGGTCATTTAATTTATATAGAAAAAAGTTCACAGGTAGCAAAGAACCTTGATACGTAAATTTGTTATAGTAATTATAGTACATATAGTGAGTTAATATTGTCAAATTTAGGTGAGGGTTAAGGTCGTGTAGAGGCTTTTGGTTTGTCGTGATCAGTCTTATGTTGTTTATAATGAGACTTGTGGGCCAGGAACCGGTGTTGAAATGTCGCTCTGGCTTTCGTAATGAGTCTCATGACGAAAAGCCGTGTCTGGTCGCGGACAATTGAAGAAGTAAATTTTTAACTAAAAACAAGCTTGCACTACATTAACTAGTAGAAAGTCACTTTTGCCAAAAGTTGTTAAAAATTTAATTAGAGCCTATGGAATGGGCTGGCTGAATATTTTCAACAATAGAGACATTGTTGTTTTTGTCTTATTATTAACTATTGCATGTAACTAATGAATTCTAAACCTAATTACTTACTTCATACAACATACATAAAATCAGTGTAAACAGTTTTATTGCAGGTTATAATCCTACCATAGTATAACAGATTGTGGATTGTTAGGACGTATCAACATTTCATCATTTTTTTTTTTTTTTTTGCAAAATTGTCTTCCTTGAAGTTGCTTATCTAGGAGTCCAATAAGCGGTCGCTTGTTGGCGCCACTTCGCGCCAAAGATTTTGCGATTGGCGCGGCGCGTAGTGACTTACTGTTGCGCAGAATAAATATCCGCTTGGCATGTGGCACGAAGTGGAACCATATGGCGTGCGCCAAATGTTGCGCCAGTTTGCGCCAGTTCACGTCACGGCCATCTGATTCCAAAAATATTCCTCTTGGCGCCATTCGCGCAAATGGACGGCTACTTTGCGCCACTAGGTAATTAGTTTGTGCCAAAGGTCGCAAAATTGGTTTTAACGTGCAGCCGCTTGATGCTGCTTGCCGACTATATAAATACCGACCATCGGCTACCTGGTTCAATCCCTCTTCAGCTGCTGTATGAACACTAAGTGTTTGCAATAATTCTGCTCCATCAGAAGATGATGAGATATGCTGAGGTGGCCATGGCTATCAACTTGTCCAATCTTGAAGAAGAAGAGCCATCTAAGAAGAAAGGAAGCACAACTGGTGGTTTAGATCCATGCTCCACCCACAGTTGAGAGCTGAACGAAGACAGTACCACACTTTGGTGGAAAAGCTTGGGCAGAAGGATAGGAGGAAGTTCAATAACTAAACCAGCGTGTCCCCAGAGATGTAGGTCTCACCCCACTTCCAGAAGAACACCCATCTCGCAACTGGAGCGGAGCCTCTACCATCTTGAGCCAGCACCACGACGCAATGTCTTCATCATTAAGACCCTCGTCATAATCTTCGCTTGCAAGGGTCTCGCTATGGAGCTCAGCAAGAGCCTCTTGGGCTGGGGAGGGGGGGGGGGGGCTTTTCCCTTAGCTACTGCCTTTCTTGCCCTCTGATCGGGGGCATCTTGTGAAATTGTGTGAAATCATGTTGAAATTGTGAAGGAAAAACTGCATGGAGTTGTTGTCGATTAAAATCTTGAGAGTGGTGTGAGAAAGTCCTACTATGCAAGTGGCGGGCAACTAGTCGCGAATCGTGCTCCATTGCGCAACAGTGGATTCTAATAGGCGGATTGTTTGCGCCATTTGGTACCGCTGATTGCTCCAACTGGCGCTGGCCCAGGGGACCTCTAGGTAAAGATCTATTTTTTTACCAGTTACTCAACATTATCCTAAAAACTAGCGCTAATATAGTTAAATATGTCTAAACTTTGTAACTATAAGCTATGTTTTAAAAATTTGATCGGAATTTAGCTATTATTTCGAATTATTCTAGTTGGTAGATCTTTGCCTTTTTGTATTGCAGAAAGTAGTAGCCACAGGGCAATAGCAAATAAGGCAAATTATTATATTCCTCCAGGTACTGCAAGTCTTTGAAAACCCCGTTGCACCCTGATCCGTCAGTCATGATGTCGACCTAGGTCCACCTTATACCGTACCATCGTGTCGTATTAGGCCTAAACACGTACACAAGTCATTCGTCATTGTATATCCCATTTGTTGTTAATATATAGAAATTTAATTCTACTATTCATTATATTATATTCTGATATAATTATAAATCTATATAAAGAATAATAATTATAGAATAATCTTCTTATTGTAACAAATTTCACCATTATTATTAGAGAATGATAAAATGAAAAGATAGATATTCATTAATATGCATATAGCTAGATATCCACATAAAAAGTCATGTATATCTATCTATTTTTAATTTTTGAGTTAACATGAACAATAACAGATTATGCCACAGCCAACGTGATGGCTGGGTAAATATAACCAACATGGTAACAGTGATACAGATGTAGTTGATCTATAATGTGTGTTGGTTGTTGTAATAATAACCAACATGGTAATAGTGATACACATGTAGTTGATCTATTATTTGAAATGGTTGTTGTACTAATAATCAACATGGTAAAAGTAATACAGATGTAGTTGATCTATAATTTGAGATGGTTGTTGTAATAATAACCAACATGGTAATAGCGATACAGATATTGTTGATCTATAAAATATGTGTTGGTTGTTGTAATAATAACAAACATGGTAATAGTGATACAGATGTAGTCGATCTATAACGTTTGATGGTTGTTATAATACTTACCAACATGGTAATAGTGATACAGATGTAGTTGATCTATAATGTGTGATAGTTGTTGAAATAATAACCAACATGGTAATTATAGTGATACAGATGAAATTGGTCTATAATGTGTGATGGTTGTTGTAATAATAACCAACGTGGTAATAATAGTGATACAGATGTAGTTGATCTATACTGTTGGATGGTTGTTATAATACTAACCAACATGGTGATAGTGATACAGATGTAGTTGATCTATAACATGATAATGTTGATAATAATTAATATAAGGTGTGTTGGATGTTGTACAGATGTAGTTGATAAATGTTGTGTGTAGTTTGCTTTAATTAACCAACTAAATAATGGTGATACAGATATAAATGATTAATAAGATGAAAGTAAACCCATTGTACATTAATCAATTGATGGTTCATCATCTAGAGTAATTAATATCTATAACCACGTAATTCTTCCGTCAGAATACAACATCACAAGATACTATAAAGGATGCAGTGATTAGGAAACAGCTTTTGTTTAGTTTATTTTCTGTTTGTTATTTCACCAAGTTACTACCGCATAGAATAGAAGGTTTGATTGAATTACATTAGCACTCAGAGGATTTTTTGCAGCTTTTTTTCTAAACTGATAAAAATGTCATATAAATATCGGGTATTTACTTCTTTGTGCGTAAATAAGACGTCACCAGCTGAAGGGGTTCACAATAAAAGAGCTAGCAGTTTCACAAATATAACCGAAATTGTATTGTTTTGCGAACTGGAGACAAGCATACTGTTTCGGAGCACACGAGTCAACTCAAACCTACAATGTTAAATATAAAAGTATAGATCTGTTTATAATTAATTATTTCATCATTAAAGAACGAATAACTACCACAGGCAGTGTTATAAACCTCATTAAGCAGAATAGACTAAAAAGATACGAGAGCAATTCGATACTACAGAGGATTATCTGATATCATATTATGAACATTAATCTCGCCATTCTAAGCTATATTAAGGTATGTGTTTTTGTTTATCAAACTGTAAGCTACGCGATCATCAACACCTTTTAGCTTGAAAGACTTGTATCGCTGAATCAATCTGCTACTTGGGCCATGCATTAAACATACATAAACTGATCGTGATATTTTCAATCTACCATTGTTCTCCTTGGTGTTTTACTCGTGATTAAACTTTGGTGAATAAAAATAAAATAGACATAGTAAGATACGCCAGCACAACGTCATTGTACGCTGAAGTTAAAACAGTCGGTGGATTTCGGTAATGCTGATATAACGGAAAACCGAAAGCAATAAAATTAAGTTATAGGTATACGGTTGTACACAGTAGGCCAACAGTGTTTTTACTTGATTTGCCGGATTTTTGGATGTTTTATTTCGTCTCGTAACCGCAATTCTTTTACCTTTAGCTTAAGTTGTATATATATATTTCTTTACTTTTTAATTTTCACGATTATTATTTCCCGAAAGAAAAAGAATTTGAACTCATTCATAGCCACTTTTTATCATTTCACTTTAGTCATATACCGATCAAAAGGTTGTCATCTTCAATCCAGAAATTCTTTTCTGTTTATATTACACTTATTCGACATAGTATTTTATGTCGGTGACATGAAATCATGATCCATAATGATAGTTATTAATATATAAAAGGTATTTGAATGTTTCCATGTCAAAGTAAAAGGTTATGTGATCTTTTAATATTTCACCATTCTACAATGAATACTGCCGTGCAATAGCATACATAATTTGATATAGTTTCCACTTAACCAAATGCATTTTTAGCTACTGGTATTGATTTTGTAGCCAACTTTTTCTCTAAATGTTCACTTTTCCCATGTGTTTTAAATAACACCATTGCCTTTTCTAGTTCTAGATAAATAGCAATTTATTACCATCCTATATTTATTAATTATGTAGTAGTGGTAAAAGCTTCACACCAATTGAGAGACCAGTTAGCCTTTTACATTAATCAGATAAAATATTTATATTGCACCCACTGTTATCATTATTCGATGTTCTGATTACATTATGTTATTGCATAATATTTATCCAATTGCAAGTAAAATAATTTAGGGGCATTAACTATCTCTAAAATACACTTGCAATAGCCATAACGAACATGTTATCAGTTAACAGCATCATTATTCGTATATTCGTTGCAAATTAGAATATGATTGTTGCCATTTTGCACATGCACATTGATTACAAACTCAATATAAATATCGATGTCTGCATGCTTTTTCCAACATTATGGTTTAAGTGAAAGATTGGATGAGTGTCGTTGCCAGTCTGGGGTTGTTTTGCATCTCTGGTGAGAAAATCGTCTTAAGAACAAGGTCAAAGATTTTCCCTTGTCCTTGTTCATCCCAAAACACATAACCTTCTTTTAAAAAATTACACTGGCTTTAATCCTACGAAATATTATTTTCCTTTGTTGATGAATTAAATGACACTCCGTCATTGACCATTTGAAGTACAAAGAAAAATATCGTAAAAATCAGATTGGTAGGTAGGGCCAGTAGGTTAATGGCTAAGGTTGAACCATTCACAAAGTAGACACAGGGAAGAGTGAGGACTTATTGTGAATGTAAGGTGATAATGGTTTAAGGTTTATAATTCCATAAAGCCCCAAATTTGTACGTTCGTGAGTAAAATACAGATTATTTTGTGTCGATTGTCTTCGAATTTTCTTTTTGAGAACGATGGTATTCTCCAAATATGGCGTGCTTGAGTAATTATATTGTTTTAAACAAATAATGTAACTAAATTTCAGCATTCCAAACCACTTTTCTTAAAAAATTCCAATGTGGCGTTTGACCTTTTCTCAACCCCTCTTCTTTTTATTACCCCTTTTAGTATCTGCTTCATGTCCAAGAATAGAATGACTTTACCCCCTCTCCTCCCAAATTTCAGGTTATAAACTCCTAGTCTAAAATCCGATAAAGATTTGATCAATATCTTATAATATTGGTAATATTTTGTAACATACTGGATAAGAAATATATTTGCTTAAACATTACACTCTCGTTAATACTCTTGATTTCTATTTTCGAGGGGGGGGGGGGATGCTTGTTAGTTCAGTTCATTGCAACCTAGGATATAGAGGTAAGTAAGGGCCATTATCAAATATAGATTTGCTTTCATAATACCAATAGAAGCGTGTATAGAAGTTAATTAGTTCTGAACAATTACAATAATGAAGTGTCATAAAATGAAACATAAATACATGTATGTAATATAACACAAAAGATACTATATTACATTCAATGAAGTGAAAAATCAATAATTTTCTTATCAAATCACAGAGACATACCTTTCCATAGTGACATTTTAGAAAAGCATGATAATTTCATTGTTGTGAGTGTTTTGCCTTTTCTGTGAAAATAAAGTGTTAATTTGAGTGATCTCATATCTTGCCCTAATAGACAGTGTGGAGACTTTGCAATTATTACTTAGTCGTAACGTTTAGTTTTTTAGAGATTTTGTTATGGTTTAGAGTGAGTCAATATTCTGTTGAGTTATAATGCTTGTGGATATATAAATTTTACTCGGTGTAGCTATAAATCACAATTCAACATTCCGTTCTTTGCTTCAAAAAAGTTTACCGGTAAGAGTGAATGCAAATATCGGTTTCGAAGCCAATATCTTTTGCAAATTACAGATACAGTTAAAATTGATGACGCAATCATATCAATAATACTAATAGCCCTGTCTGCTTGCTAAATTTGATTAACAAAACGGCAATGACTGTTAATATTGTAACTTTCACAGTACATTGTAGATGATTAACGTCAAAATATGAAAATAATCATTAAATGGCGGAATACTGTTTTCAGATTGTAGCTTACATGACTTCTCAACAATTAACATTGTCATCGCAATTCCATGGATAAATCGAACTTAAGTTGAGAAAGTCTTTTTTAAGTAAATCTTTGTCGTCAATTTGGATAAATATTAATTTTTGCTTTATTAATGCATTCATTCAAATTTAAATCTTAACCTATTCTCATTACAGGTACAAAGCCCAAGCTGAATTTCCAATGGGTGAACGACATCACAGAGGATGCGCAAAGCCGGGTCACATCTTAACAATCGCATCCAAGAGTTTGAACTTTGGAGGAAAGACGGAGACTTTTTCCGGGATGGTGAATATGCGAAACGTCGCGCTAAACGTCGTGAACGCGCGGGCGTATTGGAAGGTGATCGTAGACTAAAACGGTGGAAGAAGTTGTATATACCAGCAGTTTTAGGCATGATGACTGGATCATTCCTGACATTAGCTTCCACAGTCCACGGACTTGGAAAAAACACAATTTTCTGGTCAAGTAAAGAGATATTCCATGTGATAGGTCCAGTGTTTTTATGTTTTGGATTAGCGTTTCTCATTTTAGCAGCAGCCTGTTCCCACCAAGAGGAGGAAAAGTTGCGTATCAAGTTAGGTCTTCCGAGTATGTTTCCACAGTCCATGAAAACCTTACCAAGTGAAGAATTGACCTCAATAACCAATATCAGTGAATTAGAATCGTCTCATTCCCTCGCCGAAAAACTCGCTTCAAAATCAAAAGAGAAATCCATATCTCGTTTAAATTCAGAGACGTTTTCTACTGATGGGTCTGTCAAATCTCCATTTAGAGACAAAGACAATTTTCAGTCTAAAATTGGACCTAGTCTTTCCAAACTAAATCCTAATATGCATTTAAAACGAAATACAAAGAGTGTTCACTCAGGTAGTTCTATCGCACCGGAAATAGTGTTTGAAGTAGAAAATGAAACATGTCGCTCAGAAAGTTTAACTTTTAAAGAGACGGATATCGATGCTTATTGTGCAATGATTAATAATGAGAAAAAGTCGGATATTAAAAGTGATCCTGAACACAATGAATTGATGTCAAATATTGATACACCTGACGAACTTATTTCAAATAATATTTCATCTATACAGTCCAATATTCCACTTATAGAATCAAAGTCACAAAAACTCAAATCAAACGAATTAGATTCCACCGAACCGGAAATAGAACATAATATTTCAGATATAAAAAAGGAAAAGTCACGAATTTATTGTTTTCACAGACTTGTTAAAGCAAAAGATAGATTTATATCGTCTGCATCGGAAACATCATCCGGGTACTCGAGTGGTACCAATATGGTGGACACTGAACCGTTCGAATGTTTTACATCGTTTGATAGTGAACAAGATGGCGATGTTATAGAATCATGCTCGTAATACAGCAAAATATAAAAATGAAATCATATTAACTAAATGTCACTAAATTTGTGGTATGTTTTACACAAACTTCGATCGAATGACTTATATGAGGTAGCCTGCAAAAGTTTATAATTATATATACAGTTTCAGCTCTGAGCTTCTCGTGCATGACTACCATATTTGCTAATGTTAATCTACAATTAACATAAACACAATTACAATAGAGCAGTTGGTATTAAAAGAAGGTATTAAAAGTTTTTACAATATCAAAACTAACTTGCACCATTTAATATTATAGGCCCATCTTATGTGTTATGTATTATATCGATATGAATTCTGAAAGTCTAATTAGGTTTGGTAAATTGAGGGTCGATCGCCTGGTAATTCCTAGAGCAAGTATACACGTAATAAAAAATATTATTTCATAAAATTCATTGAATCTTTCAATTGTATTATGGATCGAGAACTTTTATATTCTGATATCTTGTCCGATTTCAGTCATTGGGTATGATGATGGTGATGCTGATGAACATTCACAGGTTATAAAACGCATAGCTTTAAAATATATAATGTAGCATTATTTCCTTCATTACCTTCTTACCTACAACATTTATTTGTAAAACGTACACTAATAGGATCAACTTGCACCATTCCAAATTTCAATCAAGTGATACACATAAAAAATTAGAAAACCTCTTTTCAACCCATTTAACCTATAAAATAAACGTTACAATTACTACCTCGTAAACTTTGTGTACATGGTATGGATCCTTTCTTAAAGAAAATGGGAAATATGCGAAATGTGGAAACATAAAAGCTTTCTATTTTATGAACCTATTTGCGTCATTGTTTCCCTATATAATTGAAAGGTAAGACCCATATAGTAGAGAAAATGCTTTGCATTGCTTTCTGATCAAAATTTATGATATTAACAATAACAAAAAGTTTTATTACTCAGAATTCAAATCCCCCCCCCCCCCTTGATGTTATATACTACAGCAATTCGTGTCTAAAATAGAAATGAAATGAATGGAGTTTTACGTCCTTCTGCATCTAATAGGCTTCTGCACCAACGCTATGCAGTGTGCAATGAGGGGAATTTTGAAAAGACCATGGCATTTGCATACTCTTTTTGTGATTTCCAACTGTCGAGGATCATGTGCGTGCACAGCGTATCCTCGGCCCATCCGGACGACAAGGCGCTTCTCACATGTCTAACTTATTAGAGTAAGGCCTTCCAACCTTGGAAATCAGAAAAAAAGGAAATGAATTCGCACAAGGATCCTGAAATGGGTAATAGAAAGCAACGTGTGTTATAGTGAATAACCCGACATTGTGCCAAGAAATGTATTACGGTATCTGCAGTCGTGTGCAAAATTATCAATTCATAAAATAAATACATAAAACGAAAACCATGCACGACGATCCGGGCGGATCCCGAACCGTATCCTTGCATTTGTGTTATTCTATTTTAAACTCTATCGGCGATCCCACAACGTACATCATACGTTTCTATCTGAATTCTCCAGGGACGCCTCAACTTCAGTCTATAAAAAGATTGTAAATCAACACCCCTTGATTAAAGATCTCATGAAAAACAATACGGACCAAACAATGTATTCTTGATTTAGAAGAAAATGAATTTCAGCCTAATTGAAACTTGATAGCTTTAATTAAATTTACGTTGAAAAAGAAATTGTTTCTGTTACCTGAACAATGTCATCAAGGAAGTTCTTTGAAATACATAATTATTTTCAGAAGTTTGTGTATTTAAGTGTGAAATAGCGAGTTTACTTTTTGAATTAATTGCGAATATCGTATTCAGATCATTAATTTGGAACAAAATATCGAGCAACAGGACATCTCATGTAGAACAATACATTAAATATAGCGAAGATGAAATGATATTTTTTAACGATGTTGTACAGGTAAATAAGCAATAAAAATTGCAGGAGACTGTTATATTGGAAAGTAAATAATCAATAGAATTAATTGAAAGACGAGTTAGAATATATACTGTTAGTTATCACCTGTCATCGTCCAATATAATAAATAATATAACAGGCACTGGAAACCCTTGTCTATCACAAGGTCTAGGTGCATTATTATAGCCTTAAATCTATAAACATTCCGTCAACAAATAATTGTTGCAGATTAAACGAGTCAGCAATTTTTAAGAAAATGTATCTTAATAGCAATTGATATGCATCGTAGTAAGTGACCTTGGTTCTCTACATCAACGACCTAGAAAGGATTCCCATGAAAGAAAAGCATAGAATGCACCCATTCCCTAGCCTGTTGCAGCATCAATGAAAACGACATATAAAATCCAGAAGGAATCCACTTTCAATCAGTCTTTCTTATGAAAATGATTTATTAATGCCTCAAGGACGTTGTTAAACTAGATTAAAATTCCTTTTTCTTCTACTTTTCATCGAAAATATCAGAAAATAATCGAACTTGTAAACCCATTTGATTTGACACGTTACACCTGTCCTCAATTATACATCAATCATACATACTTTGGGAACTATAAGCGGTTAAAACAGAATGACATAACACCATAAGGGATTACAAAAACTACCAGGTAGATAATCCCAGATGAGGCGTCAGATGATCAACAGAGAAAATCTGGCATTACGAATAGAATTATCAATCATCTCGTTGTCATCACAGTCTGTAACTATCTTCAACTTGAACATGAGCCAAGAACCTACCTAATACAACCCTATTGCAGATCAAAACCATTTAGACCTATGTATACAGCTACAGTCTTTGTGTAGATCAATAAAATCAAATATTGAAAAAGAACTAGATAGCTCTACTTCAATATTTAGAGAGGCAGTAAATATAGAAAAACGGCAATTAGAGAATAATATAATAAACAGTACGCCACACAGTATCGTGTCATACCTCCCCGATAATAATAATAATGAAATGTCAAATACAGTAAAGGGGAAATTGTTCAAACATTTGAAATACATTGAATTTTAACAGTTTAAAAATATATACAAATGAGATAGCACTTAAAATTATAACTACAAATTAGCATGGAAATCTACATGGAGAGAAAATTTAAAAAAAAATTATACTACATTTAAAGTTTCTTCGCTTTTTATTTTGACTTGTGTCCTGTACTACTAAAAGTTCATTCAGTCAACATCAAAAACGAAGTTGAGTTATAATAGTCCGAGGATTCTCCACAATATTATAAATACATGCAACATCCTGTAGTGTGAATTTTATGAGTAGGTAAGGTACCACTTGTAAACTTTCTTTTTTATGGAAACCTTAACAACCTATTTAATATCAATGATTAGCACTCTTAACTCTTTTTGGAGGTTTTCTCAATTTATGGAAGTCTGTTTTCTTCACTAAGTGTTGCATCGATTTAATAAAATGTTTTTCATTGGATGTAGTTGAGGTAGAAGGGGATATGTCATAATCTAATTCAACATCATTTCTAGTGTAAAGAGATCTTTTACTTCTTACAGCACTGGGATTTCTCTTAGGATCCTTAGTACCTCCAGTTTCCTTGCAATAACCAGAATCAGATTCATTGGAAACCTTGCGTTTTTTCTCTCTATATATATTTTCACCGTCATCATCTGAAACTATTTTAGTTGCTGATTTTTTTCTTTTAATGATGAATGATGATGATGAATTTCCAGAATCTTCTGGAATGTTTTTACTTGATTTTGAAGTTGTTTTCTTTTTGCGGTTTTTGGTAGATTTTTTGGGTTTTGGCTGTCCCTTTTCCACAACAAACTTACTCTTTGCTGCTCTCTTTTTAGGAACTGATTGATTGTCAAATTTAGCTAACATAGTATCTACATTATAACAGATAGGTTTATGTGATCTAGTATATTGCTCAAACTCTACTTCACCAGTATCTGAATGATAATGACTCTTAAGGTTCTCCATTTTATAACATTGTTCCATAAGTAACTTCACTTCTCTTGGAACTTTATTGTTAGATTTTGTTCCCTTACTTTTCTTTGCTGATTTGTTACCTTGAGTTGCATTTTGTACTTTTGGAACATCAGGCATTGATTTTCTTGGAGAAATAACTTTGTGGTTCGAGTTGTTATTCTCTGGAAATGGTGAATCAGAATCTATCGACACTTGTTTGATGGCAGATTTTGAGAGAGTTATATGCTTAATTTTAGGATCAGTAGGTGTTTGCTCATTTTCAGGTTTAAGAATTGAATGAGCTGGTACTTCTTCTAATACGGGTGAACTCAAATCTGATCTTGGTCTAAGTTTGGCAACTTTGTTTACTTTGGGCGATCTTAAACCTGTATTTTTGGTTAATGTTTGTGCTTCAAAAGCTTTCATAGAATCCTGAACATGCATATTCTGAACAACCACTTCTGGTGAATTGGAAATGAAATTTGTCTCAGAATTTGGTGAATCAGGTGACTCAGGAACATTCTGAACATCTTGCACTGGTGATGAAGCAGATTGTACTGGTACAGTTTCAGTTTGAGAATTGAAAGCAATTTTCTTCTGAGACGTTGATGTTTTGGTTGTAGTTTTGTTAGTAGATGAAGAAATTTGACTGGAAGGTTTTATAATAGCCAGTTTTCTGATTGGAGAACAATGGCTAAGTTTTGATGAAGTATTTTCATTGAAGAGAGATTTTGGATTATGAGTTGATTGTTTAGGTCTTTTCTGTGGTACAGGTATTCTTGGTGTAGAGGTCCCTAATGGTGGATGTTTTAGTATCTGATTAAGTACTCCAGTACAGTTAAGTGGACTGTTTGGGGTGCAAAAATCTTCTTCATACTTTCCTACATTTTCCACTTTCTCATTTTTATTTGAATCAACTGAAATGAAAAGATTGATTAAAAATCAACCTGATGAATTATTTAAGAAAAAGGATTTAGCTGACATTATAATGTAAAAACGTTAATCAAGTTCTGATCCTTAAAAACTTAACTGATTCTGAAAGCATATCTCAAGTTTCGACAGCATGAAATTTGTTCCATTAATTAAATATCTAAAATAAGATAATATGTTCATATTAAAAAGGCCCACTAACTGATTTCCTTTTAAAATAAAGTAAGTTTTTATACTATAGCTAGTAATGCTATACAATAAATATTAAAAATATTAAACATCTTGCAACAGTGCCTTACCATCTGGTATATCTGGTGTATCAATCTCATTTCCAGTACTATTATTTTCAACTGTAGTCTGAAAATATTTCATAATAATTTAAGACCATTGTCTTAATTTGTAACTCATATCATTTCAAATCCTTTCAAAAGAGCTCATTTTGGCACCAGGGTGGTTTTCTCAACCACTGTAACTCTTTCCATAGAAAACGTTTCAATTCTTGAATGTTCTCATTTATTTCAAACTTGATTGCATGTGAGTAAGGTGATAAATAAAAAATTAAAAAATGAAAGAGTTAAGGAATCTTTCTCTTTAGAGAATCCTTGTTTCGCTCCGACGCGTTTCGTACAATTTGTACCGTACTGTTATACCCTATGATGGATGGAGGCGCTTCATGGAGGACCTCAGTGAAAGCGCTACTGCTGCTTGGTTGCCAAGACGTAATAACAATGGCGTGGAGGCGTGCCATTTGTGTTTCTTTTTTTTGTGGAAAATGCCAGATTTTTGGTATTTTCTCTGGATTGATATCTAGTTGTGAGATGATGAAGCACTCTCTGATCATTCATTCCTCATATAGTTGAGGTTTGAGGAATCAATTGTCATTTTACTATGGGGGTGAAATGACAAAAAAATCTGTGATAGTGAAGCTGGAGATGCCCTTATTGTAGCGGATATCAGATTACGTCGGGAAAAACCCGTCGGGAAACATTTTAATTTACGTGGTCACTCACAAAAAGATTTTAATGTGCAAGCCTTATCCTTAACACCTAGGAATCCCGATCTTGGAACGACCACAGACCACAGACGCACCTTGGAATTGGATTGTATCCATCAACTCAAGTCCATGGCATCGAAGGGCATCAATGAATTTTATTAGTAGGGTCACATCACTGGCCCTTATCTCTAAAATAAAATATAGGTGTGGCCACTTCCAATCAAGATGGATGACAAATGCTCTGTTGAAATCTATTCTCAAGTCCTCTTCTTAGACTCTTACCATATCACATCATGTCACAAGTTTCAGATGAGAAGATAACAAACTAGAATAAATTGAAAGTTTAGCAACCCCCTTCAAAATGATTCTTATTTAGGTATCGGTAGCTAGTTAACTGATATTATGTTTTTGGAACTACATGTATAATCAAACCTACTGTACCTTTTCTTTTGGTTTTGGATCATCATCCTCCAAATTAAAAATAAATGCTCTCTTTGTTGTTATTCTTGTCCTGAATAATCAAAAATGTAGATGTGTATTGGTTTAATTATATCTATTATAAAGTATCATCAGAGTAGCATTTGAACATTTGATAGAAACAGATGACAAAAAGCAGGAGGAATAGTAGGATTCTTCTTCTACAGACCTTTATTCAAAGCCTAAATTCTCATCAGATATTAGTCCATGTATCTTATTATGGACGTAGGCTATATTTGTCTACATACAGCAGTAAGAGGCATCACATCTATGAGGTGGGGTGCGACAGGTAAATAATTATGATCCATCCGATTTTTTTTCCAGGGCAAAGAATAGGGCCTTTAGTGTATGGGCTAATGACGAAGATGCCAAATGGTGAAGAAAACATATAAACTTTTACACCGACTTACGCGAATCTTTGACGAATCATACTGGATGAAATATAGCCTACTCTTGTTCCTTTATGGTAGAAATAGGCAATCTAAATGTAAACTTAAATAAATATCATTTTGAAATTAAATGTTTTCATTTTGTGTACGCTACACGCCTCTTTAGTAAGAACATTATACATGGGAGGTAACTCATTGGTGTGGGAAAAGCGATCAGACTACATTTATTTCACACATCATTTCTTCATAATGCTGGTATAGCTGATAATTTCTTTGCCCCTTTCCGAATGATATATTTTTCTATATACGACTCATTAAAAACCATGACATGTTACACCTGAAATCAAAAACATTAATGATGATTGCTTCCTAGTGTCGATTTGTTGCATCCACATCCCCTCCTCACTTTTGGAAAATACAAACCATCACTACCTAATCCCCTCCCTCATATTTTACCATATTCCCAGAATTATTTGATTGGGTGCCATCTGGGATACAAAATATCGATATTCGAAAAAAAGTATATCTGTGTAATATTACAGTCATTCTACCTCATAATAAAATGTTTGACCTATATATATGATTAACTGGGTCAACAACTGTTGACAATTGACTGTATATAGGAGTTTCAGTAATGTAATAGTCGTTTATATTTAGTGTCTTGTTTTAATCTATTTGTTCTATATTGTAACTGGGTAGTAAGAGGTCAAGAGAAAGTGGAAATGGATTTTTTCAAAAGAAGGAATAAAGACAGGTAATTAGTTACACCTTTATGAACTCTACCTGTTTTTTTTTTATTCTTAAATATTGATCGTATACTGAGAAATGTTGCATTGATTCACTGGTGATATAACTATGGTAAGTGTCTCGTGGGAAAGTCGCGTGATAAAGGTAGTACGATAAGTATTGGGGTCTTATATCGGTCGTACCATATAGGTTTATTGGGGAGGGTCTGAGGGGTTTCCCTCCCCACCCCCCAACAACAAAATAAGTTTGATTAGCCAGCACCTGCGGTCATTCTGACAGAAAAATCTCGTTGATGTACAAGATGGTCAGGTGTAAGAGGTGAAGCAATTTAGTTCCTTTGATCGCGAGGCATCTAAATAAAACACTAAATTCCAAGCACTCGTGAACGAAAAATAAGATTAGATTTGAACATTTTGAACCATTTACTAGTAAATGGATTACATTCGGACATTTGACAATATAGAAACTCTCAAAAACATTTGAGTGCAATAAGACATCTTCACCACCTAGAAAAGTATGGTTTGATTGGCTTGTATATCTAAGGCAATTCCAATTAAAAAGGAATTTTTGCATTTATAATTGGATGTCTTTGATTTTCCCTTCATTTTTTAGCCAACCTGTTGATAAGATTACAATAATGAGTTACTTTCGGGACTCTAATACACTTTAACAATGCGTTTTTCAAATCTCTCTTTACACAACTAATGATGTTTACTGTGTATTTATTTCAGAACACAACAGATAGTAACAACTGGCAGTCCTATTAAGACAAGCCTGATCAATTATTTTAATCTGTTCAATAAACGTGACGAGGAAATTCTATTGCATATTGCTGTTTCATTGGGTCGCGTTGACTTAGTACGAGAAATTATATTGAATGATAAAGTTGATGTTGATATAACGAGAAAAGCTAGCGACAGACCACCATTACTGATTGGACTGGAATGTTACAAAAGATGCATAGCCTTTCTGGAAGATTTGAATACAGAATCAAGACAACCGAATGCGCGATTGAATGATTATTCATCATTATCCGTGAAACAATCAAAAGAGAATGGAACCGATTACTGTACATCTAATCAGACAAGAGGAGTTTTAAACATTACGCTTGATGTCAAAAATGACCTGCCAAACCTAACTTTCAATCTGGAATATTCCTACAACGACAGGAACATACTAATCAAAGAATATGAGGAATGCATTCTATTTTTAATATCAAAAGGTGCCAGTCTAAAGTCAAAGGACGAGGCTAAAAACACCCCTCTCATTATAGCATCAGATCTGGGCCTGAGCACTATCGTAGGTACAATTATTACTTCTAAAAACAAATGTAAACTGAACCATACTAACATTTATTTCGAAACAGCACTACATAAAGCAGCAACGAATCAACATTATGAAATAGTAAAATCTCTGCTCTCAGCTGGCGCTAGTTCGACTGGAAAAACGAACGATTTTTATGATGGTGACACCCCATTGGAATGTTTGATCCGCAATGTTCATAAAAATAGCAATAATGAGTCAACGAGTTCTATCCGTGAAGAAATCATAAAGGAAATGATTCAAAAATCAAAAAAGCAATATTCTACAACACAGCAGCAATGGAATCTAATGTATAGAGCAGTCAAACACGGGGATGCTCAAACCATTCTGATATTGTTAGATATGAACTTCCCTATCAATTTCCATAGTTTAAATCACGAAACACCACTTGGTGTTGCTTTAACCAACAAACAACGGGAAGTTACGGAACTTCTTTTAGAGAAAGGTGTTGATCCTAATGGAAGAATTAACGGACGCAAACCAATAAACCTTGCAGTTAAAAGCCAGGATATAGAGAATGTTAAAAGTCTAATACTATATGGCGCTAACCAGGACCACAAAAAGATTATTGCTCTTGAGCATATGACCTTTTATCAGGGCATCTTACACTTATGTCTAGACTTGGGATGTCATGAGATAGCAGACCTATTGTATAAATCTGGTGTGGTCGAAATTTGTGAATGTTACAGACTTCTTGAAGAGACGGATGATTCCCAACCATATTACGAATGGCTGAAAGCAACAGTTGAAAGTCCACTTTCACTACGATGCCTTACAAGGATAAAGGTTCTAAAATCTTTGAGGCCATTTCCATATTTTCGAGTTGCTCTGGACTTATTGGATGTCCCTGAAGTCCTTAGATCGTTTTTGGGCTTCCGTGGAACTAGTTATGATGATTTCATTTAAACTCAAAACTTTAACCACAATAGACGGTTCTGATTACATTCGCCCCTCTATAAAATTCAAGGTCAAATCTCGTGTTAGTGTTAACACCATCATCACACAATATCTAACAACGGTGTTAGTGTCCCATTCTGTACTAACACCAGTGTTAACACTAACACGGAACACTAACACGAGATATGTCCTCAATCAACGTCTTTTCTATACAGTGTATCTCCAATCGTAGCCATTACTCTGTAGATCTCTAATACATTACGAAAAAGAAGTTATTTCCATCATTTCTATGCATAAATGTAACGTTGAAGGGTTTTAATTCATATTTTCCCAATTTTATGTGTCATTGTGCCGTGTCCAAACCACGCCGTTATTTGTCATACTTCCTGAATGAAATGTCAAATAGCGTATTGGCGATATAATACGATACTTTGAGTACTATAACGATATACCGCATTCTTTAATGAGGAAAAAACTATGACCACCTCATGACTTCAATACAACAAAAACCAATTTACAGGGGTTTCTGGCATAATGATTGAATGTCGTTAGGTAAATTCATAGTACACGTCTCTAGATTAAACAGCTATTCTTTAAAAAAACCTCTTAAAATATATATCAGACACAATTTTATTCAAAAGCAAAATACATTTAGATTTTCATATCAAGCAATGAACAGAATTACACTTTCGCAAATTTCGAAACATACATTTAATCAAGAAATGACAATCTGATCAAAATGTAAATGGATATTTCGTTATTGTTTTTCAGCGGGTAATAACACTTTCCAATCATGATCTAACGAGATTCTTCTTTCAATCATGTTCTAAACAATAAGCGGATAAGCTCCAGAATACCTTCTTTGTTATCGACATATCAAATAGACTTTTTCTTAATAATTATTATTACACTTACGTGGATACTACAAACTCTGAACGCGAAATTGAATGAAATATGTACTAAAATGTAACCTATTGCCGTATTAAAATAATAATATTGAAAAATTTCATACGAAGTATACTTTTTATTTCACATTTATTTCATATTGAAATGTGTATCCCATGGGCCATGGCGTTCAAATAATTAAAATAAATAAGCTAATTAGTATAATCTTTTTCGGTACGCAAAGATTAACACGAAGGGTCTATCTGTAATGAAATAGAGGTTTGTATACTACAGACATTACACACCAATTCAGTAATGTTATATTTGGCCACTCGTCATTTTACCGATGGGTAGCATGCAAACACTCATATTTCAAATGACATCTATTGATATTGACTTTGAGCCAATCTGAATCACACAAAGATCTTGGTAGTCTTTCTCTAGCTAATGAAACACTACCAGTACATGGGTCATATGCTCTCAATATATCATGATGTTTATTTTCTCCTGCCTGCATAATCAATAAATCACCTCTATAATTCACAACACTGAAATTCTTACAATCAAAGTTCTTTATCACACTGACGATTGCCGGGAAGGATTGGAGGGTTGACGCCATGACGTTACCATCAGCACAAAATACGTATATAATATTATCCAAAGTCACCGATTTACTCCAGCATGTGGCAATGGGAAGGTTCCCCAGTATCGTAGATACTCCTGTCCTTGTATCGAAACATTGAAAATATGGATTTTTCCTTTCACTTCGATGTTTCTTTCCTCCAAATACAAATATGATTCCATTTAATGAAGTTGCGGACATACCACCAACTGGGATGGCCAGGTTTCCTATTCGCGTCCACTCTTTTTGAACTGTATCATACCTTTCCACATTACTAACAGCGTCTTCTGGTGCAAAACCACCAATAGTATAAATATATTGCCCAACAGTTACAAGTTCATGATAACATCTTGGTTCCCTCATGGCAAGACAATATTCCCATCTATTACGTTTAGTCTCAAATCTTACAAACCGCGTTTCTGCCGACCCATAGGATGAAGTTCCGCCAGAAACATAAATATCATTTGATAACGTACATGCTGCTTTACCGTCTGCGAAATATGGGAATTTGGCTAGAGAGAAACATTTTTTACGAGAAATACTATAGCAAGCCACTTCCTGTCTCCTGCCATCTACCATAACGAGCACGTGTTCGTTGCGTTCTCTAAAGATGTGAGGTTGCCCATACACAATTTCTGCTCTGGCAGACACATGTTTCATTTGTTCTAATAACTCACTACATTCGGAATTTTCAGCAATATATGCTTTTCTTCGGGTAATGCAATCAATATAGGCATAAGACATCAGAGCTAATCGTAAATTGTGAAATATTTCCAAAAGATGATACACTCGTTTCCTATCCTGCTCAAACCACCGTAATACGGCATCGCAAACCAGTTCCTCGTTTTCAACATTCATATTGTCATCATTTATTGCTAATAGCAACTCGTCCTTGCTCAACTCTAAAAACTCGTCAGTGTGGCTGACTTCGACGAAATTATCCATGAAGAACGTCCAGGCGTTATCTTTCAAATTGATACAATGCATGGTACAACTCAACCTCCAGATCTCTAAACAACTGTTTAATGTCAAATTATCAGAGAAGTATTTCTCACAAAGTTCCTGTAACGACACAATCTGTAGCAGACTTGAGGCATACAGAACATCCACAGCAAATTCTGGGAACATTTCACTCGTCTCTCCTTTATAAATGTACTTTAATATCAAATCAAAAACATGGGCTTTCATGTTCTTTAGGTAAACAACTCCTTCTCTGGTCTCCTTCATGTCAGATGTAAACATGGCATCAAAATAAGCTGACATTGATGCCAATACAACCCGATGACATGCAAAGAGCCTATCTTCCACATATATTCTAATATCTGTATGTTTTTCATTGTTCCACAAGTCTGTTAGTCCACCAGTCAAACACTGATGGTGATACTGGACGTTGAACGAAAACATCTTATAAATGCATTTCCTAAAACGATAATTGTTTATTTCAATAACATTATATAAAGAAACAAAACACACTATTATGCACATTGAATTATCGAGGTAAAAAATGAATGCATAACACAATTATATATTTTGATATATCCAGTAATTTGCAACATTGTAGAAATGGACCAATATCATTTTAACCTCAATCTACTTTCTTTCTTAATTAAATCTGGAATTCGTTTTATGTGGGCCCATTGATAAAATGGAGCGATCCTGGTTTGATTTTAAATATTATTTTACTAATCGTTATAGAGAGTGTGTGAGAGTTGATTTTCAGAATAAGTCAGCTTACAACAAATATTCCTATCTTTGTGTAATTACAACAATTATATAAATATTTCACTGATATCAGCAGGCTACGTACCAAACTTTAACGAAAATGTCTACAGACTCGATAAGTAACATAAGCACCACTCGTTTTTTAAACAATATCCCTAAATATTATCTTACTATTAATAATCAGCTAATAATAAACATATTGTATTGACATGTTATATAGATTTTAGTCTACAGTTGAGTAGAGAAACAATCAATATATACAGAAATGTTTCATTAGCTTGAATATGATCTTAATCAACTGGTTGACCTTAGGTCGAACCGAAAACATCAAATATAACTATATAGTAGGTAAACGATGTTGTCATTAGATCTATTTATAACTCTAGTAGGCTAGTAGATCTTCTACAGACTATTTTTATTTCTATAGGCTATAAGCCTGGACAGGATCTAATACTATATCTCACATAATAATACAGTTTACTTCAGTATAAAGATACTTAGCTTATTCATATATTTTACCACATAGTCACAGATGCAGAATGGGGAAGGGTGCATAGCTTGGCAAGGGGCAGAAAGACTGGAGCTAAAAATTTAAAGGGATACTCTAAATATGTGTCAAATGAGGCATATACAACAATTTTGTTTCAGCTTTTCTTCAATGTAGACATTGACCTACGGATATAAGCAAACTGTCAAAATTGCAATGACAAAACAGCTGATCGCATTTGTTTACTTCCAATCTACTTTTATTTTATTGACACACTAACGCGAAATCTTTCATAAATTAAATCAAACACTTTTGTCTACAATTATTTCAATTAACTTAGACGAATAAAATTTGAAATTAATGTTAATCATACAATATATTTCCAAGCATACTTACCCTGCCAGCTATATCAATAAACCTTCTGCAAGCTTCTACCTATACAATACCATCTACGTCATGAATATTTTGATCTGTCAAACTGCTAAGGGGAGATAACCGATTTGTTTACAAATAGCCTACCTTGAATTTGACCGAATTTTTTCAAATGTCTGGATGCCCACGACAGCAGCACAAAACCTGGTTGATTCGTACAATTAGTATTTGGAGATGTTTCGTGGCTTATTATTGTTCTATTCATTCTGATCTGAGAAAAGTGGTAGCAAGATTATTTTCCTAAAGACTTTAATGACGATTAATCTTTTCGTTTGTTTAAAATATGAGTTCAATTCAATTGCCAAATTTCAGTCTTTAGTATAGAGCGAAATGTCTCGGAAATAGTAACTCCTATCGTACCGCTGGCTGTTATGATCATGTGACAATTATTTTTCTGAGGAAATAGATTGTTTTGTAATCGTACAAAAAGAAGTTTGTGGCAAAGAAGAATGGAGAAACAGATGAATCCCCTGGTTGCTTTCATTCTTTTTGTGACAGTCTATCCAATTGAGGTAATGACATCCGATGATACTTGATTTTTTCCTAGTGAGCCCTCACCTCTTCTCTGAAATATTTTCTTCTTCAGTTCTGTCAGAAGTTAAATTCACATGTGTCATGATGATTTAGTTTTAACCAATTAAAAACCAATCAAAAAGTACAAATGAGAGTCTGTCTAATGCTAAAATATTTTAGACTTATAAATATGTTAATATTATATTAATTTGTGTATTAATATTTCAGGCTTACATAGAATGTGGGAATTATATATGTTATGGTACGTTATAAGCCTAAGCTTTATTCACTATTTTTCACAGGCGGTTAAGGTACTTCATATATGTTGAATAAGAACTGATTAAAGCATTGAGTTAAATTTAAGAGTCTATCTAGCTGATCAATGCCAAAGGCTATTAAAATAATATTGCCTATGTAAAACCCACTTCTACATAGGCCTAAGCAAGTTAGAATTTATAATCTATATATGATCAAAAATAACTACTTTTCTTCAATAAATATGTCTTTGAAATCTGATTTCTACAGAAAAGTGATCAGGTGTTTCTTCCTATAAAGGATGCCCAGTTAGATAGCATCTCTGATCTCGCAAGAACTAAATCCATCTGTTTAAGATTTGAAAAGATATATTTTTTTTGTTATCTTTTAGATTGGTCAGCATATTGTTGTGGCACTTTTGCAGATCAGTGTTGTAATTATTCTGTGTATCAGTTTTGGTGTAAGTATTTAGTTTGAATATTCAATTATTAATTATTCCATTTCCTGTCAGCTTTGACATTAAAAAGTAGGCTAGAGCTCTATTAAGCATTAATTTACACTGATTTATCTTTAAGGTTAATCAAGGTTTAAGCTTTATTTCACACCATTAGGATATAGCAAAACCCTTTTCATAGGCATGGCACCATGTCTTATATATTTGAATTCCTGATCATATAGGTGAGAAAGAAATTTCTGATTGCAAATTCTCCTGCTGTGGTGTTGGAAAATTTGGAATTCATTGCCAAATTTTATCAAAGATAAATTTTATTAATTCCTTTCACTTAAAAATGTTGAAAGGAATGGAGGTAATACAGGGTTTAATTTTCAGTGTTTTGTTAAATCTGTAGATGGACTTACACATAAATACCAACGAATGATATTGATGTAATCAATCTTTCAACAGTAGTTACTGACTATTTATATATATGTTTTTAACAGGGTTTTGGCTGCTATGGTTAGGTATATTCCTGACTGTGATAAGCTGTAGTTGTTGGTGTTATAGAAGAAGACAATATAGAAGATTGCAATATGTGGCTGTTAGAGATGCGTACCCACCATCTTATGGCACAGTAGTGGTATCAGCTCCACCAACCTATCCAGCAACAGAAAATCAAATAGGACCAACATCAGTAGCTCAACCTCCTAATTATCAAGCTGCTCAAGAGGTAAGAAAACCTTGCACATAACTCTTTATATTTTATATTCACAGTTAGAAATCATCAGTAGGTATCTCTCTCATTTTACATTTCATTGGATTACTTATAATTATCAGGCATTAAAACTTGATTCATGATTTATTGATTTTGTATATTTCAGAAACCACCACCCTATGTTCCATAAAAAGATTCTAAACAAATGTGTATTATTATCCTAAATCATGTCACAATATTTCATTTATTTTAGATAATTTTATATAATGCAATGCTTTAATACATTTAAATACTGATCAGTGGTATAGTTTGCCATTTGAGGGGATGATCTTGAATATGTGTGATCAGTCTTTAAAAGTATTAGGAAATGCACAAAAATTGCATAATTCTCTCATGTAAAACCTCTTTTTCTATCTATGTCTTTTCTATATATCTTGAAAAATGAAGACTCGTTGTTTCAACTATCAAATCCAGATAATTACCTTATCTAAAAAATTTCCAGTTCCAATGACTTTTTTTATTCTGGTCAAACCCATGGCGAACTTGTCCCTTTAATTTTATTTCATAGTTTGTCTATTATTTACTACAACTGGCCCTAATTTATCATATACACCATTTATATATACATGTATTTTCAAGTTTAAAAACTTTAAACATTAACAAAAGATCACTATAGTGTATCCCATTTGCTATGCCAAATATGGCCAAATTTAAATGGCATGCAGATGGTGCAAATCAATGCTGTCAGTGGCCTTAATGCACATAAATAGAGTTGAAACCTCTTTACTATGAGTTTCAGGCAAAACATTATATTATACAAAATTTTCACTAGTTCGTAAAAAGACACACATTGAAAGTATTTTGATTTATAAATGCAAGTTTTTCTAATAAGACTAAGTATTCTTGAGTATAATTAAAGTTTTGATCATGTTTGAAATCAATTTGGCTAAAGATTCAAATTCAAGATTAAGGATCAATTATATTTGTATATATTGTACCATTACATTATTTTTAAATCCATGTATAAAAAATAAATGAAACTATGCAAGCTACGGATACATTGGGTGAGGTGAAATCTTGTGTTAGTGCTCCGTGTTAGTGTTACATAGTTAATTTGGTGTTATTATAAATGTACTCTGAGTAATCCGACAAAATGTACCGCAAAATAATGTTGGATTAGCCAGTGTGTCGGATTACTCAGAGTACACTGTATATTAACATGAAGAATGAGCTCAATTTCGTGTTATGTGATGGTGTTGGCCATAACACGGAACATTAACACAAGATTTGAGTGTTCACCATAAACTGTTCCAAAAAAAATATAGGCTGTACATTTGTATTAATACAAGGAGGGTATTTATTGTTATTTGTATAATTATATGTAATACTCTACAGTTGGTTTATGGAGCAGTATTTACAGAATGAGAATTTTTTGTTAATTTAGTCATTGATTATGTAATTTTGTTTATATTAGGTTATATTTGATCATATAAACTTAAGATGTGATCACCTCTTTGCCAAAAAGTAATGCACACTAGGTACACACAGAAACATGTCCATTTTGAAACAATAACTGAAGATAAAAGAGTTCTAAAAAATCTTTTTTTTTTTTTGCTTGGATTGCTAATCACTCTGCACTACTAAAACAGAAATTACATGGTTCTGTTGCAGAATTTGAAATCCTATTGTCATGTAACTATGAATGATTTTTATCATGTGATTGAAGTCTATAATTCGTAATTGATACTAATTCCTGTGGAATAAAATGTTATTGTAACCTAATTAGCCTATATGACCACATGAAATGGGGGGGGGGTATATTGTCCTCACCTATGTCCGTTCATCTGTCTGTCTGGTGGTTGGTCCATCCACAATTGCTCGTAAGTACTCTAGAAGGCACAATTCTTGACAGATAATAATAATAAAAACTTTAATGATAAGGGTGAAAATTAGGCCAAAGGGCTCTTTACAATTTTGCCTTGAAAATATGAAAATGTCAATACATGGAAAAAAAATACTAAATGGACATGTTAATAAAATAAAATTGAAGAAGGCTATTTTGCCCAAAAAATGTATACATAAAACAGGCAGTAGGGATGGTATTATAATTTAAATGTTAAAGTGAGTTTTGATAAATTTTGAGACATTTTGTTCTATATATTTTAATGTTGGTAGCAAATTTTATATTTTGAGGTAAAGAATTCCATAGACAGGGACCTGTTTATTTTAGACTATGCTTAAAGAGATGGATGATCAGTTATTGCCATTGTTTTTGATAATAAGGCTTCAATTTTTGGCCTCTACAAGGCTGAACACTTGACCAAATTTTGACAAAATTAGCTGGATTTGTTTATATCACCCAAGGACATAGGCGCGGGAACAGGGGGGGCAGGGGGGGCAAATGCCCCCCCCAAAATTTTTGTTGGGGGGCAAAAATATCTTTTCCCCCCCCAAAAAATGAAATAAAATAATTACATGTACCGGATAGCCTAAATATGTAATTGTCTCATAAGGTCATATTTGTAAATTTCCTTGGTTTTTTAACCTTTGAAGCTGGTAAATAATATAAGATTCTCTATCACAATCACTATCAATAATTTTTGTCTTAATTCTTTTGAGTTATCTCCCAAAATTCGATTAATTTTGAAATAAAGGTATATGAATGATAACAGTTTTTTGACTTTGAAATAGTTTGCCCCCCCAACCTGTAATTTGTTCCCGCGCCCCTGCCCAAGGATGAGCCCTATGGAAAACTTAAAATATGGAAATATATCTAATATGAATTATGCCCTTGTTCTTTAAAACGCTTTTGAATTTTGCCTCATTAACACTCTACAAAGCACAATTCTTTACGGTTGATGAAAATTGCTGAAATTGTTGTGATCACCTAAGGATGAAAAATATTAAATTCATATTCAAGTCATTTTTTTCTTCAAGCTATAGATTTAATGCAGTTACATCAAAAAAAAAAAAAAAAAGTCGAGCATTATTAAAGAACAATGCTGTCACAAATCAATTTAATGCTATCGATAAAAAAAAAAAAAAGATTTAAATGTGTTTTAGATCAAAGTTGGCTGTATCGTATATTTCAGAAAACAATTCTCAGAAACAGTCTACATGTATATCCAAAGTTAGCTAAGTGTTTGTTACTTTTGCCTTTGTACATTGCCTCTGGGCAATCTCCTTTAATGCTTCACCTGTAGTAGACCATCATACAATTTTCCTTGGTAGCATTCTTCCATGATCTATAGATCTTGATAGAATCGCTCTTCTTGTTCGTCACTCACAGCCCACAGGTTGGCAGGGAACTGATCAAGGTGGCTGATTAAAAAATGCAGCTTGATGTTCATGTTTCACCCGAGATTGCGAATAGCGAGGATCATTCTGTTCACAAGCTCATTGTGGTTATTCGCCTTATTAGTTCCAAGGAACGACTGCCACAAAGGATAACCATTCTGCCCTGTCAAAGGCGGACATCTTGGCAACAAAATGATCATCACAAAAGGTGGTTCGAATCTGTGGGCCATCAAACACACCTGCTTTGATCTTCTCAAATGATAACCAGGGTATTGCTGTAATGATGCGTGTATTAAATTGCTTAATGGTTTATGTACACACGTTAGGAAATTCATTAACCTCAAATTGCACGAAAACTTGAGCTTGTGGAGAAAAAACTAATTTCAGATTTAATGTCAGTTACTACAACTCCTTTAGAATCTTAAAACATCCAATGCATCCGAAAGTTAAAAAAAAAATAGTGTAGGCCCTACTGCTCATGTTCTTTAAAACGCGTTCTATTTTTGGCTCATAAACACTCTACAAGGCACAATTCTTTACAGACTTTGTTTATTATCACCCAAGATTAAACCCTATTGAAAATCAAAAACACCAAAATATGTAATGAGTTATTGCCTTATTAGAAGGTACAATTCTTGACAGATTTTAATGGAACTTTTTGTTATTCTACATTAATCACCCCAGATAACAACTGTTTGATTGAATGCTGAATATTTCATTTTCTGTTTGTTACTTTACTGTAAAGTTTTTAATCAAAACCAATGCTGCCATTGGGCGTATATTACCTTGCCTGGCAAGCTATCTTTAATGCATTTTGTCCTTCATTTCAAATTTTGAACCATATTTTGGGTGTAATATTCCTATCCTGCTGATTGGTATGTCTGATCTAGACCCAATCCAGACACACAGAAATTGGTTTTACTGAACTCATAGGGACACACCTTTACCCAGAAAAATTACCTTCACCACAATGAACATCATATTTATTTTCTCCAAATTATCTCCATTGCAAGAAAATAAAAAAACAAAGATGGAACAAAAATCCTTTTTTTTTTTTAATCAAATCCCAAACTTCAAAATCATTTTGTGTTGGTATGCCCCTACCATTAGTAACTTCCAAGAAATAAAACCAAATACATTTAATAATTTATTTTACATGTGGATAATATCAACAATAATTGTATCCAGCTATTGAAATAAAAGTTGGGAAAAGGGTAGAAGCTAATAAACTATACAGAATACTTCATGACTTCTTTTGGACATTCATTTTGTAAAAGAAAAAAAAGACAAAAACAACACCTGACAACAAATGAAGCTTTTAACACAGCTTTTCTCAATATATTTATATATATATTATATACAATACTATTTCAGGTATGCAGAAATCTAACTTATATTTCCCCAAAAATAAATAAGCAGATTTTACACATTTTACTTGAATTATGTATCTAAATTAAAAGAAATTGTTGCAAAATGTACAAGCAAAACCTACAAAATCCATCATTTCTGCAGTCCTGATGTATGGTATAATTTTATTAACATTACATGAACTGTTTAAAATATACTGTAACTATATTGAGAAAGTCAAAGACCTAACAAGCCTGCATTATCTTGACCGATTTAAATATCTACTTTCATAACATTTAAGATAGATTTCTCAATAAAGTTTAACATAAAATTACGTATTGTCTAAAATGTAGCACAACTTGATTATAAAGTGATTATTTCATATTAATTTACCCAACAAGTCAAATAAAAACAATCAACGTTTACAATGACAAAATGAGGCTTGCGTTCTTGTTGTCAAGGACATAAAAAAGATTTGATTTATCTAAGTACAAAGGTAAGAATTCTTATAAAGGGTAATTTAAGATAATACTTGGCACCACTGATGCTTGAAATCATGGGCATATTTCTAAATGTTATTTCTCTATTGCTATTTCCATTTCAAATATCTGTACTAAATTTTGAATGACAAAATGTGATTTGTTCGGCCAATGAACTATGTCATGTAGTTAGTATAATGAAATCACCAGGTCTAAATGAAGAGTTTTGCCCAACAAAACACAATAATATTTCACTACTATATTTAGATGTATTGCTCCCGTTTCTCACAAGAAATAATCGGGTGTTCGTCTTGTTACATGTGGTTCACCACGGCGGGGTGCAGGATCAAATTGTAAGCTGAAAATAAAAGAACATTGAAATTATTTCCACCATTTTCATCAGTCTATATTTATACTACTCATTTGACACATCAAATGACATCTTCGTTCTTAAGTCTTTGAGTCTTCAAATAGAAGCGGCCTCCAGATGCCCTCAAGAAACGAATACGAAGGAACCAAGGAGACAAAAAGCTAAATATTTGGTATGCATATTAGCATGAGCCCTGATAAAGCAAGATATGTACCAAGCAGAAAATAGTGCTTCTTATAGTACCAAACAAGGAAAGTAATTTTAACTTTATTATTTAATAAGATACTTACAAAGAATATTTGAGAGCATCATCTAACTCCATTATAGCGGCTTGATTGCCACATCTATAACAATAATTAGGAGCACTAAATATAGTAACAACATTTCTATCATGACACCAATTATATCCCTGAAAGAAAAAAATGAAAATGTACATTGATTGTTAAGAGTTAACAAAATAGAGAGCTTGAAACTCTAGTCAGTATCCCTTCCCTGGTTGACCTCATGTAGACAGACAATGCAATAAGAAATATTTTGCCAGAAAAAATCAGCATTAGCAAAATTTAATATTCTGTCAACCAAAGCCCACAGATAAACAAGTTCATTTGGATTTGAACCATTATACTAAATAAATTGTGTGTTACCTACCTCCATGACTAACTGATGAGCCCTGGACACTAATGTTAAGCCATTGCTATGATTAAATGTTTCTGATATATCTTGACCAAAGGTGTATCCTGCACCTCGTGGTGAAATACCCCATCCCCCTCTATCATCAGGATCCGACCATAATAAATCACACATTGGACCCTGTAAGCACAGAAATGAATGATTCAGAATAAGAGTAAATAAATTAACTCCACCTTGAGTTATTAATTTATTTAGATCTTATAAAGTACAACTTGAAATAAATTCTACAGAAAAATTACAAAATAAATTGAATATATCCATACAATCTACTGGTCTTCTTTTAACTCTCGAACACAGAAAACACTTACCTCATGCGGAACTTCTTGCAATCTATCTAAAGCTCGTATATGATCAAGGGTATCTATAGAAGGCGATAAGCCACCATGTAAACAAAATATCTGTAACAGAAAATTATTGTTAATTCAATAACAAGCTTGTAAAACATAATCAGACAAGTTTTATTCAAATCAATTGAAAATTGTAGCTTCTATTGTGTCTGCAACAAATGTTGACGGATGGACCGGCGGACAGGGGCGACGACAATATACGTCCACGTCCACATATTCATGTAGGCGTATGAAATTAAAATAAACAATGAAATAATGGTAATGTATAACAATTCCATCCTGCATTAAAAAATAATTTTGCTGATATACAGATATTACAGTTGCTTAAAGTATCATAAATGTGAGATAATTAAGAGAATAAAACCTTACCTGTTGATCGACGAGGGCTGTTAAAGGTAAATAATCAAATAAATCTGTGAAATATTTCCATACATTGGCATTACCATATTTCCGTAAACATTCGTCATAAAAACCATATACTTGAGTAATCTGTCTACTTTCGTGGTTACCTCTTAAAATTGTAATTCTTTCCTTGTACCGTACCTGCAAACATTTTAATCTTAAATATTGCCAGGCTCTAACAAACAATGATCTCAGTATATCACTGAATACAACTGAATAATTTTACATCTTTTAAAGGAGGGCTATTGCCTAGCTGAAAGATGTTTAACCTACAAGTTACTCATGTTTAAAATCTTGTCATAAGGCTTCTTTATCTAAATCAATACCTACCTTTAATGCGACTAGAAGGGAAACTGTTTCTACTGAATAATAACCTCTGTCAACATAATCACCCATAAATAAATAATTAGTATCAGGAGATCTTCCTCCAATTCTGAACAATTCCATTAAATCATGAAACTGTCCATGAACATCTCCACACACCGTCACTGGACATTTTACCTCTTGTACATTTGATTCCTTTGACAAAATATCTTTGGCCTGAAGAATAGGAGAAAAAAAAAATTAACACCCTCAGGCTTCAACTGATGGAACAATATGATAAGCTTTCAGTAAATTGAAATAGTTTATAAAATATCTTCATTTCAATACAAGTTATAATACTCTATATGAAGATGACTCCAATTGAGCAAGTGATCTGGGAAGAAGAAATCAATCCCAAATCTTCAAGACTAAGCTTATGGATCAACCAACTACAGACCGTTGCTCCATCTTGATTATATCGAATATGATTCGCAGATTATACCATTTGTAACACAGTTTAACAGTACTTCATGCCAAAATTCTAGGGTTATTCAGAGTTGCAAAATAGATTCCCAACTATCTTTTATAACAAACTGGTCGTAGCCTACTCAAAAAATAGAAACCTAAGTGATATCCTTGTCTGTGGTAGACTTGATCCAACCATTAATTGATAAATTTATTTTCATTTTTAGTGAAAGAGGTAAAGAAATTAGCATTGGTATATATCATATTATAATAATAATGATATAATTTAATGATTTTTATAAGTCTATGTTAGAAGTAATTGAACATATTAACAATTGACTTAACAATAGTGAACTCAACTTATGTTGTGTCATTGACCAGTTTGTTTCATGAATACTTAACCGCTTCCACAATTCAATACGTCACCTCAATGGTTTCATTCTCTTAATAATAAGAAGCTTTCTCTAATCACTACCGTACCTAGTTAATTACCTGCTAATTTTTAATGATGGTTATAATGCTGTCATTACAATCAATAAAAGTATAACAAGAAGAAACACGAGGCAAAGCAAACATAAACAAGCTTACTTTAACAAGCAGCTTTTATACATGAAAATGTTAGAAGGTCTTTCCTAAAATAGAAGGGAATCTTTTCAGAGATTGACACTGGCGAATGAATCAATGCATTGATCAAAAATACATTCCTCAGTACAGAATACAATGCATTTCTATAATATGACATTATAACTGCTAATTTAGCCTAAAGAAAGCATTACCTTTTCACAAAGAATCTTCACTTGATTTTCTGACAACTGCTTACATTCATTCAACTGTTCGATCCATTGATCTAGGTCTTTGACTACCGACCGATCCTCAACCATTTTGTGTGCTTTTTGTCTATGACTATCTATATAAAAGCAATTAAATTAAGAGTAAAAGTTTTTGATACACAGAAGATTGAAATTTCGATCGTTAGACTTGCTTATTTTCTTCTCTTGATTATTTTCTTCTCTATTCGGCAAAATGGCCGCCAAGACTGCAAGAGAAGGATCCTATGACGTCATAGATAAATTTATTCCAAGTCGTTTAAAAGCTCCAGTTTCTCTCATTTACAATTATTTCTGCCAATTAAGCAAGCATATCTCTGTATTATTTATTAAGACCTACTATAATATGAGGTAATTAATGAAAAGCTCGCAATAAATGAACTAGCTTCATTTATCTAGTTACCTTACCGGCGAAAAAACACAAACTATTGCGCCCTCTCGCGACCTATTCGCTAATTTCCGGATGTCTTGTAACAACCGAAAAGCTCATTAAATGCCATATCATCCAAATTTGATATATTTGCTATATATATTAAGTGTTCTATCGTTATTTGTAGATATTGAATAAATGCGTTTTGATATTTGTGTATTTAAATGTGACATATAATCCAAATTGTGTGATTTTACAGAATACAAGTTAAAACGGTAACATTTCAAAACGGTAAAAAATTTATTAGTTAAAACGGTAACAACCCCTCTTCAATGCCTCTTCATGCCATAATTTTATTAATAAGTATAATTCCAATTTCCCCTTGATGCCTTCCGAGTTAATTTATTATGCCATCCTTCGACATCATTGTTGGTCCGTACAGACTTTCTGTAAACAGACCAGTCTGATACGGACCACACACTATTTTCAAACCACGTAGTACGGATGTAATCAAAAAGACTACTTTTTGTTCCTAACAGAGCACTTCCAATAGGTAGACTGCCCCCCTCTTGACGACAATAGGTAAAGCCTTTGCTATCAACCAAAATTTGTTTCTTCTTGTGCGGCCCTTGGTCAACGACACTGTAGGTTACTGGTTCATTGTCAAGGATTCCATCTACAATATCATCTTCCATTGACAATTCCGCAACATCTTCCCTTCATGCAAATTCAACTTTTGCGAACTCATCACTGCGGTAATAAAAAAAAGGATAATTGCCCTTGAGTCATAAAAACACAGACTTGGTGTCTTGACGCATTACGCAGTAAGTAAAACTAAGGCATAAAAATTGGGAATGCGTGCGCATCCAAAATTTCCATGTCACAGGATCATGTGACAGAAGCAAACGAACCGTTATCCTGTACTTTTGTTTCTTAACGTCAGAACTTTAATTGAATTTGCACGCAATCCGAGATGGTTAGCGATTGAAATTTTGGAAAAAAATTTTGACGCAACCCTAGGCGTGACATGAATGGTGTAGGGGGGGGGGGGTAATAATGGAACAACAAATACATCCATCTTCCCAAATGTATCGAGGTACGTAAATACGTTTAATACGCGAAGGCGCGGAAACCCACTAATTTTTGTTTTTCTGACTCCCCAGCTATCAGAGGATGGGATTAGAGTCGGCAGGCTTCGTACTAACTGCTCACTTAAAGGAGTAATTTTATCTATCTGAATTACCCTAATCAATGGACTTTGATATTAATAAAACTAAGTAATAATCCATTTTGTATTATAAAGAGATTCAGTTTTTTAGTTATGGCAACTTGGAAGTCAAACTGATGAATTATACCCTAATAAGCAAAGTTCTGAGATCCAACACCCATGAAACCAAACTCACCAAAATCCTGAAGCAGCTGAAAGACAACAATGAGATCTCCAACAACCAATTCTACCAAATGAAGCCATGTCATGCTAAATGGCCTTACGCCAGGGGAACCATTAAAATTCATAAAAATCCGTATAAAGACCGTCTACTGATCTGCAGCATAGATTCTGTCTTTTATCGTATCGCTCAACATCTCTCTAAACTCTTAATCAAGATTTGTCACCCATGCAAACTTCAGACTGAACTCACCCTCATCACCGACACCTTATGCCAGCTCAACCGCTACCCAAGGCCAATGGTATCCAAAATCATCAATAAATGTGTAAACAAGAAACCTGATAAATTCAAAGTTAAACCAGACAATTCTGCCATCTGGGTTAAAATTCCATTCATAGGACCCACACCTTACCAAATACGCAGAATACTTAAGCAGAGTGGCATCGAAACAGTATTTAAGTACGACAAGACGTTAACTTGGTGCAAATGGAAAAGCAGCCACAAGTGACCCTTATCAAACCAAAGGATGTGTTTACCAACTAACTTGCTTAAGAGGAAACTTATTGAAACGTAGCAGTATTAATAAACAATAGTTGTAATCCATAAAGGCTTCTTCTTAGTCTAAATTTTATGTCGTTTTTAACAGGTAGTATACGTCTAATATTTCATTATGTATGCTGGCCTATGGGTTTTTTGTTAGGAACGAATCGTAATTAATGCCTGTAGATTTTTACATATCATATCAATTTTGCCTTCTCAATTTTCTTTTCTTATTTACAATATTCACAAAAAATAGACTCCGAACACCTCAACACAATTGCATGCGAGTTATTCATCGTTCTTCGGTTGTTAAAAGACATATCCCGACATGTTCTACTTCCGGCAAAATTTCGCTCTTTTCCGGTTTGAGGCCACATAGTATGGCTGCCATAAGATACAGGGGATAGGAAAATCCGAATTAATCCTCGATAGAATCATCAATCATGTCTCAAGAACAGATGACATTGAGGGGAACCCTTACCGGTCATTCCGGCTGGGTAACCCAAATTGCTACCAACCCTGGATTTCCAGACACACTACTGTCTGCATCAAGAGGTATTATTCATCTCACATGTAACCATTTGATAATGGTTATGTCTAATCCAATTGATGTCGAAATAATTTGTCTGAATGTATTTTTTGGTAAAAAAAAACATGTTGATAGACTGAAGTGTGAGTCTCGCTCAAGATCAATTTGATCAACATTTTAACATATTACATTAACTTCTATTCCAATATACTTAGTGACCATTTACTATTAGTACAAGCCATGCAGTAAGAACATGAAGTTTTAATAAGATTAGGATTTACGCTCAACTTCACTGCTAGAAATTAGACTATTGCAGTGTTGAATGAGGGACGTGCTTGGATAATGGAATCAATATTGCTCGCTTTTATTTGCTCCAGTCACTCTAGTGTTGTGATGAAGACAACCTTTTTTTTAATGCTACTGAATAATTAGACTAATTAGAGGTTTTGAGTTTTCCAAATGATCAGTCTCCAAGCTGGAAATAAGGAATAGAAGGTCGCCTGTCAAAAAGGCTGATGGCATACCTCATAACCTTTGTTATTCAAAATGAACAGTTGTTTCCTCAAATAAACACCCTTTACTTATATCAAAGCCTGGAAATAGCGCCGGTCCTTGAACATGCCCAAAATAAACATCCAATGAATGATTTTGTAGCGGTAGCAACAGTCAACAAATGGAAGGCAAGTCAACGGGCTGAAACTTTTAACAAGTTATTTACATAATTCAGACATTATTTGTTTTTTGATGTTGATTATGGCGGCTATCGGGCAAGTCAGGAAATTTTAGGTTGACCATCGTTATATTTTTAGTACTGTAACAACAGAACACATATTATTTTGTTACTTCGATTCTAAGTGGATTTTTATGATAAAACAATGTGTTTGAAGTATATTTATTACCGGCGCTATTTCCAAGCTTGTCAGTCTCACAGCCTCTGTTAATAGGTAATTTATTTTAAGTTTATATCGTGCCAGTTCAGTTGTGGGGTAAATCACCGGAGATTTTTTTTTCCAGATAAGACACTTATTTTGTGGAAACTAACCAAGGATGAAACCAACTATGGTATTGCCCACAAGAGTTTAGTAGGACATCGTCACTTTGTTAGTGATGTTGTTCTTTCTTCTGATGGACAATTTGCCCTGTCTTCATCATGGGACTCTGAACTTAGATTGTGGGATTTAATGGAGTAAGTACGTTTTCATGATCGACCAATTGCATTCAGGCAGTTCAGTTTATGCTTAATAAGCAGAAATTTAGTTAAATTTTTGTTAATTTGCTCACTAAAGCTTTTTATTTGGATTGAATTGTTAATAGGTCGTGAACAAAATCTGGAGTCTTTTTTGTTTACAGCTTAGGTACCACATTTTCAATGCACGGATATTGATAGTGTGAATAAATTTATAATTATCTGGTGTATTATTTTTTCAGAGCTAAATCATCCCGACGATTTGTTGGTCATGAGAAAGATGTCTTGAGCGTTGCCTTCTCTGCTGATAATAGACAGATTGTATCTGCCTCAAGAGACAAGACCATTAAACTGTGGAATACCCTTGGTGTATGTAAATACACTGTACAAGAAGATTGCCACAAAGATTGGGTTTCATGTGTTAGATTCTCACCCAACTCTAACAACCCTATTATTGTTTCTTGTGGATGGGATAGAGTCGTCAAAGTAAGTATTCATTAAATTAGGTTTACTTAAAATTATCTCTTTGAAGTTTAAATATGTAAGAAAAATTCAGATGAATATTACTGTCGCAGCAACCTTCTCATTGATCTCTTTATGTTTAGCTCATTGGAAGACGGAAGCTATTCTGTGCTTTTCACTCAATATTTGGATATTGCAATATACCTAAGATGAATCTTTATTTGATTATTATTTTAAAAAGAAATATGGAAGGGAACACTATTTAAAGAGATTTTCTCTAGGTTGCTGAACAACAATGTCAATCATTTCAGCTGCTATTGTTTTAGTATTACGGTATGAGAAAAAAACTCAAAATCTACTCTTGAACAGAACTCACTGTATAAATTTTTTTTTTGTTCATCAAACCTGATTCAGATTTGTAAGATAGCTCACAGTAAAGATAATTTCTTTCAAACTTTCAGGTGTGGAACTTGACCAACTGTAAACTAAAAACTAACCATAAAGGACATAAACAATTTTTGAATGTTGTAACTGTATCACCCGATGGTTCACTGTGTGCCTCAGGTGGAAGGGTAAGCATCTTTTTGGTTGATAAAAGTTAGAGGGCTGTGGATTTGTTTTTTTCCCGACCGGACATTTTTAAACGATGTTTTGTTGATGTAAATAATATCTTACAACTAAGTACCGGTACTATTGAACTGGTATCAAACTAACTGTACTTTAATGCCATGAATGTTTGGTAGTATTAATCGTAATTGGAACTTAAACTTTCTGAACTTTTTGTCATACATCACATCACAATAACAAAACAAAAACAATCTGATCATCAAACATCTAATTTAACATTTTTATATGCCCTCACATGAAATGTAGGGCGTATATTGTGATTAACTTTCTGTCTGTCTCGGAAAAATGGCCAGTAACTTTGCTTCATTCTACAGACTACAGTTTTGAATGGATTTTAATAATTTTTGGTATGTGAGTTCATGGCATCACAAAGAGGAACTGTATTGATGTTGGTGATGATCCGATAATTTTTAGCGGAGATACAGTGTCCGACTTAGCATGATTTCGGAAAAATGAGATTTCGGAAAAATGAGAGTAACTGTCCTGTGCTCACTCTACACTCTACATTTTTGATTGGATTTTAATAATTTTAGATATCTGAGTTCATGGCATCACAAAGAAAAATTGTATTGATTTTGGTGATGATCGCATAATTTTTAGCAGAAATACAGTGTCTGACTTAGCGGAATTTCGCAAAAATGAGAATAGCTGTCTTGTGCTCACTCTACAAACTACATTTTGATTGCATTTTAATAAGTTCTCTACTAAAGTGACAATTTTGATTCATATTTAGTCTGAGTTAGTACAACTATGAATTTTTGCCCATTATCTGATAAAAAGGAACATGAATTTTTGCCCATCTGATAAGCCTGAGGAGGGTGTATCTGCACGTTTTGCGTGCCTATGTTTGTCAAAGTTACAAATGCCTATTTTAAGTTAACTTTCAACGGTATATTGATTATAATAATAATGATATATTGACAATATAGTGTGAACACAGTTTCCTGATGTTGTCCAACTGAATAAATTACATTACTTTGTATTTATATAGGATTCTCAAGCTATGTTATGGGATTTGAATGAAGGTAAACATCTGTATACATTGGATGGTGGTGATTGTATCAATACTATGACATTTAGTCCAAACCGTTACTGGCTCTGTGCTGCTACTGGCCCCAGCATCAAAATTTGGGTATGAACCAATTTATAATCTTTTTTCATTTTTGTTCGATCACACAACTATACAAAATAAATACTTGGGTCACTGCATGTGAAAAAATCAGAAATATTCCTTTTGTTAAAATTGCCATGTTTTTTGCGTCCCTGTTTTGTCATTTCCGTCCTTGTTTTGTTATTTCCAAGATATCAAAGTTAAATTAAACTGTTTAAAATGACTTCACTGAATCTGAGAATTAGTGAAGAAAAACATTGCATCTGATTTTAGTGTTCTAATGTACTTTCATTTATCTCTTGTAGGATTTGGAGGGAAAAATCATTGTAGATGAATTAAAACCAGAACTGATTTCTGGACAAGGAGGAATTCCTCAGTGTTTGTCCTTAGCCTGGTCTCCTGAAGGACAGACTTTATTTGCTGGATATTCTGATAATGTAATCAGAGTCTGGCAAGTGTCTCTTACTGCAAGAGCATAAGATAAAAGAATGTAAAATCATTCAATAAAAAAATGTAATTTATGATTTGTAATTGCCCCTTACTTAGGTTCAATCATCCAAGTTATCCTTACAGTCAACTTCCTAATTTAGTTATAAACTATAAGCTAGGGTTTGAATCATGGTCTAACTTGCAGCATGAACAAGATTAAGGAGACTGAATGATCATGTGAAAGAAGTGCAGTCTTGCCTATGTCCTGCAATTATTCAGAAATGTTGATATTCAACTGGCCAATTTCAAGATCAGAAGTTAACATGACCCATTACATTTTTATACGCCCACATTATAATGTGTGTCCACAAATTGCTTGTGATCGCGATAGAGACTACAGTTTTCATCCTCTTTGAATGAAACTTGCTGTGATCATTTATATTGAGATCTCGTACAGGTTCGAAATTTTGTGTAATCATTTACATTGATGATCTTGGACAAGTTTGAAAGTGTCGATATTTCGGTGAACGGTTTTTGAGTTCTTGCCCTTGACTTGTCCATACACAAGAAAATTAGCAAGTAAATGCAATAGAGACTAGGTTTCATCTGATTTGAAAGTGAACATTATATTGATGAGCACTTGGACTAGACCTAAATACTCTTCGAGTTTCTGCCTGTGTTAAAGGGATAATAGGCGTTAGAATACACTCGTCCTACGGCTTATATTTGTGTTTCATATTGACTATTAGTTAAATAAGTATGCATCCCACACTTTACCAAATTTCAAAAAGCCACAATAAAAATATATTCGGAATTGAGAATAAAAGCGTCTGGTAAATCAACGCTAAGACATTGTGGAATTAAACAGTAGGGGTCAAGGACGCGTGAAAACCCACATGTTGGAGTTACTTCCCTTTATATTTACACGATTTGAAAATCGCTTGATGGATGGCTCAAGCGTTTTGTGATTAACTACTTTATTTTGGGGATTTTGATGTACACTGTTATTGTCCAAATTTGAGTGAAATTAAATTTTTATGTTCGTTCTAACGCCTATTATCCATTTAAAACAATCCATTGAGCAGGTAAACTAATATATCCTGAAAAACATACTAAGTCGACGATATCGAGGTTATTTTTGGAGAAGAAAGCATGGAACAGCAAACCAACTTTTTGACTAGTAGTGAGCCTTTATGGTGTGGGCTAGTCTGTCATTCCAGCTAATAGAGCCCGATTTCTCTTATATGCATTAACTAACATTTTGATAGAGAAAAAAAAAATAGCTAGCCAAGCGGTCATAAGTGACAATAATACGTCCATATATTCACCTGAGCGTATCAAGATCATTCGTAACAATTGCACGTTTTGTAAAATTATGGGAGCTAAAATATAGGTATTTATTCAAAACCACCATGTAGTTTGAATCCGTGTAATATCACATTTATTTTTTCTAATGAATCGATTAAGTACTCTTCATCAAATTTTTATCTCTCGTTTAATCGGGTTAAAGAATGTGACTGAAAGGGAAATATATTAACTGTAGTAACACTATGTCCTCTGAAAGCCAACAAAGAATTACGAATTGTGTCCCTTGGACCACGTCTTCTATATTTTATAAGCATAAATCTTTGTAGCTTTTTGTCTACCAGGTAACATTTCAGAAAAAAAGTGGATACACACAAATTCAGTCCTTGAAATTCCGTTTCATATTACAGCTTACGTAACATCTCCCCCCTCCCCTTTTTTTAAGCCGCTGGAACACGATGAACATTCAAAATATATCTGAGAGCCCAATACCATAGTTATTGTGTATATCATGTTATTTGTCATAGTTTTCAAAGTTTGATCCTGTTTTGTTAAACTTTTAAAATTTCTTTAATTGATTGTCAGTTACTGGCCATGTTGAAACCATAGGTGCGTGTGGACAGGATAGGCTACCGGGAAAAAATCCCCCCCCCCCCCCTTATTTAAAAAAAAAATTTTTTTTTGTCAATTATTTGTCGTTTGAGTTGTTTTGAGTTACCGAAAAATAACACTATTTGAGATTTTTGCAAGTCGACTGATAATAGTGAAAATGTATATTATATAAAGATTAATATACATTTTCAGTATTGTCAGTCGACAAGCAAAAATCTTAAATAATGTTATTTTTCGGTAGCTTTGACATATTCTGCGAGTTGAAACAACTCAAAAGACAAATGTTTGAAAAAAAAAAAAAAATTTAAATAAGGGGGGGGGGGATTTTTCCCGGTAGTCTATCCTGTCCACACGCACCTGTGGTTGAAACAATGGAATTCACATTCAAATCCACTTCGCTCTCTAAATCACTAATTTCCAATTTTTGCAATGGACTTCGTAATAACGTATCCGGTAATATCAGAGTTTTCCCTTGCCTATATTCGGCAATAGGCTTAATAAATTCTCATTCCATTCCGGGAAATTAACAAACCCGTTGGGAAATTTTTTGAATATAGCACTTGTTTCAATTTCCGAATTTGTTTTTAAGAAGGCATGTTTTTCGGGTTAGACAGAAAAATTTAAAAAAATCTTTTTGCAAAAATCAATAACCCGCGAAAAGTTTGTTTTTTAGGGGGATGTAAGGCATTCTTTTTGAAAGACATTCCAAAATTAATCAGGTTTAATAAAAATCTTTTTCTGAAAATTAACAGAAAAACAACCTTCGTACCGCAATTTTGACTAGAAAAGTTAAGGGAATTTCTTATTATGTTTTCCCAGTTTTTTATGGAAGTAATCCCTTTTGGCCAATTAAATTCATTGGTTAATTTTGAAAAAATTGGTGCCCAAAATTTGTTTTGTAAAATCCAATTTTTGTAAGTCCAATTTGAAAATTTTTAAATTGGAAAATCCCAATTAGGGTTTCCAGATTGTGAATATATCGAAATTTCAATAAATCTGGTATTTTTTCTTTGCCAAGTGAGATTTTGAGATAAATCTTCGGCCCCAAATTTTTGAAAAGGGCCCAAATTTTTTTAAACAGTCCACTCTGATGGTGGGGGGACATATTTTTTGTTGGAATTGGAAAGAATCTCAACCACATGGTTTCTTCATACCTGTGAAAAATACCCGAAAATTCCAAAGAAATAGTATTTTTCATGCCAAGCTGAGTTATTGGCCAGTTAGAGATGAAGACTCTTAAAGGCCAATTTTTGAAAATGGCTAATTTTTTAACAGTCCACTCTGATGATGGTGGGGTATATTTTTTGTTGGAATTGGCAGAATCTCAACCTCATGGTCCCTTTCATACCTGTGAAAAAACCCAAAATTAAAAAGAAATAGTATGTTCATGCCAAACTTAGTGACTGGCCAGTCAGTGATGAAGACTCTTCATGGCCAATTTTTTAACAGTCCACGGTGATGGTGGTGGGGCATAATTTTTGATGGAATTTGCAGAATACTAACCACAAAGTGCCTTCAGACCTGTAAAGATCCAAAAATTCCAATATAATGGTATTTTCATGCCAAATTCAGTGACTGGCCAGTCAGTGATGAAAACTCTTCATGGCCAATTTTTGAATAGTCCGCGCTGATGGTGGTGGGGTATATTTTTTGTTGGAATTGGCAGAATCCTAACCATATGGTGCCTTCATACCTGTGAATATATCGAAAATTCCAATATAATAGTATTCTCATGCCAAGCTTAGTTATTGGCCAGTTGGAGATGAAGACTCTTCAAGGCCAAGTTTGGAAAAATATCCAATTTTAGTCCACGCTGATGGTGGTGAGGTATATTTTTTGTTGGAATTGACAGAATCCTAACCACATGGTGCCTTCATACCTGTGAATAAATAAAAAATTCCAAAGAAATAGTATTTTCATGCCATCAAATGAAACAATATGTTTTCAAAAGAAAACCTGATGGTATTCATATCATCAACTTACGTAAAACTTTCATTTTACTGGCCAGTTAGTGATGAAGACTCTTCATGGCCAATTTTTGAAAAAATGAACAATGTTAGAAAAGTACACGCTGATGGTGTTGGGGCATAATTTCTGATGGAATTTGCAGAATCCCAACCAAATAGTGGCCTCAGACCTTAATGCTCCACCACCATCAGCCTGGACTGTTAAAATTTGGCAATTTTTCAAAAATTGGCCATGAAGAGTCCTCATCTCTAACTGGCCAGTAACTAAGCTTGGCATGAAAATACTATTACTTTGGAATTTTCGATATATTCACAGGTCTGAAGAAACCATGTTGTTGGGATTTTGCCAATTCCATCAAAATATCTGTCCCCCCACCATCACTATGGACTGTATTAAAATTGGCCATTTTTCAAAACATTATATCTCAAAATCTCACATTCCAATGAATAAAGAGTACCAAGAGTTTGTTTAAAAAATTCGCTTTTTATCATAAAATTGGAATTCATAATAAGATTCTTTACTTTGTACACAGCCACTGGCCGGCCATAAAAATTAGCCAGACAAATAGGGACGAGGCCCTAGCTCAAATTGAGCAGCGCCACTTATCGTCTTAATGATATCGTTCTCATGAAATGCGAGAAATGTTTTTCAACATTTGTTCGGTAAACTTGATTCGGCGTTATGAAGTGGGCATTATCAGTTCGGCTTGATCGTTAATTTGTTCAGTAATACTCTTTATTCGAATGTTAAATTTTTAACAACAAATTATGAATTTAGCGAACAAATGTCAAATTAAGTGTACAAATTTTGATTTTACTGTACTAATGTTTGGCACCGAATTATTCATTAAGAATGATTAATTTTTGCAGGGATTGTCTTCCATAGTCTTTCACCTTGTCGATTGCAGCTTGTTGAGCCGGACTCCAACATTATATCACCTCTTTTCGTAACAGTTCATTAAGAGGTTGGAGTACTGTTGAAAGATTGTATGAATAAGCTCCAAGATATAATAGTTTATCATCTTAAGAATGTGTAATACTTCAGTTATACATGTTGTGTTGGTTGCTCCAACTCTTTTTAGCCCGAACTTTGTCTTTGCCTTCGTTGTCAATAGTGTGACCTTACAAATCCATTGTTGTTTTTCAAAATTAACAATAATTAGTTCGGAATCCTTTATCCGTTTAAGAATTGCTGACAAATGACGGCCATGTTCTTGAATTGTTTCTCCGAACACAAAGATACCATCCATATAAACTGATGAAGGACTTAATCCTTCTAAGTTCTGACGTTTTTCTCATAAATATATCTGGTGCACTTGTGATTCCGAATTGCAATCTTCGGAAACGATAACGCCAATTCGGCGTAATACATGTTGTCAGTTTACGACTCTTTAAGTCCAACGGAATTTGATGAAAACCTGAAGAAGCATCTAAGCGGCTAAAGTATTTATTGACATTTTACTTAAAGGGATAATAGGCATTAGAAAGAACATGAAAATTCAATTTCACTCAAATTTGGACAATATAAGTATGTTCCCATTAGTGGTTTTACCTGGTGTCATAACTATACATCAAAATCCCTCTATTACAGGATAAATCCACAAAATCAAGAAGTTAATAATAAAACGCTTAATACTTCCATTCAGCGATTTTCAAATGGTGTAAATATAAAGGGAAGTAACTCTAACATGTGGGGTTTCACGCGTCCTTGACCCCTACTGTTGAATTGCACAATGATGTTTTAGCGTTGATTTACCAGACACTTTTATTCTCAAACTAAATGGAATTGTCGCTGGCTCACTTTTTTTTCTAAATTCCGTATTTAATTTTATTGTCGCTTTTTAAAATTTTGTAGAGTGCGGGATGCATACTTATTTAACTAATAGTCAATATTAAACACAAATAGTAGCCGTAGGACGAGTGTATACCATATGGTGTATACTAACGCCTATTATGCCTTTAAAATATCTTCCAAACTGGGAATTATATAGCGTTCTTGCATAACGGCTTTTTTGAGCTGTCTTAGATCATGAAACATTGCTTTTCAATTTATTTGCAACAAGCTGACACAAATATGTCGGCTTGTGACGAGAATATTTTTTCTATATACACTAAATATTGGGAAATATTTGTAAACTTCATGTATCCAATTGTTTTGTGTCCAATTGTTTCCTGAAATGTAACAAGTGTACAGAGCTTTGTTGTTTTTTTTTTCGAGAGAAATAATTGGTATAATAAAAACAACTAATCTATACAAGCATTGGCTTATATCACATATAAGGAACATAATTAGATGTATACATAAGGAAGTTTTTACATCGATTATTTTCCCCCTTTCCATAAAAATCGATCATCAACTTGAAGGTTTTGGGTAATAAATGCATGCCATCAGTGTACTAGATTGATAAATAATGCCATTCAATAACAACTCTCGTCATATCCACAATGGCCTTGTTGCACCTTAATGATCCATTAATCTCAAGACATGCTTGTTGACTATTTTCATCTTCATTTCTCACAGTGACTTGTCCCTTAATGAAGTTTAAAGAGAAAACCGAGAATCCCTTGATGATCATATTAGCCGTAATGATCCTATAGCAATCACAAACTCTCCTCTCTAAGTGGCATGATATTCGTCATTGTCACTCATGTTAACGTGTTTAAAACTGGTCAATAACTGAAATCATCAAATTGTCTGATACTGTGGTCTGTCGCCTCACCCAGCTTTGTTTTTTATTCCAAGTTTTATAATAAACCGATATGGATCTTCAGAAACTCCACAACTTCTGTTGGAATCTTGGGCAATGTTCGAAAATGGCAAAATTACATTCATCTCAATGGGTCTGCAGTTGGAATATTTGGATAACTGGCTTGATAAATGACGTAACTAACCGACTAAATATTCAGCTTTTAATACGCCCAATGTGGACGTATATTGCCATCACTCCTGTCCGTCCGTCGGTCCGTCCGTCCGTCCGTCCGTCAACAATTACTTGTGTATGTGATACAGGCCAGAGTTTTTATCCCATTTGAATGGAACTTGGTATGTGCATTCATCTTGTTAATATCTCGGAAAAGTTCGAAAATGGCACGATTCCAGATGTCGGTTTATGAGTAATTGCACTTGATTAAATAAAAAAACGTTAAAATTTACTTGTGTACGCAATAGAAGCTGTAGTTTAAATCCGATTTGAATGGAACTTGGTATGTGTATTCATCTTGAAAATATTTCGGACAAGTTCGAAAATGGCACGATTCCAGATGTCGGTTTATGAGTTATGGCCCTTGAATAAATGAAGAAACGTTAAAATTTACTTGTGTACGCAATAGAAGCCGTAGTTTTTATCCGATTTGAATGAAACTTGGTATGTGTATTCATCTTGATAATATCTCGGACAAGTTCAAAAGTGGCACGATTCCAGATGTCAGTTTATGAGTTATGGCCCTTGATTAGATGGAAAAACGTTAATGCACACAATAGAAGCTATAGTTTTCTTCGATTTGAATGAGACTTGGTATGTGTATTCATCTTGATAATATCTCAGACAAGTTCGAAAATGGCACGATTCCAGATGTCGGTTTATGAGTTATGGCCCTTGATTAAATGAAAAAACGTTAAAATGTACCTGTGTATGCAATAGAAGTTATAGTTTTCATCCGATATGAATGAAACTTGGTATGTGTATTCATCTTGATAATATCTCACCAGATGTCTGTTTATGAGTTATTGCCCTTGATTAAATGAGAAAATGTTAACATTTAGTTTTGTACGCAATAAAAGCTGTAGTTTTTATCCGATTCGAAAATGGCACGATTCCAGATGTCGGTTTATGAGTTATGACCCTTGATTAAATGAATAATTTAAAATTTACTTGTGTACGCAATAGAAGTTGTAGTTTTTATCCGATTTGAATGAAACTTGGTATGTGTATTCATCTTGATAATATCTCGCCAGATGTCTGTTTATGAGTTATTGCCCTTGATTAAATGAGAAAATGTTAACATTTAGTTTTGTACGCAACAAAGGCTGTAGTTTTTATCCGATTCGAAAATGGCACGATTCCAGATGTCGGTTTATGAGTTATGGCCCTTGATTAAATGAAAAAACGTTAAAATTTACTTGTGTACGTAATAGAAGCTGTAGTTTTTATCCGATTTGAATGAAACTTGGTATGTGTATTCATCTTAATAACATCTCGGACAAGTTAAAAAATGGTGCGATTCCAGATGTCGGTTTATGAGTTATTGCCCTTGTTGGATGAAAAAAACATGGAATATTCTGTTTGCTGAAGTGGGCGTATGTTACCTGGCCTGGCAAGCTATCTTAATAATTTTTGCGATAGTGACATGATAATCAGGTCACGGTTTTTCTAGAGTAACTAGAAAATCTGTAGAGATCAATCTGAAAGTAAAATAGAAGCTATAATAATAAAGTTAAAAGACAACATACACAGATAATAAGTTTCTGAAATTTATTGACATGTTGATATTATGTACACTACTCTAGATATATTGACTAGTAATTGACGAAATCATTCAAATCCTCGTCCTTAATGAATCATGTATGTATCCTGTGATCAACAGATATTTCACTGACAGTCGATCCTAATTTGATTATTAGAAGCCAAAGTTTCAAAGCCTCACCATGGTTTTTCTATGAAGTTGCCAACAAATCTCATTAACAACAAATGTCTATGATTGATTGATATATATAATCATTTATTTCTACTAATAAACAAAACCACAGGTTCACATCAACATCTTCAAGATTTATTTGCCAGCATTTAAGTAATTTACTATGAGGAAATGTGTGTAGGCCAATGTCGCTATCCTAGCAAAATTTCCATATAATAATGGGTCGAAAAATGAATATATATATATAAATAAATATATATCTATAATTTTCCGTTCATTTCTTTTTTTTAAGCAACAAGGATATTTCTTTATACAGAACCATTCGGAATTGAGTTGTAAAAGACCCGCGGCATCTCTTTTATTAAATCACTCTCCTTAATGTCGAGCATCTCTTCATGTAAACAGAATCATGCAAAATGAAATTTTTTATTTGAACGATTCCATTAGAATCTGTTCGATCTATTCCTTAATTTTGTTGACTTTGTCGACATTCACACTTCTTCTAACCCTTGATGCTCAACTTTCCTGTCTTATATGTTGACATAAAGTTTCCTATAACAGTTATTTTTCATCACTTTCAATCTTCTTTCAGTCAGTCTGAATCCACGCCAGGTATAGAAGGGGTCTCGGAAACGATTAGTGCCAGGCCAACATAACTTTAATCGTCGATTTCAGCTTGAATATTAAACCAATATTTGTGTTGTCTGCTTGGTAATTGGATGCTCAAAGCGTCTGAAAGTTCAAGAAAAAACTATGCACACAGCTATATAGCGTAATGCTCTATAACAGTATTTTTTCGTAGACTGTTAGAAAATTCATTATTGCTTTTTTCCAATGACAATCTCTAATATAATCTCTTGTGTCTTTTTAAGCGAGACTCTTTACTTCGAGCAATTTGCAGTGATTTGTGAAGTGGTGGTAATTTTGCGACCTGAATATATCTATCCGTTATACAGCATTGCGCTATATTAGCTGTGTCCATAGTTCTTTCTTGAACTTTCAGACGCATATATATTATCTGATTCAGTGCCGTAATAAATTGCACCTATGTTGAACATTCACCGTAAAGGCCGTTTGACAATACTTATGATTTATCAAAATTACTTACTGGAAACAAGTGGACTTATCAGCTAAAACAGCCTACTTTTTAACAACCTACTAACATATTTCTTGATTTTCTAATGTTTTGTTTCTATTGTTGGGTTGATGTCTTATTTTTGAATTTTACACGGACATGCGGGATGCGGACTTTTCACTCAAGCACCCAGGTTCATGCCCACTTCAAGAGGAATTCTCCGATGACTAAGCAGAAATTGATATGATAATCTTGTTCGTAGCAAACTAAACCAATTTGTACATAATAGGTACATGTACTTTATTTCTCATGCGTTATGATTTTTTTCTTATTTCAGACCCTTCATCTAAATTTTTCAATAAAATATTTGTTTCAAACTGTTGCATCATTTACACAAGGACGATAACATTTAAACTGACAGACTTTTCCAAAAATTGAACAAAAGTTATTGAATTAACACGATAATTCTTTTTTTTTTTTTGGGGTTTTGCAAAAAGTATATTCGATTTCCTACCAACGAACTGATAGGACTTCATCCTGTTAGAGATTCCGGAGAATTGTACAGATTGTGTCTGACACAAACCTCCTCATTGAGCTGATAAAGTCCCATTGAAGGTGACGTCTCCGATTACATTAATGTCAGTTTCGATACCGTTTTTCTGATGACAATTTTTAGAGAATGCTGACGATTATCTCTATTTTATGCCGATTTGCACTATATTTTGGTAATGAACAAATCGTCAGGGAATATTTATAAGATAATTTTTATCGACACCAGATTCATATGTAATGACTATTTTATGTTTCTATTTAAATCTACCCCCACGTTTCTGCACCATAATTTAAATATTTACTAAGGCATTTAAAGATTTTATTGTAAGTTTCTTATGTATAATACCCAATAAAATATGCACGTGACACATTTCATAAAATTACGAATCTTCATAAATCCTTTTACGTTACGTTTTTTCATGACTATTATTCTGTAAAATGACTTAGAAAAAAAGACATGGCTATCGATTACTCTGCATTGTTACTTCATTGATTTATCGTGACTTTGATTATAACCACTTACAAATTCGAACATGATATCTTCTAAGATTTTCTTACGATGATAGACAGAAAAAAGTTATCCATTTTCACGATAAGTTGAAGAAAAGGTATTCAGATTTCTTTAATTTACTTTTTTTTTATTGAAGAGACTAAGATTCTAATTTTTCATTGGGTGGTGGAAGAATGTAGCGTATGTGTTCTCTGAACTTTCATCTGTGGCCTTGATATAAAAAGTATCTGCACATAAAGTCAATAGTTCTAGCATTCCCAGAAAGATCCAAACGAAGAAATGGAACTTTATGAACATACCATTATACTTAATTTGACAGTGCTTCAGGATTTAAAGTTTTGGGGTCGAAGTAGACGTAAATTGTTGTGGTTCTTATAGTCTGTCTTATTATGGTAACTCATACTTTTGACCAAAATGTCATCACCCATATTCATGTTAAAAAGCATTTTCATTCGTTCATTTGGACTGCTTCAGTCTTGACCACAAATATGTGGATTCAGTGTAGCCTATTATGTACTTTTCTAGAAAGATCGTGTAGATAGGTAGGCCTTGAAGCCAATTAAATCTCATATTTATTTCCAGAGGAATTGACATAATTTCTCACTGTTCCAATGATAAAACGATTAGATTTGATTAGCGATATAGCGATAACAACATTCCAACATAACATCTTCAATCTACACATTTCATTTTTTATCAAATCTCCTGGGAACGTTTATGATCATCCTGGAGGAATTATTACTCAATAACATTATTGATAATTAGTTTTTAAGTAAAGGCTAACCAAATATTGGCAAATTACGAAATAAATTCAATCCCTCTTTATTTTCACAAACATTCATAACAATGTTATTGTTCGTTCTGACAGATTGATTCTGAAGAAAATCTCCTTAAAATCGATCAAGCATTCGACACATAAATTCAAGTTTGAAATCTTGAGATTATTGGCATGTAAAAAGTTCAATTGAAGTGTAAAGCGGGTTTGAACTATTTGAATTATAAAAAAAGAAGTGTATTAATCATGATAAACGGCTATTTTAAATCGATAATAATGGTAGAAAACTAAAAAACAACAGTATATACTTGGATAAAAGGAAGAGTTAGAGGAATGCATCTAAGTAATTATTCTTACTGACCATCATAATGTCAACTAACTGCGCCTGAGCAATATTATTCCAACACGACTGATGCAAGATAATTTTATAATTTTATTTTTCGAGAACTTAACTTCCTACTATGAATAATTTCAGACGAACTAGACAGAAACGTTTCAAAGGCCTTTAAAGGGACAGATTAGCCATTTTCTGGGATCAATCAAACCTTTGTCTCAAAAGAAAAATTGTTCATCAAGCTATTTGGTTAATAGTATTCACAGTAAAACGTCGATATTCGGGCTTTCTTAACCACGTGTATTAAAAGTTATTCCTGTTTGAAAGTTGAAAAGACGAGTGGCTTTTCCGAGATTTATATTTATTTATACAGTGGACTCAATCATCAACTTTCAGATGCCCTTATTTCAATGATGTGCGAGTGAACGAAATTAATAAACATATTTTTTTGGGTCTATTTGAAGTAATTAAAATGTAGTTCTTGTACTCCTTGAGTCTATTTACATATTTTCAAGGCTCAAATCAATCCATAAAAATTACTAATTTGACACCTTTAAAGTTCCCCGAGGTCAGCTGTCTTTATAAATCTAAGTTATTAAAAATAAATTATTAGTATAGTGTTTCATAATTAGTATAAATATCTTTAAGGAAATTGCAGTTGATCATGATTTGAGTCGTTGAAATTGACAATATTGTTGAGGATGAAGACATCGGCAAAACCTCATGAAATATTACCACATTAATTACTTAGCTGAATATAAATTGTAGAGTAAAGCAATTTGTTTCAACAACATCCCAATAGTTACTCAAAGTAGGGAAGTGCATGGCGTTGCCCGTCTTCATTAGCCCATAAGGTGCAGAAGAGAAGGACGTCAAACTCCATTAATTTCAATTGGTAAGTCCATTCTAAGAGGAAGCATTCCTTTCAAATTGTTTGTATCTTAAAGTGAAACTGTCAGCAATTTTCTCTTCACCACAGTTGTTCAAATCTCTTTTCAGATGGCTTTGAAGTATTAGTTGTATTGTCACAAAAAACACACAGTTAACTTTCCAGTTGATAAGTACCAACAGTACTTTTCAGGACCAAAATCTCATTCAGGGACTCATTGACATAAATCAGTAATGGATTAGTTTTTGTATATTTTGTAGGACTCTCTTCTGCTAAATATATCTCATCGATATCCTGGATACAAAATGGATAATAATGATTCTTTTCATATTATAATGGTTCACTTTATTTACATGGGAAAGATTAATGCCACTAGCAATTTCTTGCTTTTGTTTATTTGAAGTTGTTATTTGAACTGGTATAAAAGGAAAGTCCTTTTCAAAAGTCAATTTGCACCAAAAAAAAAAACCCAGGAGATGCCTTGAGGTGTATTGAATAACGTTAACGTGTTTCATTAAAATGTAGATGCTAAGTATTTTAGTATCTCTTTCATTGGCTGGTAATAGTTATCACTGATCTATTTTGCAAGTGAATGTAACACTCAACTTTAGTCTTATCCTATTTTGACAATTAATATTTCACTTGAAACACAGCATACTCGTGGAATACATCTGTAATAAAAGCTGGCTACTTAACTATCGTGTATCCATTGAAATTACTTGCATAGCTTTTCTTAAGACATGATGAGTTTTTGATTATTTTCTTTCTATATTTAAAGAAATCTATATATAAAAGGTGTATTGTCAGATATTTTATTGATATATATGTTTACTTAAACCTAATGTTTGTAATGTACAATTAATGACTTTATTCCAATACAGTTCAATATATTGAAAAACAAATCCGCTAATCGAAATGTATTATCAGTTCTAGTCCAACATCGACATAAATAGCTTTATTTCTATCTGTTACTAAATGTTACTGACAGATAATGTTTCCCAAATTATCACTTTGTTATACTTTTCTTGGTGATAAAAGACCATTACATGTTTATGAATGACAATAACAGAAGGCGTATACTTTAAACTCGAACGAAAGGCCCTACAAATTTTAACCACAAGAATAATGACAAAATAAACCTGTGTCGTCAGTGATTTCAGATTTGCGCCACAAACTGCAAGCTTGGATATTTTCCTTACCTCTTAAATTTATTAATTCTGACGTAATTTGCAATTGTTTTTGAGTGTTCAATTGTATTTTTAATAAGTGCAATTACAATTCAAATGTATAGATCAAGCTGATAGATATATGACACTTAACAGAGGTCTTTCAAGTCGCAATGTTAAAAAGTTCATAAAAAGACCAGATTTTAATGATTACGTATAACAATTTTAAGACATGTTGTATATTGATATTTAGTATAGCTTAGCAATGGCACTCTTAGGCTCAGTGGCCGTAAAAGGGATGTTAAGTTGGGGAAAAGCATGTGCGTAAATGTGGCTATCCAGGAATTGTGGGAGAGGGCTTCCGTTGCTTAAAATGAACATAAAATTTCCTGTAAGATTTCTTGTGACCAATGAGATTATAACAACTGCTAAAAATATCATTAAAAAACTTATTATTACACTCATCAACGTGTGATTGATTAATTGGGGATGATGGCCAGTCTGTAACCTCCGAGAGGGATGGGGTTATATTCAATATTGCACAATTTAATACAGTAGCTTTTCTATGCTCCATTTCAAATTGTAAGTTTCTTGTGCTGTCGATTAGTCACTAGGAAGATCATTACTGAAATGTCCATGTTATTGCGAAGCTTAAGAATGAATAAAAGTGGTACATGTTCCCGAGAACTCAAAGATATCTAAAACAGAAAATGAATAAACATAAATAAAATACAGTAATTATAATTTACCTACACATAGTATAAAACGAATACTTCGATTTCAAGTGCAGCAAGTATAATGACCCGAGTCTATCTTTAAGTATACAAAAACACTATTTGTACTAGTTTGTAGGAGTATTTATCCAAACCTGGTAACAAAATGTCTTGAGACATTCGGTAAGGGAGTAATACGCTCCTGTTTAAAAATTCTTGTTGGCGACTGTAATTCTCAAAGTCATTACGGTTCGATGTGCGGGCATTCAGGTCATCGCAGATGATAACAATTCCTGATATTAAATATTGTAAGTGAATTTTTTCAATAATTTGTAAAAAGTCTGTGTCGTAATTTTCTGATCTTTCATTGGGAATATCCAAGCAGCATACGAAAATATCTGACTCGGAAGTTGGTGACTGTATATTATGTGTTCCTTCTGAGCGTAGAATTCCTTTAACAACAAGAAGTATAATTTATTGAAAAGATCGTGAAATTCTTTTTCATCCAAGTAACGTTATTAAGAATTATTGAAACCAAGTCAGCAAGCAAACTGGCAAGTACTATGTATTAAATCATTTAGGTTTTGCTGTTGGAATTGCAATAAAACATTTAAGGTCTTAGTGAAATGTAATTTAGATTTAAATTTTGCAACCGCAACAAATTTTAATTGAAAAAAAATCATTAAAAAAATATTACTAGTATATCTATTAGTGGCCTGTCAGGATATCAACAACAACTGACTGCTTCATTTAGAGATATTAATGAATTTGGTGTAATCTTACTATAAAGGCTATTATTGACAGAATAATTTAATAAAGTCGTAGTCAAAAGTAAATTAAAAGCAAGAGACCCAAGGCGATTATACTCCTGAATTCACTAAAACATAAAATTTTAAGTCTTGACAGTAATGCCAGTTAAAATTAAACGTTAATATTTCGTTAACAACTCGAATGCAGCTAAGCTGATTGCCCTTTGACGGCTAACTAAAGAGCACCGGATTCAGGAAGAAATTCTTCACAATTAAAAAAAATGGAGGCACAATATTTTAATCCTATTATGATGAACTCCAGTAAATATTCTATTTCCTGTTTCAAATGAATTTTATTTCGAAATAAGACGTAATTAGCGGAGAAATCATATTAAATTACACAAAATATATATGATATATTATGTTGAAACCTGTCAACATTTTAAAAATATAATCTTAGAATTCCAGATTTAACAAACAACCTTCATGAACTAAAGATTTTCACATTGCAGTGTATGATTCCGGATCATTCACACCGTTTTGTTTAGTTGCCGGAAACACTTGCTTCATCAGATTATTTGGTCACTATTGCAAGTGAAATCCAGGCTTATTAATGTTATTTGCGATAAGAAAAGTCATAACCGGGGAATAACAGCTATGACACCTCACCACTTTAAAATCCCTTTAGACAATCGAGTTTTTTTTTCTCCAAACTTATCGCAACATGCCACTTTTTAATTATACGTGGTCCTTAGAGTGTGTTTAACATTTAATATATCAGGTAGTTCAAGTGATAGAAATGACCTCATTGTGTTTTAGTCGTAGAGACGTTGATTGGCATGGAATAGGTCTACCATTGAATCATACATAAGTAGAAATTCAAATGAAGTATATACAGAATAAGATACGACAGCTTAAAACGTTTCTACTAATAAAATCACATCGAACATTTTATTTTGGGTCAGCACAGTTATCATTACTTCAAGGCATCTAAAATCCCACTGCAAACCGTTTTCAATTGTAAGGAATATAAACAGAAATATTTTAGTAAATAATTTAATAATGAATTTGTTTACTAGATCGAATGACTGTTTCATAGTACTGATTGAGTTAAGAATGCTCATGTTTAGATGAACCAAATCTTTGGCCTCCTTGAGCAATCATTTCTGTGCCATAATTGTAAAATGTGTCTTTCTTTTATAATCTAGCTACAGTTGAAAAATATTGCTTTATTTGGTAAATCAAATTAATATTCTATATTGTGTCATATTTTTATTATATTAAAATTTCTAACGAAAAACTAGAATATTTCTTACATTCAGATTCATACATTGACTACTAATAAAATATCGCGTTATTATCATTATCGGTTTTGTGGACGTTGTTCCTATGATAGTTTATTTCGTTTATTGTAATGTTGCTCATGGAAAGTTGAAATGAATCGATTTTAATCAAATCAGTTTGTCCTTGCACTAACTCTAAATTGTCGTGTGTCCCTTGAGTATTCCTTTCAAGTATTGATCATTGCAAGCCGCCTACTATCAGCGTATATATACGGGTCGCATCTGGAAATTCAGAAAACATTTTGTAAGCACTGTTCCGGATTTCTCACACTCTCTTACAGTTTTAATTGTTAAAATAATCTATCTTGGGAATGCCATGGACTAGAACTAGAAAATCATCAAAGGAAACTGTATCACCCACATCTAAGGACAATGATGAACAAACCGTATATATGGAACATTAATCAAAAAGGCAATAATTACAGACATTAAAACATCTGCTTCTAGATAAATATGTACCAGAACAATGTGAAGGTGATTAAGGGCTCAATTGACAAAGAGATCTTGCTAGAAAAGGTAACGTGCTGCCATCACCAGCATGAAGTATTTAATCTTAGGTTAATAATTCTTTTAGAACTCTGGCTTAAAGGGCATAAAATACCTCATGTATTTCTTAAAAAACCCTTGAGGGTTTGAAATGAAAAATTATTCATCAGGTTTTGGGAAATCTAAATGTATGTGTATTTTATAGTTTTTGAAAGTTAAATCTGCAAATAGCGCTTACTACTAACCACCGCACTAATCAGATCCCGTGCCGCGTCTCTATGCCGTGAAAACTTATTCCAGGTATGCTTGGAATGGTCGACAAATATACAATACTATAGCCCCATATTGTTCTATTCTTGTATTCACGTATACAAACTTTCTGTAAATTATGTTCTGGAAGGAATTGAAAATTGTGGTTTTGTTACGACTTTTAATGTATAATTTCTTAGCTAGTAACTTGATTCTAAAGACGGTTCTGATATTAAATGTGATCCTAATGTACATTTATAGTTCATTTGGTGTTAATGGAGTGAATTAGGTCTGGAGGACAATATAATTGTACCATTCAAATTACTTCAACTGACATTTTGTTCTGTCGGTCACTTGATCCAGATTTAGCTTTGTGCTAAGATTAATCGGTTAATTGTTTGGAAACCTGAGGCTTGTTTTCACAAACTCTGTCAATTTGAGTAATCGTAATCATAATTTTTAATGCCTTAAAGAAGTATATTATGGATAAAATTACCTGGAAGTATAACGCCCTTCAATCAACCTTTTTGAACATATAATTCTGACCTTAACATAAACGGATTCAAAAGAGGGTTTCTCGTGATATGTATTTGTAACGGGTGTATGTGGTTACCTCAGAAAACCAAGGTTATGGCGACGAGTTCAGATTAATACTATTTAAGATCAAGTAAAGTCGGTATCCTATAGTGTTTGGTATGACTGAGACCACTAAATAGAAATAGGAATATTCAAGTAGTCGATCTCCGATATACAAAGACTTTTATGGACTTTTTTGAGAATACGTTGACAAACGCCGAGACACGTTAGTGGTACGCTGAAATACGCTTCTAGTACGCCGGTGTATGTCGGTGTACGCTGACGGCCTAAAAATTTATTTAACATGCACAAAAATTTTCAGCGTATGCCAATGTATGAATTTTACGCTCCTCATACGCTGAACACGCCAGAGAAACGTTACTCATACGTCGAGTGCGCTTCTCATGCGTTGAAATTGAGTCAGAATACCTAGCGTTAGAGGATCGTATTATGAACGTGTCTGACACGTGTCTAACGAATGGATAACGTTCCAATGGTAGTTCTAACGACAGTCTAACGAACTCAATTTATGCCTAACGTGATCTGAGCGAAAAGCCTACATACCCCATGCGTATTTCCAGCGTATTGGGTATCTCGAAATTTGCGCGCTGACACCTTTTATAACCACCTCCCCTCCCCCCGCTGTGTACGCTCCTCATACTTTTAGGCAAACGTTCCGCATACGTTTCTCATACGTCGAAGTTTCACTTTACGTTACTCAAACGTCGGTATACGTCTAACTCAAATATATACATGTATCACATCACATCACATACGCTCATATACGCTATGCGAACGCTACTTATACGCTGACGGTACGCTATGTTATTCTAACCGCCATTCACCGTTAACTTGTTTTCACAATTCTGGCAACTTATCGTTTACGCCTGACTTTGAAAAGATGTGCGTGTAAAACTTTTTCGAAATATTCGATACATACCTCACGCGCTAGCTCTATACCTTAGAGTGTGACAGCGCCTTTACCGAAAAGACTTTGCTTTGAGCTTTCCGAAACGTATAAGTTAATCATGGTCATAATTAATAAGTAGACATATAATCATAATTAGTAACTGATATATAATTACATGTTATTCTTAATCAAAACGCATATTTAGAGGGGAAAGGTTGTTTGATTATTCCTGCTACAAGAAGCCAGATCTCAATTTTAGCTACATGGGTGATTCTAAGAACAGACATGAAGAGTTATATTTTGTCACATTTCTGAAGGCAATTTAACTTGAAAGTGTCGAATACCAGTATAAAAATGGACACTGTACAGTTCAATATGATGTTATGAATTTTTTGTTTGGATCTTGTTTTCATGTAACATCTGTACTAATCTACACTCTAGATCTTAGAGGTATAGGCAGAAGAAAATAATTGTCAGATGGTGGTGTCTGTGTTTCCTGCCAAAAGAACTTCTGATGTTAAATTAATAACTGGCTGTATGAGCGATATTTACAACATATTCTTCGGCAACAGCAAGAATATCCCTTTGTAATCTATGTCAGCATTGATGAAATACAAAGGAAAACTGAAGTAAAAAAAAACAACAAAAAGGGTTTATTTTTGAATGAGTGGGTGAATCATACATGGATTTATGAGTATTATATTTTACTAAGCCTGTGATGTTGATCCTATAACACGATTCTACTGTTACTATCTCGTTAGTTTAAATCGCGAATTCATCGCTTGTTCACGTGACGACTGAAGAATCCCATGTTTTGCTACATAGTTCACACCAAAAACCCCATCAGGTTACATTTACATTACATTTATGATAAGCCAGTTTGATTCAGGCGATCGAATCACTTTCCATCTGTTTTGAAATCTATTCCATAATTTTATATGGTTTGACCAGGCACATAAAGTTGCTTGAAAATATTTAATGATTGAGCCCTGTTGTCCCTCACATTTGAACCGTTCGCACTTATAAGTACATTAATTTACACACATCGGAATGTTGATAAAGGAACACATGTTCCAAGGAACAATTACAGCTAAAAAGTAGTGACTGAAAACAAGTTGTCGCCATTATATAGCTGTCTTCTCAATAAACCTCGTTTAGTGAACCTAAGTTGTTATCCTTGTAAAATATAGTTGTACCTTTCCTTTTCATCCGCCGCCTTTTCAGCAATATGACGTCATACCTTCGTTATATTTGTGGAACTTTGAAACGAATCTACTCTGGACACCGTGGTTTTGAAACGCTTCTTTCTGTCCATCCATTTGAATAGATTCTGAAATCCTGAAACGAAACAAAATATGTAGATAAATCTAGGTTTAATATAAACTACACTTCCGGTAAAACATGCCTGTTTTCACGCCGTGATCGCAATTCTTATTACATCGGATCCCAGTTTGAAGAGAACATTTGCAAAGGAGTGCGAAGACCCAAACACAATTTTCCCTTATTATATGCATCAAGTATCAAAACAAATTAAAAAGTTTTCTTTTTCCTATAGAGCTAATGTCGATGAGACACGCCATAGAGAAATATTTGTAATCAATCTTATACTTTTATATTTCAAATTGACAATGGAAAACTGGGTACATGGGAACTATCCGAACGACCAGACACAACAAAATTTAAAACGAGCATAAAAGCAAGATGTTTATTTGTTAGTGTAAAAAAAGTCTTCTTTATGTATCATAATGATCCAACAAGAAAAATCATTGCGGAAAATGTGGTATTTAAAAGGTAGCATCCACATTCAATTTCAAACGATTGATTGTCTGGCGTGTGGTTAATTTTTGAACTAACTCAACTTGAACTTTGAAGTTACTAAGATACTCTGGAATTCATTAGTGCCGCCTACCATTTTATAGTTCAAACCTAATTCTGACTGCCTTGGCAGTAACGAATATAGTATAGTTAAGCTAAAGTGGGTAATTGGTGAAAGAGAGTTTGTATCATATAAGTCATTATAGTTTAAAGATAAAGACGGTGATGGTCATTAGTCAATCTCAACTTCATTATTTATATCTTTCTTTCGATCTTTATACCGCTGGCGATGCTCTAAACTATCGGCTGTAATACATTTGTTAAGATTTAATGGTAAATTAAATTTATCTTTAAAAAAGGATGTTGATGATTTTCAGGTTTACTTGGACCAAAACATTACTCTCTGTCTGTAACAATAACCTAATAGACAAAGTCGAACACTAGGTTTTAATATTTCGTGGTTCTCGACCTATCGTCTTCAAAACGGCTGAGAGAACTTTTAAAGTATGAGATTTCCACAATCAAAATTATATATGATCAAATATAGCTAATGTTTGGCTGTTTTGTATTTCATACTAGTTTTGAAATGAGGAAGTTTTCAAGATTAAAAGAGTTCACAAAAGAAAACATTTGATAATGCCAACAGAAGGTCATTTGTAAGGTGAACAGGTCAACGAGCTCCTCTTATGTCATTTCATATTTTGCTTTAATGTTAATGTTCATCAGATGTCACATCGTATCCTTTTCACGACATGCGCCACGTTTTTCTGCGGCGCATGTACCGTAGCCTGATGTCTTTATGTCGGTATGCGTTAACATTACCGATTTGGACCCTGTGAACAAAATACAGCGTCTTTGTTGAAATTTAGATAACAATGATGTCAATTAAGTAAGTGTTTCGGAAAGTAACAAAAGTTCAAACTTAAATGATTAATAAACGATTTGGAATGTGGACAAACATGAAGGATCATGAACCTGAAATTCTTGATTCATTTCATTACAATATACTAGTTACAAATTTATTGACTCTTTTCTGTACGGATTTTGCCACAGTGAATTTCGGGTTACACAAACAATACAAGAAATATACATTGTTACAATAAAAATCTATTATATGGTTTAAAAAAAACGACAAACATACCAGACAAAATTACTATAATTATAATAACGGCAAAACAGATACCATTCATTTTGAAAATTTGACTAACTAATAAGAAACTTTTCCCCAATTTGGTAGATAATGAGATTTGTCTGAATGTTCTATTATCGCTGGTCTTGGAACTTTTAAAACATAAACAAGAATATAAAACTCTTAATAACATTAAATTACACATTGTTTATTAAATGAGAAAAAGTGTTTAATAACAAAGTTTGTATGTCTGCCTTACAGTTAAGAAAATTAAATATCCGCTATCAATCCATATCGTCACTGAATCAACTTCAACCTAAATTTGTTCCATATATTTTTTGTCCGAATACTGGTTTTACTGTCAAATAAATTTTGTATTATCATTATTATTATCAAGATATATAATACACGGACACTGATGCGCCGTTTGCAATCCAACAACCGCTTCCTCTATGCCTTTATCTCAGATGCCACAGTAAGTGGCAAGGAGTTTAAACAAGGAGTTTAACGTCTTAAGTTTCTCCTAATGTAAATTTATGTGTGCGATAAGGTTTTGAAAGTGATTAGCATTACACATATGCGTTAAATTATACCGTATTTCTTTCCAAATTCTTGATCTGTTTCAAAGACAATCTGAAAACTCCACTTATTAAAGTTAGCATTAAAGAACAGACATCGTTTGAGCTGAATAAGAATTGACGGATGTAACCTGCCGTCTATTGGCTTTGAATTTGATTATATCATCATTTATAAACAAAAAATGAACCGATTTGTTTAGCCAAGTAGAAAATCATTAAGTCTCATAAATCATACTGTCTGGACGCAAATTCTGTTTATTTCTCAAACATTAAGTAGAACATTATAATGCATCGCAATTCACAAACATAGCTTCTTTTCATTGACAAATAGCAACTATATAACCATTGGCAGCTCTTGAGCTCCGATCTTATTTATAATCATTATCATTAGTAGTCTAAGACATTTTAGTATAGAAATAGTGTAGGGAAATATTGCATTTTATATATAGTATTTAACAATTTGTCAGTTATTGGCAAATACGTATTTGTTGTATGAAGTTAAATTTGAATTGTCTTTTCACTTAATTATTGCGTTCAGAATTTTCTCGTGGTGCTAAGTTGGATTGCCCTAGTTGTTTAGATTGAAAGACATTTGAGACGGAATTAATGATCGTTGCAGTTGTTAAACTGTGAATATTGCATACCTTATATGGGGATATATAATAAAAACCCATGCACTTTACCAATGGCGTCGAAATAGTCTCCATTTTCTGTGCAGGAGATATTCATTGGACTTTTATTCAATTCGTTTTGATTACTTTGATTAGTGTAAAATAATATTGGTAAATTTCCCAGCCCAATTCAGTGAATATGGCGTGAGGATTCGCACATGGAAAAAATATTGTCTAATTGGTTACCTAATTGTCAATTGATTAAAACGAATGGAAATGTTCAACAAGGTTGGTATAGTCCTAACGTTCAACTTAAATCAAATTCACCAAATCTACCAAATAATTACAGTCATCGATTCCTTAAATACGAGTGTATAGAAATTTGATTTGTGATCGGATAAAATAGTATCCATTCGAAGCTCGGCTATTGTTCTTTATTACATAAACTCTGACACAGAACGCAGTAGCGATGGATTATTATTTATAAAAGAAGCAGCTAATTGGTTCTGAGACATGTTAATACGATATACGTAACTTAATTTCACGTTTCATAAGACGATATCATCGAGTTACCCTAGTGTTGAACTAAATATAACAAGAAGTTACCATGGCTTCCCTGTAACAAGTTTTACAACCTAGAATGACGTTTCTTACGGTTGATAGTTCGGAAACTGCTGCTAGACTTCAGCATCTGCCTTTTCCTTTTTATCATTTGATAATATAAGAATAATTATGGTTGGCTCGTCACTGTGTCGCTAACTGAAAAGTACATGGTCTCCTTTTGCATGCCAGTCTGTTTTGAGTTTATTTAAGGGATACTGCGTCTTAGCATGAACATAAAATTTTACTTGTCAAGAATGGTCAATATGAGTATATATTCATCAGTGAACTTACCTAGTGTCATAAAGTAATTTATTTATTTATGTTATTTATGGCAGCAGGTATAATTACTGATGAACAGATCTCTTATTGCCCAAGTGTAAAATTTTGTGTTCATTCTTAGACCTATTATCCCTTTGCCTTTCGGATAGTCCACAACACAAATCGTAAATATACCATATTTAAAAAATGATTAAATAAATATTTGACAAGGCTACACGTATGTATTGTCCTAAACTATTAAAAGTGGTATCCTACATGCTTATTGCCGTGTCGTCGAATGGTATTATTATTGAACAATAGAGATTTACAAACAAGCTTCTCAATACAAAAGGTACGTGTCAAATGAAGGAGACTAGAACAAGGGGATTTTCTATCTAACAAAATAAGTGCTTTGCAGAAGAATGAGCATTACCTTGACGTTCGTTTTATTTCAAATGTACTTCTTCGGCTTCCTCCTTATTTAGAAAAAAAAAAGTAAAAACCAATATCAATATCATTTTTGTCAACATTTAAGATTTAAGTCTATATTTTGTGGTAGGACTTTTAATAATGGGTTACTAAGGAAATTTGTGCAAAGCATCTCATGAATATTTGTACAATATGTCTATAATGTGGGTATAGAAGAGTTATTACATCAAAGCTGAGAATAACATTTGAACCTGGTATTTTTTTTTCGTTCAAAACGTCAGCTGATCAAACTGAATACAAGAATGACCGATTTTAGATATTTGGAACGCCTATTGAAGTAGTTTGTTATTTTCTAACAAAAAAAAAATAAACATAAAAAGTTACACATATTATTAGAAATGGAAATTGCATTCGGAAGATTTTATCAGATGCGAATCAAAAAAGTCAAAGGCAATTGTTTTGGTCTATTTTCATGAACACAACCAAATCTAATGAAGCAAATGGACATCAATAAGACCACAGAAGATAGTTCAGATTAAATTCATAAGAAATCTTCCCTTGGGTTATTTGACTTTTTATAACAGTTTTAAACAAGCTATTGATTTAAAAACGAAAAATCTACAGCCAAATGCATATTATTAAGGAACTTTTTGTGAATTCGTTTACTTACTTAATCCGAAATTTATTCCCATGCACAGAGGAACTATTTTTGCAACAACTCGGCAAAAACAAAGTTTTATTAATTTATAGTTACACTGTTTTATATGTCAAAATTGTGTTTTACATGATAAACTGATGGTAAAACTTGTGTCCTATTAATAATTGGGTAAAACATAGGTTTCCAATATCTTAAATCAATAAGATTTATGACTTATAGAGTTATAGAAATTCTTTGAAAACTCGGTAAAGAAAAAAGTTGGAAGAAACTTTAAATCGTCAGAAATATCGTCAACGAGCTTGACGAGTACAAATAATAATTTCTTTGGCCCTTTTTTCATGAGACCATGATAGCTTTTAATGTACCTTTGAATAATAGTTATAGCATGCACATTTATTTTCTTAACTAAGATCATAAATAATTTGAGTATCAAATGTTAGAATGCATTCCATTGGCAACAGTCTTATAATTACTGATCAAATCTTTGTTCTTAATATCACGTTAAAAATTACAAGGAACCAAGCATCGAGTATCATTCATAAAAGAAATAGGATTAGTATATATGTATATATATATTATATATGTTTCAGCGAGTAATTAGAGGACTGTTATCCTGTGAAAGAGATATTTACCTAATTGGCTAGTTTCTGATATATTTGTAGTAAATTTTGTACTTGCTCCGTGATATCTACATAATCTTCCCGATTTAGACGAGTAGTAACAGTATGTGACTGAAAAATATACAGAGAATCTCTTGTATAATCACCAAAATAACAAAATTTACCATTGTCAATTTATTCTATAAATACTCTAGCCAATTAGATAAAGTGATAAAAGTTTTATTATTATGAAATAGGTTTTGACTATATAATGTTTTGTCAACACGATTCGTGAAAAATTACCTAGCACTCTACTCTCTACCGAGAGTTGCAGAATAAAATCTAGATTAATCATCCATCGAAGTGCTGTTTTGCAGATTTAAAATAATTGTTTTAAATTTCTGATGAGATTAGAAATTAGTTCTAAGTTAATATATGAAAATTAGATATCTATAGTGGATTATACTACACGGGCCTTTAAAAACTTCTCTTTAAGAAAAACAACTTTATGAAATTAATTTCCAAATTCATTTCCTTTTGCAAGAGATAAATAACAATAATATCCATAAAAAGAATAAAATAACAATAGACAGACAGGAATAATAGGATAAGGAAACGAATACGACAAGGGGAACGATTTGACAAAACAGGAATACATTAATACTTTATTATTTTGATATGCATCATCCGTAATCCGATCTGTGAATCACGTTTGATTTGTACTGATCATAATAAGTCCCATATATGATTAAATTAATGTAATCTATCATAAAGTTGGTACAAAAATTGTATCTTTTAATATAGCTGGTAAAATAATGTGTCCCATCATAAAGTTGTTAAATAATTGTTTCATAACGTTAATTTGGTAAGGCACTGTTTTCTGTCATAAAGTTGGTAAACATTAGTAAACATTGTGTCATATCATACAGTTGTTAAAACATTGCGTCATATCATAAAGTTGGTAAAACATTGTTCCATATCATAAAGTTGGTAAAACATTGTGTCATATCATTAAGTAAGTAAAACGCTGTGTCCTATCATAAAGTTGGTAAAACATTGTGTCCTATTATAAAGTTGGTAAAACATTGTGTCCTATTATAAAGTTGGTAAAACATTGTGTCCTATTATAAAGTTGGTAAAACATTGTGTCCTATTATAAAGTTGGTAAAACATTGTGTCCTATTATAAAGTTGGTAAAACATTGTGTCATATCATTAAGTAAGGAAAAACATTGTGTCATATCATAAAGTAAGTAAAACAGTGTGTCATATTATAAAGTTGCTAAACATTGGTAAAACATTGTGTCATATTATAAAGTAAGTAAAACAGTGTGTCATATCATAAAGTAAAACATTGTGTCATACCATAAAGTTGCTAAACATTGTGTCATATCATAAAGTTGGTAAAACATTGTGTCCTATCATAAAGTTGGTAAAACATTGTGTCATATCATTAAGTAAGTAAAACGCTGTGTCCTATCATAAAGTTGGTAAAACATTGTGTCCTATTATAAAGTTGGTAAAACATTGTGTCCTATTATAAAGATGGTAAAACATTGTGTCCTATTATAAAGTTGGTAAAACATTGTGTCCTATTATAAAGTTGATAAAACATTGTGTCCTATTATAAAGATGGTAAAACATTGTGTCCTATTATAAAGTTGGTAAAACATTGTGTCCTATTATAAAGTTGGTAAAACATTGTGTCCTATTATAAAGTTGGTAAAACATTGTGTCCTATTATAAAGTTGGTAAAACATTGTGTCATATCATTAAGTAAGTAAAACATTGTGTCCTATTATAAAGTTGGTAAAACATTGTGTCCTATTATAAAGTTGGTAAAACATTGTGTCATATCATTAAGTAAGGAAAAACATTGTGTCATATCATTAAGTAAGGAAAAACATTGTGTCATATCATAAAGTAAGTAAAACAGTGTGTCATATTATAAAGTTGCTAAACATTGGTAAAACATTGTGTCATATTATAAAGTAAGTAAAACAGTGTGTCATATCATAAAGTAAAACATTGTGTCATACCATAAAGTTGCTAAACATTGGAAAAACATTGTGTCATATCAAAAAGTTGCTAAACATTGGTAAAACATTGTGTCATATCATTAACTAAGTAAAACATTGTGTCATATCATAAAGTTGGTAAAACATTGTGTCATATCATAAAGTTGGTAAAACATTGTGTCATATCATAAAGTAAAACATTGTGTCATATTATAAAGTAAGTAAAACATTGTGTCATATCATAAAGTTGGTAAAACATTGTGTCATATCATAAAGTTGGTAAAACATTGTGTCATATCATAAAGTAAAACATTGTGTCATATTATAAAGTAAGTAAAACATTGTGTCATATCATAAAGTTGGTAAAACATTGTGTCATATCATAAAGTTGGTAAAACATTGTGTCATATCATAAAGTTGGTAAAACTTTGTGTCATATCATAAAGTTGCTAAACATTGGTAAAACATTGTGTCATATTATAAAGTAAGTAAAACATTGTGTCATATCATAAAGTTGGTAAAACATTGTGTCATATTATAAAGTTGGTAAAACATTGTGTCCTATCATAAAGTTGGTAAAACATTGTGTCATATCATAAAGTTGGTAATGTCATGTGTTATTATATTAAAGTATTAAAGAACACCCATCATAATGAGGGTCATAAAGTTAGTACTTATTTATACTTATTATATTTATAGTAATCTTATAGACAATTTGATAAAACAATGTGTCCAATCAAAAAATAAAGCAATACACCGATCCTTTTAAAAATGTCTTTGAAATACGCAAGAAACTCTTATCATAACTCGGTGAATTAAAGTTTATTTTTATTACTCAGTAAATACCTTGTGTCCTTTTATAATTGGAAGAGTTTATTCCTTGCATAGGTATTCTGTTTTAACTGTGTAGGTATTACTTCACAATGCTATATTTTATTGTAGGAAATAGTCACTGTAGGCAAAAGTGTCCTTTTATTATTCGTTAAATACCCCGCGTCCTTTTATAATTCGTTAAATAATCTGTGTCCTTTTATAATTCTATAAATACTCTGTGTACTTTTATAATTCGTTTAATACTTTGTGTCCTTTAATAATTCGTTAAATACTCTGTGTCCTTTTATAATTCGTTAAATACTGTGTCCCTTTGTAGCTCAGTAGTTACTTTTTGTATTTTTATAAGTTAATAGTAACTTTGTGTTCTTTGATATCTCGGTAAATATCTTGTGTCCTTTTATAAGTCGGTAAATCCACGTGTCATTTTATATCTCGGTAAAAACCTTGTGTCCTCTTATAACTCGGTAAATACCATGTGTCATTTTATAACACGTCAAATACTCTGTGTCCTTTTATGGCTCGGTAAATAAATTTTATCTTATTATTATCTTGGTAAACTCGATGTGTGTTATTGTATCTTGTTAAACAATTCGTGTGGGCTACTATTATGACATGGTCAATACTGCGTGTAATATTTTTACACGGTAAATACCTTGTGCCATATTATAGTTCGACGAATAAGCTATTTCGTATAATAACTCGGCAATACAGTGTTTCGTATTATAACTAGGTAAACATCGTGCACTATTATAAATACCTATTTCTTATTGTAAAAGCCAAAAGATAAGATATAACATGAATATTTCAACGTCAATTTTGGAATTCGTAAAGTAATCTATGGTCGAATGATTCAAATAAATTAAAATTTCCGTCCAATGTATGGTGGCATTGTTTATATTCTGCCTAACAACTAATGGCAACTAAGATTTTCAGGCCTCGGTACGCTCAAGTAGACTTAATAAGTCAGTTACCCAAATTATGTAAGTTGCAATGTGACATTTTAAGCCTGTTTAAACTTAACTTTACTTTCGTATTTTACTTCTTACTAAAATGAAAAACGCAACAACCGCAAGTTAAATGCTTGGTCGGAAATGTTACTAGAACATCTAGCACAGCAGAGAGTCCATAGTCAATGGAATGGAGGTTAATTAAGTCTGGTAACCATTAAAGGAGATTATCTAAAATACGTAATATAATACCAAAATTACTTAATTCATTGCAGGTGGCTAACGATATACAATCCTAATCAAAATTTCATACTTTTGTAACTAAGTATAATCATTCAGTGGCATCAATCTATTTTTGCTACTTGGAACATGAGTGTAGAACTGCCAGGAATTATATAACCAGTAGCATACCCCGACCACCTCTCCAAGAACAATTCGACTTAAGACACATTAGAGTATTATGATAAAGGAATACAACCTGACCTACAGAACACTTCTTCTGAAGTGTTAATGTTTACTTTTATCATTTTAGTATAGATATTAGTTATTAGTAACAATAATTAGCAAGTAGATAACTAGATACTTTACTTTCCCTAATCTCCAGACAAATCTCAATATTCAAACCCATCTTCTACATATCAAGGCATTGGTTACATTATATACAAATTTATCTTTTATTGCATGCACAATTTGGTATTATACGAATGCGATCCTAAAATATGCGAGCTTAAATAAGTGGATATATCTGAAATTTATGGTATAATGTGCAAAAAACTGTTGACATATAACAGGCTGAATATGCATTAAATGATAACGCAGGACTTCGAAACCTTCACCTCCTCAAAAGAAAATAACAACTACAACAATATACTCTTTTTCGCAATCATTGTGTTGATTATACGATATCAGTACACTCATGTGTAAGAATATTTGCTTAATTTATTAAAAGGTTGTACGCATCGTTCCAAAATGAATTGTCAGAGGGATGACATGGAACAGTGGGATTGTCAAATGATTGGCTTCATCACCGGAAGTCATACCTTGGTAAGTGAGGATGTGTTTATCAAACATTTTTTTTTATTAATCCACAGAACAAATTACTAAGAGAATTTCATTAGCAAAATACACAAATACCGTGGGCAAAATAATCTACAGAATTAACTTGATAATTTGAAACTGTCTCATAGGAAAACACACTTAAAACTTGAGAACGTACAACCACGGAAAATACGATTTATAAACTTCAATTTGAGTTACAATGAGGGTAGTTTCGACTCGATCATAACACAGAAATCAATGCCAATATCAAAGTTTACTTTTTTCAGATTTTAACTTTTCGAATGAACCATATAAATCGTCACTTGACCTCACTATACGCAAAACATAACGAACATATACGAACCTTTTCTAAAATTATCATTAAATCCAGCATAAATTAGCGGGTTGACAGCACTATTGGTGTGAGCAAGGTAACGGGCAAAATATTGAAAATTAATAAACCATTCTTTTAGCTGAAAATAAAAATCAAATTAATTCACACACGGGAAGCTATTACGGCATTTCATTTCATTTTATTATTGCTTTTTAAGTAATGAAATTGAATTTAGATCGAAAAGTTATTCAGTCAATCGTTATCTGAAAGCACCATTTTAATATCCGACGAATTATCAAACTGGGAATTATTCAATAGATAGGCAAGATATAATTAAGCCTTGGGTACTCAGATAAGAATAACAATATCAATCAAACGAAAAGTTTAACGGAGAGTGCCTGTCTTGGGACGTACATATTTATCACTTGAGGCAGTGAAAGCCGGTAATTTGACCTAATCCAATTGTCTATATAAAATGAAGACTACAATTCAGTGATTTGTTACCTTGGTAAAGGTTGAAACTGTAGACTGGTTATTAGGCCTACTGGTTTAAAACGTCATAATTTTGGTTTACCAAACAGAGATACTATTCTAAATAGGTCGCTGAACATGGAAATCATGTACTCAGTTTTAATTATGTGTTATGTATATATATTAAGGTAAAAAGAATGATTGTGAAGTAGACATTTGTGCAGTTTTTGACAAATATGAGATTGAACTAGAGCTCGTGACATTCAATATTTATTGCAATACTTTATAAAATCCACAAGGGAAGTTCTTGTTGATCTCTGGCTTTCAGAAATTCAAATGCTTTGAAAATAATGCTATACCAATTTACTAGAATAAAGAGAACGGCTAACGTGGGTGTACCTGGACTTGATAAGGCTCTTATTTTCGATACCGATGTTAATGACATGATGTCATAGTGCAGATTGGAAAGCGATAAGGACTGAAATTAAGTTTTATCAGTAGATTGAACTAAACTGATTACACCAGTATATATATTTATCTAAAAGTCCCTGTAATAGTTTTATAGATCTGATCAGCAGATGATGATAATAACTTCTTTAAATAATATCAACTTATTATCAAATAACCATCTAGTTTAAGTTCTCTCGTCATTTACATTAGATTGGTCCCGATCAACCGTTATATGATTTTGTAATATATTTTTCATATAAAAAGAATTTTTAGATTTAAAGTTCATAAAGTTATTACACACCTAAAATACGTGTATATGGAAAGGTCATGAGGAAAAATCTGCACTAAAATGAGTTCTTATTTTTCCAGTTAATCCAGCTCTAAATTGGTTTAAAAATTCCGACATATTAATGCCAATGACCAACTGGCAGACAGGGTTTTCGTACCAATTGTAGTGTTTGCTTTCTTAGTAGTATTGTAATATAGTAAGTTGCAATACAAGGTTATTAATTCGGACTGATGGAAGACTTAAAATATATACGTACCCTTGTATTTTTGTCTTCTCTATATTCTGTATATAACATAATAGATACCAGAGGTAGCCAACAAACCACAAAAATAGCCAATATTAATACTAGCATAACAATTACCTGAAATATAAATATAAGCTAATAATACTAGAATAAAGATAATTTAATATATATTAATACATCCTTGCTTATATTTACACTAAACCTGTGCCAGCACCTTCTGTTGAATAGTAATTTGTTACTTTTGAACCATTATAATCACCAACATTATAACTGATCCTACCAGTGTCCCCGATACAGACACAACGTTTAGAAAACAAATTCAGTCCGCAATTTTGCAGGTACTAATGTGCTACAAATATCTTCTGCCAGCGCCAAAAACATTCATTTACGGGCTGATACAGCTCAATACAGTTTTCAATATTATTTCTTAGAATTCTTCTCCTACAATTCTACGAAAAAGGAGAACTTAATCTCTTAATCTATAAATTTAATTGTTTATATATATAAAAAAAAACGAACTTAAAATATTTACATAATCTATTAAATTCTATTTGAATTTTCTTTTAAAACTTGCCCTTTTTGTATTATTCCATAAGATGCAGAAGTAGGACGTAAAACTCCATTCATTTCATTTCATTTGTAACAATCTTGATTTACTGAGTATGCCTATAATTGTTCTAAATTATCTACGCTCTATCAGATTCTGTGAGATTTCTTAATGTTTTATTTACTCGTTATCTTAAAACGAAAATTTTCAATGAATGTACACAGGCTCGACCTTGATGGTCATTTAGTGGGCAAAGTCAATTAGCCACTCTATGAATAACTTGTTTTCTTTCTAACACTTTCAGCTTGTGTCAAGACTTTCTGAAGAATAAATGGATCTGAGCTAATTTGATGTTGAGTTGACTGAAGAAATTCGACCACTTTGGAACAACGATCTATTTATCTTACTGATTATATACCACTCTCATACCTCTCCAACTCAACAAATAATCTTATTGATATTTTGAGATCATTGAGACTTGGTATGAAAGAACTTCCATTTTCATTCTCCTTGATTGTCCCAATCCAATCAGCTGACAGCCTAATAGTCTTTCAATGATAATTGGTCACAAATATTTCACGAGAAAGGTGTATTATAAAACATATGACCTTGAAGATCCTCAATGGTCTAAACACCAAGGATGGAATTTGAATATAGCTAATAACCACATTATCCACATTATCAACACACTGCCATCCCAACAATCAATACACTGCCGTCCCCACTCACAACACACTGCGGTCCCCACGATCAACCCCCAAAAATCCCCAATAACAGCGCACCCACATCTTCACTATCAACCCACCTATCAACACACCCACATCCCCACTATCAACACATTCCCATCCCCACTATCAATACACTGTCGTCCCCATTATTAACACACTGCCGTTCCCACTATCAATACACTTCCATCCCCACTATCAACACATTCCCATCCCCACTATCAATACACTGCCGTTCCCACTATCAACACACTCCCATCCCCACTATCAATACACTGTCGTCCCCACTATCAACACACTCCCATCCCCACTATCAATACACTCCCGTCCCCACTATCAACACACTCTCATCCCCACTATCAACACACTCCCATCCCTACTATCAATACACTGTCGTCCCCACTATCAACACAATCCTATCACCACAATCAACACACTCCCATCCCCACTATCAATACACTGTCGTCCCCACTATCAACACAATCCCATCACCACTATCAACACACTCCCATCCCCACTATCAATACACTGTCGTCCCTACTATCAACACACTGCCGTTCCCACTATGAATACGCTCTCACTATCAACACACACCCATCCCCACTAACAAGACACTCCCACCCCGACTCTCAACCCACCCACTGCAGTCCCCAATATCAGCTCGCCCACATCCCCACTATTTACACATTCCCGGTCTCCACTACCCGCATACTCCCCGTCCTCATGAACAACACACCCCATCCAAGTCTCAACACATTCTCCGTTCCCACTATCAAAACACCCCTCATCACCAATGTCAACACACACCCGTCCCACAATTAACACACCATCCCTTCGCTTCCGACTTCCCATTTCATCTACCAACGCACTTCGATTCATTCTACCAACATAGGTTCCTCCACCACTAAAACATAGTCAAATGATTTATAAACGTTGTGATATATAAGAGTAACTACATATTGAACTGTGAGATTTGACTCAAGGGTCTCGTTTTATAAAAAGCCTATCGACAACCAAGATTTTAAAACAGTTTTGAAGCCAATTGTTGTTTTGGGGATTGCGTGAATGTCAAATAAAAGACATCATGTTATCACTTATGTTCGATTTATCTAGAATAGCCCATATTGACGATACTCACATTGTAAAAAACACACTTTATAGTTACTTCGGAAGTCCGAGTGAATTTAAGATGTTTTCTTGTGGAGTCATATATATTCACACCAGCAGTTCCACTTATATATTGTAATTTGATTTCAACAATTATCAGTATTGACTCATGGTGGTACATTTGCCTGCCTTGAACAATGATTCATTGGCGACTTTAAAGTGTGAAATCTTATCACTGAACAGAACAGACTTATTTTGTGAAACTGCAAGCCAGACATGAACCTTAAATATGTTTACCCTTTTCAAAGATGCAAGTTCGCAAAGAATTGCATAAAGTCGACTTATAAATAAATGTTTGATGATCTAGTTTCTGTGAATAAATGACGTGTGTAATAATTTAAGTAAATTCATTTAGCCATTGGTCGAAGTTATTGTGATATACCCATAAAACATTTATAGAATATTAAACTACATCACGTCAACTGGTGTGATAAAGACCTGTTTCCATTGATTAATGGCCTTTGTCCTAATCAACAGTTTTATTCTGAAATCAAAATGCCCAATCAATATCTGACTAACCGCGATCAACCGAAAAGCAAATGCAAATTCTTACTTCAATAGCCTGCTTAAATCTAAAAAAGTGTCTACCTTCTACCGTAAGGTGCATCTGATTTATGATAATTAATGTTTGTACTAAATACATAATCCAAAGCGGTTCCTGATTTTTGTTTTTATTTTGTTAGTTACCTTTTAAATTTTGTGACTGTGATGCAGAAAAATTTGATCATATACCTTGAAGTCAGTCTAGTTCGAATATTAGTTTCTAGAATAGTTTAATGGTACCAGAAGCTCTAGGGGAGTTTCCAAAACGATGCACTCTTAAATATATTGCTTCCAACAGAACACAACTTCTTGTATTAATATGACACGCAATATCGTTTTCGATTAAAAATTAATAACTTTCGTGCTTGTATAAAATACATTCAGGCTTTCAAGGTCACTCACACCATGACAGACAATTGTATACCATAGTCGCTAAAAAGTGTTATTCTTTCTATTGATTCAATACTAGATATTTGCTTATATAAAGGAGGCTGTGGTGGAAGAGTGAGCTGGGCGCATGCTCGCCAACCTTATAGGGCCCAGGATCCAACCCCAGCATAGTTTGTGCCTTCTTGTATTTTAACCTGATCTGTACTTATCTGAGATTGTGGTCGAAGGTACTGACATTGAAAAGGTGTCTAGTCGTTATGACGAAGCCCGTGAACAAAAGGCTGTGCACACTCAAGTTCGCTCGACAGTTCGAAATTTAAAAACCATGACAAAATTTATTTCTCTGCACACTCATTTATTACCCCAATCAGATGCATATGTTTAATAGACTATATAGATTCAAATATTTCTGAATTTGTCTACACTGTTTCCATGAAGATGTTTATTACCATAACAAACGATCGTCTCGTTTAGTGTACATAATTCTCATTTATTTTGTCCCAATATAAACTACAATTTAAATTTATAACCTTCTTATGAGTAATGATTTGGACCTGCTAAGGAAAATGTATTACCGATATGGATGCATTTAAGCTATTGGCATGTAAATTTGACTAGATATGTAGTCTCAATGTTTGTGTGGTTATATCCGTTGTGGTTTCACATGACTGCCACTAAACAGACTTTTAAACTCCCGAGAGAGAATCTAAGCATAAACCATTGAATGTCAAATTCACATGTTGGAAGACAGACGTAAGAGCAAAGTGACAAATAACGTTATTTATATTGTGTGAGATGTAAAATACAAAATAGAATATTTGATCTTGAAAATCACAAATTGGCTCAATAGGTGTATATCTGAAAACAACATCTGATACTTGATGATGGACCACACACAAACATATTCTGTGGAATGTTAAGATGAATATAAAATACAAATGTTAATCATAGAAATTAGATATCTTCCCTGGTAAACGACAACTTTACAAAGGAATTAGAATAAAAAACGAAATTAGATAAATATTATTAAGTACACATAAATGAAAATAAAATTAATATTAACCAGTAAAGCTAGTCGAAATAGATTGAATCTTGAAGAACCAATTTTGTTTTTCTGGTTTGTAAAGAATTCTGATGGGAGTATATAACAATTATACTAGACTCCACGTAATACTTGTCTGAAATACCGCATATGAAGTGGAGGGCAAAACATGTTCCTACCCGTTTTCAAATCGTTTTCTGTTATTGTAAATTCGAAAGGGCCGAGTTGTAAACGAAAATGGCAGAATGTCATCAGGTGTTCGGGGACAAAGAGCATGCTCTGACTGACAAACGACACGCTTATGTCTTTAATAGAACGATTGTTACAAAAGAATATTGAGGATACTATACTAAACTCACCTTTTTCTTTAACTTGCTCTGTACTTTCATGTCTTTTGTGGTTCGTTCTCCTGGTGCACGAGAGGCCCATAGAGTCCAAATTATCACAGCATAGGCAATTGTCATTACAGTACATGGTAGAAAAAATAGCACAACACAAACGAGGGTATAATAAGCTTTCCTAGCTGGAATAGCAATATGAGTTTGATTGGTAGTACTGTCAAACCATGACACTACTGGCCAATGATCGTCACACCATCGTTCAAGGTGATTTTTCCATTGCACCTCATATAAATCCCTGTACACAAGAAGAGGCGCAGCTACAGCTAACGAACACATCCATAGAGCTAATATAGTGTATCGTGCACGTCTTTCTATGAAATGAGCTTTCATGGCAAACACTATGCCAAAAAATCTGTCACATGCAATAAAGGTCAGAGTAAAAATGCTGGCCACCAGTGATAGGACTGAAAAAGTAAAAAAAAAAGGCACTTCAATAAGTTTTCAAACGTTTAATGTAGGACAGCTTCAAATTACAACAGCGCATTTAATCTTCACGAGTCACGACAGTAAGTTCTAAAATAGTAATTTTTACTGATGCTTTAATTATAAAAAGGCAATTCAATTTTTTTTTATATATATTACTGATATAATACAGGCATGTTCATTAATTATAATATACAATTCAATTCAGTAATATTGACATAAGATATAACGTCATTGCGAGTATTTAAAAATCAATGTTCTAAAAAAAGCAAGGAATTGATTATAAGAAACTGGGCTATGATTGACTGTCACATTATATGAAGCTAACATTTAGAAAATACAATATCATCCTGACTTAACTCAAAGTTAACTGAAATCGCATATTTTATGTTGGCAAGGTCACTCTCTATTCTGGAAAAAAATGAAAGTGAAACTTGCAGTGTTCGGTAACATATTCAAAAGTATGGTTTTGCTCTATGCAATTATTTTGAGAACGCTAAAAGATAGCCAAAGGTTAACCTAGTTGTGATGTTTTCTTTGACCACCTTGTAGCAATACCTTTAGGTTTAGTTACAGTTCAGACATGTTTCAGTTTGTTTTAGCATTCATTGGGCTTCGTCAATAATCTATTAGCTCAGTTTCGAATTGCCGGTAGCAATCTTCTTCGAAAAAAGATTAAATATTTGGTTTACTACTAATTCTTCTTAGTATCAAAGTATAGATATAATGGCTAAATCGGTCTTATTTATGTCCAAATAAAATTATACAATGTTTAGAATAATACACCCACTCAGTATAAAATTCCCGGTGATTTAAGTTCATCTCCCAAGCATTTAAACCAGTATGTATTTCCAGTACTGTTAGACAGCTATCTCTGGAGAGACAGCAAACAAGAGACACATTTTGGTACTAAGCTAAACGTAACATTTATTTTCCTAAAATGATACATGTCCTTAAACTTATAGTAAATCATGTCTGATTGGCGGATCATGTAAATATACTTTATTTCAAATTGAGATATGTTGTTTCAAACCTATTAAGGATAATGAAAGAAACCTGTATTGTCTGGCCAAAATCATTGTTAATATGCTGGGCCATGAGAATTAGATTTCTATTGAGACAGGAAAGTCACAAATGAATAATCAACTTGCATTGCAAACATGATGGACTGTGTCATTTAAAAATGTTACAACTGTATTCGTGTACGAGTTGGATTCCACGGAGAACAATTACAAAATATTAGGAGAATGTTAAATTTGATAATAACCTCCGTTTAAATAAAAGCTGACATAACAAATACTTTTAACTTTCCTTGGTGTTACAAATCCCACTTTCGTTGCGTGTTCAAGGCAATAGCATTTTAAAACCAGTCTGACACTTGCACGAATGCAGTCTACACATTGACCAAAAGTTCTGTGTGACAATGATAGAGGTCTTCGTGAACTAGCCGTTAAGGTGCTGTGCTGGTATTGGGTGTAGTAAGTGTCATGCCGTATAGAGAAAATTTGTATACTTGCTTCCCACTCGCGTACCTCAAGTGTGAACAGTGTATCCCAATTGTTTGGTCGTACTCTTACATTGCGTGTATACTGTATGTTAATTGAATGCATGTACAGTGCGAACGCTGCTTTTTATTTCTAATTACCGACTTAAGGCCTGTGAAAATTAGGACACATGTTGCCGACACATTAGATACAAGTGGACACATTTTGCTGGCACACCCTGTGTACACTAGGATACACTAAGATGCATGTTGCGGACACATGTTGTGGATACAAGAAGACACAAGCAGTCTTTTGAGAGGAAAATAGGGTTATGGAGGGCAAAAGGGAAATTCTTCAAACATAGGCTGTTTTATTGCAGCATCAGCAACAATTTTGGCGATTGTGTCTGCTAGAAAAAGGAACGTCAGGCAGACTAACTGAGGAGGTTGTGGACAAGGTCATGGATCTCGAAAAGAAAGATCTAACGTGCATATCTTTGTGTGTGTATCTTTATATTCCTTTGTCTGAATATCCCAGAGGCAGGGTGTAGCTTCTCAAAGTTTAATTAGGTGCTCAACTTTGGCAGTTGACCACTCCTTGATGTTTTCAGCCATTTTGCTCAAATAATAAGAAAATCACCTAAGGCTCATCAGGGGGACCTAGTTATGACCTCTGATTGGTTGCCAAGAAATTGATTTTCAATTACTAGTATTAAGACACATGTATCTTTTGGGTCTTCAACATGAATCTTTGTGTGTCCGATTGTATCCTACCCTGTGTACATTAGGATAAAATAGCCAACATTGGTGCTTCGGCAACATGTATCTTCTTGTGACCGCAACATGTGTCCTAGTGTACTCAGGCCTTTAGCTCATTGCTCATTGTCACGACCATTGCTCGTTGCGGTAAAGGGACGAACATCGTGTTCGGTAGATGGCATTATATTCAAACTTTCAGCCTTAAATTCTATTTACAAATTGTACATTTGTCTCATCGATGTCTGTTAATTATGAAAGAATAAAAAATCGTCAACCAGTAGAAATTTCTAACAGGCTTTATCCACTGGCACTTATACACAGTTTCTTCAGTCATTTTGTTGGCTAGTTCAACACTTGACCTATTCAGTCCTATACTTCATGCCATTTGTATGCTGTTCAAGCATTTATTTGACAAGCGTGTCTAATACTAGACCTTATTTTCAGGGTGACTGTTTTTTTAAGCACTGTTTTAACGTCCTTCTTGTCTAATAGAGAGGTTTAAGTGACAGATTATAAGACTGTGTCGTCGAATTTAAACGCACTTTTAATGCTGCAACAAATGAGAAACAAAATGAAAGTAAATGTTAGTGTTCGTTATAATATTGGACTTTTGTTCTAGATTATTGGATAATCATTGGTTATATTATATTTTAAAAAGATTAACACTATCCGTTTATGTTCTGATCAGATAATTCAGTGTTTATTATTGGACAATACACTGAATTCACGTATAGACACAAGCAATAAGGTCAAATAGGTTAATAAGGTATCAGAACAACTAAACTGCACCAAGTCTCGAAGCATAATTCAGAGTAAATTTTACTTTTGAGTTCTACCACTCAAACCCGTTTCGATGGATCGATTTGCTGAGTTTTGCTGCACTAAATTGCGCTGATGAAAACAGTAAACAATTTCAATATCCATCTCAAAGTGAACTGTCTGAATCAATTAAGGCAAGGTTTTGATACACATGTATTGTACCAACCGACCTACCTATCCCTACAACTGACAAGGGATATGGTGTACACGTATCTATAGTCTTAAAACCACTCTATATTCTGATGAAATCTAGAACCAATGTCAACCTTAACACATGCATGTGGTTCTATTTTATTCGCAATGTTTAACTGTTTCTCTTTAAACAAGTGAAAGCGACTCTGTAACACGCTTTTCAAGGAAATATTATCTGAGCGGCTGAACATCTTAGACAAGAATAACTCCTTAACATTTCTCATTGAAGCACTCTACAATCATGTAAATCGAATTAAGCCAAGTTGCAAGTAATTTCTCTCGAAACCTGGTAAATTCAATTCAACATTTCCAATTTCCCGAAACTAAAACTAATTCTAAATCGTTGAAAGTAGAAATATTTGGAATTACATTTTCAAGTCGGCTAAAATCGTTGGAATATTTCTTAAGATGCTGTGCTTCTCAGTTTACTGAAACGGATATGATTATAACAATATCATTTTCATCACAATTCTTTGAAGACAGACAACGATCAGTTATCAAAGAAATTCGTAGATTTAATTATCTGTATCATCTTTTTCTACCAATATATAGGTCTGTTAATTAATGAAGTAAGTCTTTTCAACTCAACGAAAAAAAAGTAGGTTCATACACAATTAGAATACATTTTCAAAGTACGTTTCAATAAATAGCATACCTCTCTATACTATTATTAATGAGATGTTTTAAAGAAATCATAAAATTCCAAGAAATTATCATTAAAATAATCATCACTAACCGAAAAAGACAGTTTTAAATAAACTACTGCCATTATTGCCAATCCAAAGCCTAAAGCTCCGTGACACAAGACGTTAAATATGTCATACAGATGATGCCTGGCAGCAATGTAATCACGACATAGAAAAAATAATAAAGTGATATTAATTTGCTCTTTTGTTTTTTTATAAATTACCTTTTGATATTACCATAAGTCACCAATTGCTCTGTCAGGAAATAATATATTATGTTATAAATTATGTATTACTTTGTTAGATTTTTTTAGTCTGTAGCATTACAGCTTTGCCATTGGGTCATTCAGATCAATACTATTGCTTTTATCTTCTAAAATCTACTAATGAAATTGAGTCCTATAATCAATTGTTTGTTAAACGGTGTCAAAGCATATGGGACAGTTAGGCACAATAATGTTCACTAACTGGACAAGGAAAAAACAGGATAGCGAAATAAAATGAATGGAATGTTACTTTCTACGGTTCGGTACCAAATTGGGCTAATGAAGATGGGTCATCGATTGATCTTAACGTGCACAGCCTGTAGTACATTGTGCTTTGGTTTAAAGACTACGCCTTTTCCATGGCAGCCCTTTTTACCTGCAACGCCGACAGGGGACACCAAGTTGGAAATTCCAAAGGAAATGTCTGTGGTAGAACAATTTCAAACTACTTTCCTTTTTATACTTAAAAAAAAATCCTGTCCCCTGATGAGCATTATGGCTACTTTACTTAGGATTATAACCTTTCAGTATAACTCGGAACAACACCTAACGAAAATAATACATAGCAGATATATACGATGATGTACTTATTACATCTTATGGGAAAATATCCATTAAAAATGGGTTTTCTTTTTTAAATCAGAATACCATTTCTATTTTTCTGTATCAGAAACAATATAAAACCAAGAACTCGTGTTTTAAGGTCAAGAATATATATAACTTGTTCATAAACCGCTTTTAAACTCAGTCTGGACCCAGCCCTCGCCGATTACAACTATTTTCAATGGGCCGGAACGGCGAGTTTTCAAATACACATCTGATCTCCAGTGCGTGGAGGTAAAATAAACATGATTCTGAACTTTAAGTTCCCATTCTTTCTGTTATTATGATGGCAAGGGATACAAACTTTTTCTTGGTGAGTTTCCTTGCAAAAATATCGGGGTAATATTATATCCCACGAGTCCTGATTATGTAGTTAATTGTGGAATGGGGCCCAGCAGAGAACATTATTTTTACTGCCTACACCAGTCTAATCATGTACGAATGGTTTACAGCAAAAAAAAATCATCAAAAGCTAATTGGTATTATATAAAAGGTAAAAAAAAAAGCCAGACAGAACTCTACTTTGATAATGAAATATATTGCGAATGTCAAAATTTTACTTTGGTAATGTGTATTGCAAAAGAAAAAAATCTATTTTGATTATGTATAACACATAACCTTTAAAAAAGACCAATTCTTCTTTGATAATGTATTACATATGGTGAAAAATCAAATATTGAATTAAGTATTATTTATAATCATTCGAGTTGTTAATTATCTCAAGATATAGCTTCAATATTGATGTGTATCATCTTGGATGGACATAAAATGGCTCAAAAATAGTCAATATGTACATATATCCATCAGTGAATTTACATGGTGTCATAAAGTAAAAATTCATGAAGCTAAGTAATTATAATAATCAATTGCCTTTTTATGGATAGTTACTAAGATTCTTGGATTGATCAAAGTATATAATAAGAATTCTAGAATGTCATCAATGGCAGTAGGTTGCTCTTATTGGCCAAATTTTAAAGTTTTATTTTCATTCTAAGACGCAGTATTCCTTTAAATTGACTAATTAGCCAATTCATCAATGATAAAAACTATAGTTGCGGGTACTGATAACATTAATGATCCACAAAGGAATAAGTAAACGTCTATGATAATTCAATATAAAGAAAATTTAAGTATAAACGACGCGTAAAAATATTTAAACTACACCAATCAATCAGTAGAAAATACAGTTAGTTTAGGAACGGACGTCATCACGAACCGGTCATTATTTCCTTGTAAATTATATTTAACTCTTTTATTATTGATTATATATACACACGGGACAACTTTCAAAAACATTACTTTTCATTACCAATAATTCCCTTTCTTATAGTCTGACATATAATGATGAAACACCCAATTGTGTTTTACATATCTTTGTTAATTTGACGTTGAACTCTTGCAAATGGAAATGAAATGTAAAATGAGTTCATATATATAACTTGATTTGTCATTATTTCAATAATGGTAACAAAAACCGATGCAAATGATAGCGGAACTATACATTATAGAAACATGTATTTATGGACGTGTAATCAATGATAATGTTCTGCTGTTAGAGATTATGCCTCCTTTGTATGGATTTATTATCCTGTAAAATTAATGCCAAGTGTTACTTTTTACGTCTACATTGATATAATTACGAGCAAACTTCCGATCCCCTTATATCCTCCATTTCTATGCTTCTATGTTGAGTTGGTCCACAATTTTGCTCGCCTGAAATACTATGTTTTAACTTAATCTGTCATGAACGGAAAAGATGTACTTAACAGCCGCCTCACACATTTATTAGAAACAAAAGACAATATGAATATTGAAATTATATCATGTATTAAAACCTCTTCGTATTGTTCATCGTTCATTAGTTTTATTAGTGCAATTCATTTTCAGAACTTATTTAATCACTAACACTACGGGATGTCGTTCATAATAGAATACACAGTAATTTGGTTTCATTGTGTATGTTGCCATTTGCTTCATTGACGGTGTTATCACAATTTCCAAATTGTTATTAGTAATATTATGCTTTACTGCGCAATAACCCACCTGCTTTGGGTATTTCAATTCTTATAATTTATCAAAATTTTAAGTGAGCTATTAGATATAATTGTGTACAGATGCATCTTTAATCGCATTTTTAATTTTAGCTTCTTTAACTTTGGATCTCACGAACCTAATACTGAAATGCCTTGAAGCACAAATTCTTTGTTCTAACTAGAATTTACCAGACATAACTTGACATAATGCAATGTAATATAATTGTTCTCTTTCCAGAAACAGATGTTTTGTTGTTGCTTGTTTACCATTTTAGACCCAATCTTGGATTTCATATCATTATAATAAATTGATCATTCCAATACATCCCTGGTCTCAGAATATCCATTTGGACACTAATAACATCATATTTAGATACCTTTAAACAAAATCAAGTGAGCTTTTGCTTTTAACAAAAATAGTATTCGCATTTCATTTCGTAACATGTATGCTATTAAAAAATATGATATAAACATCTGGTTTCAATATTAATTGTTTGTTTTGTTATTATTTGAAATATTTCAGAGACGTATATGACAATCGATGTAACCAAAATTATATAATTAAATCGAATACTGGTGTATTGACGACATCATTCTGTCCGATTCACAAAATTCAATTTCAAGCGCGGATGACAATCCCATCTTATAACGTGACAAGCAGAGTTTAATTTGTCTACAGAAATCTATAAATTGGAATCAAAGTTGAAGACAATTCACATATGATTGAACTGCATTTCGAGATCATCTGTTTTTATTCAATTAAATCTCATTGTGGTTGGTGGTTGAATAGAACACTGAGGGCAAAACGTTAACTAATACAACTAATCATATGTCGATTAGTTTTAAAACTGAATACAAATTGGTCTAATTTCAATTACTTTCTATCTTTACTTTTTTGCCAAAATTTTGTAAAGAAGACGAATCCTTGGTCACTAATAAGTATTGTTAACTTTTGATTAACCTAGAATGTATATTTCTTTGGAATTTTAATAAAATTATTAAATAATTGGCAAATAATATGTTTGAGATCGAACTGGATTAAAATATATATCTAATTATAGAGATATTTACATTATATAGGATGTAATTAAGTTATTTAAGTCTACAAGGTGTGAGGTTATGTGGTTTATATTATAGTCAATTGCATTTGGTACTAAACATAACCTGTACGGTAGAGATTTCTGTTGATAGTTATCACGTTTCTTAAATTTAACAAGAGATCTTGATATAGATATCATAAGAGTTGATGTAACAATATCATTTCCACATAAATTCAATGTAAATTTTTTAATATGGTATTACATATATAATAGAGGTATATAATGTGTATATCACTAGATGCCATCAATATAATTGGTTATTATATACACCTTCCAGTATTAGTAGAGGACCGTCTTTTAACTGTGTCAAAACCAAAATGGATCAACCAAAACCAGTGACTTTTAGTTACTCCTTGAAAACATGCCTTCAATTAAAGTAACAGCAACTACAAATTACACAAAACGTTTGAAAATGTTATACATAATGATGTTGTCTATCATAAGTGGACACGTCTAATGCATGCGCCCAGAACTTGTTTCGAAATGTAGACATTAAAATAAGCTTCAGTAGTGACGCAAACTGAAATAGTCTTCTGAAGATGTATCAGAGATATATTAATATCAATATACTTCAAGTTAATCCCCATTTTCAACATTACCTATTGGAATATAACAACCAGATATATTCATATAGTCAAGACTAGTACTACGAAGTTCGTTAACAGAAATTTTAGACTTTTCTTCCTATGATATAATCAAATTTGTTAGTCTTCACGTCATCCAAATTTTGCCGGAATAGGTAAATAAATGGCTTGAACAGATCGATCCGTTATTGGCTTGCAGAATAACACGACTTGCATATTTGTTCAAGGCTTCACTGATCAGTATCATAATAAAATTAGCGTGTCTGTACTACATCAGTATGAGATTGAATGGTATGTACAAGGCGATATGATTTTACTTCACTTGTTTGAAGAATGACATTACTATGTTTTCCAAGTTCACAATTTTACTGACCTGTACAATCATTTACTAATAAGACTGCACAAGTTGACATGCTCGACTTGCCTGTAGAATAATGAGATTGACCGGCCTGTACAAGTTGCCACATTTACTGGCCTGTAAAGTCATGAAACTTGCTGTAGAATAATTATTGACTGTACAAATTAAGGTATTTTACTGACATGCAACTCTTATCTAAACTTATAACTTTTGAATCCTGCTTAATCATCTCCCACGCAGACTTCTTATTTTAAGGCTTTTAGATTATAAAGATGGCTACTCTACAAATTCGAGTGGATTTGTACCTCATGTTGTCCGCTTAGCACATAAATATAATCTTTTAGACTATATCAGTTATTTAAGACAATACACCTTTCCTAAAAAGACTAGATGGAAAGCCATAGTATAATCTATCATTTATAAATTAGTCTCAAGCATGGACAATCATAATTTAGAAATTCCACGAGACACTCACTCCTCATCCCATTCAATTGTTTAACCTTAAATATCCAAACTTTAATACTCATCGTAAGTTATTTTGTTCAACTCTGCGGTTATCTACATATAGATAGTTAAGTTAAGTTCCTTTGTCATAGATGTGGTAAATTATTCACTTCACAAATAATTCATAATCTCGCTGAATGCGATTATTATGCAAGAGAACATACGCTCTTTTACAGCAAGCTGAATGATTTATGTCATATTTTTATTTGTATATGCTGAGTTCAAGTAGTATTCAGTTCACATTTGTTTATCGACAACGTTGAAAAACTAAACTTATATCGAAAATTAGTACTATAATTTGTAAACTCTTTGTTTTCGAATTGCACTAGTGTTAAACTGTTTTAGTTGAATGTCACCCTTTTCCTGTAAAAATGTTTTTGTTTTTATTCATCTGTATAAACTTTGTGAATCTTCATATGTCTGTATTATATCTGTTGAGGCACTTATAAGTAAGAGTGTTAATTTTATATTCGATAACTTTTGGTTATGTGTTCTCTAATAAAAATTCTTTTGGTGAAGCTTTCTGTTGAATTTTCCTGAAGTTGGTTTATAAGATGGTAAACCGTATAAAAGTGAATGTGAATAGTCTTAGGCAGGTGTTAAGAAAGTATTAATTAACACGTATTAGCTTCTATCGTATCGTGATTATTTTTTTTTTATCCGCTAACCCACCCACACTCCGATCAAGTGACAGGTGGACACACTAAATGGTAACTTATATTCTTAGTATATCCACTGCTCACCTATACCCTTCAGTAGTTTCAATAGAAGATAAAAATCTTAAAAGGATCCACGAAAGGTATAGTGAGTGATCTTCATCGTGTAACCTTATTTGTATGCATTTTATTTTGTTTTTCTATTTCTACCATGCATATAGATAAAATATAAATATAATTGTGTATACATAATTAGTTGTAGATATAAATATTGTGTATATATAAATAAATTCTGTATATATAAAAATATTCTGTATATAAATAATGTCTCTATATAAATGATATATAAAAATAATTATAAATTTATGAAGATGATAAATGTATATACGTAAATGAAATAAATTATAAATATGTAGATATAAGTAAAATGTATGAAATTAAAACGGATATGTGATGTGATGTATGTATATCACAGATAAAGCTGAAATGAAAATGGTCTTATGATAATAGCAAAGGTGATATCTCCAACAATCGGTACAGGAGAGTATCGATCATATCACCGACAGGCTTTGGTGCTGTACGATTTGTCCATATAATGTTGAAATAGTGGTACATATGGGGGAACAATTCACGGTCAATCCCTGCCATGAATCTGGTAAATTCATGCAGCTGAATGGGTTTTCTAAGGGTGTTTGACATGAAGTGACAAAAGCTGCTCCGCAATGGTGACAATTTGTCACACACAACAAATAGATGTAGCAGCGTTTCAGGCATTTTGCAATACCAACACTTAGTATCGAATTTCTGCGTGCTCCTTGTTGAGAGGAGTTGTCGAGTCGGGAGGGCAGAGTGAATCAACAGAAAAAGGAATTCCTTTTCCCCCTGTCTCAGACTCGACCTCCAGAGATTCTGGAACACGCAGGAAAATTATATGTGTCGGTATTGCTGCTGTACTGTAATTATATAATTACATGAAGTTATAAGATAATTATATATGAATTTTGATGTGTTGTCCTGATGCCAATTAATGTTTAATTTTGAATTATTTTATGTTATGGCTCTAATTTTTAGTGGTGCCTGAAACGTTGTTACAGAGTAGCTTCTGTCAGTGGCAAACTTCCTAAGAGTAAAACCCATCCAGTAGTATAACAGGGATTTCCATGGGTATTTGTTCCCCCCTATGGCCCATTTTATTTGTTGGAGGTCAAAGGCCTGAAGTTTGAGATCAATGTCACAACTCCAACCAAGCCCCCCCCCCTCATCCAGCGGCATTTGTAAGGTGTTTCGGGCTATCCACTCAGTTTTCCCATTCCAAATGAAGGAGTAGATAGCCCGATTCAGCTCTTTAAGGGTACGTTTGTTTGGTTTGACTATTCTGCCAACGTACCAGACTTGCGACAAAATGTATGTATTAAGAATGTGTAGTTTTTCTCTAAATTTTAGAGTCCTGTCTTTTCATTTAATAAGTGTTTGATGAATCCTATTAAGAATAGGATTCCAGTTACTGTCGTGGTTATCAGTGCCAAAGTATATGCCTAGAATTTTGATATGTTTTTTTTATATACATTTTATCGCTGTCTGGAACGTGGACAGACATCGTCCCTGTTGTATAGATTTCTGTTTTAGTTTTATTTATTTTAGATCCAGAGGCCTTCTCAAACTTAATCAGTTCTTCGTCAAGTCTGGAGAAGGACCTAGGATCTGTTAGCATGACGGACAAATCGTCAGCATGCTGGAATGTTTTTACCTGTCGACCATTAATATACTCTCGAGTACCATACACATTAATAATGAAGAGGTTGTTTTTCTCATATCTGAACCTGGCACTTATGACCCGTTCGTGGATCTCGAAGGTGTCGATAAGCTCCAGGTCTTTTTTATCAATGAGATCAATGTCACAACTCCAACCAAGCCCCCCCCCCTCATCCAGCGGCATTTGTAAGGTGTTTCGGGCTATCCACTCAGTTTTCCCATTCCAAATGAAGGAGTAGATAGCCCGATTCAGCTCTTTAAGGGTACGTTTGTTTGGTTTGACTATTCTGCCAACGTACCAGACTTGCGACAAAATGTATGTATTAAGAATGTGTAGTTTTTCTCTAAATTTTAGAGTCCTGTCTTTTCATTTAATAAGTGTTTGATGAATCCTATTAAGAATAGGATTCCAGTTACTGTCGTGGTTATCAGTGCCAAAGTATATGCCTAGAATTTTGATATGTTTTTTTTATATACATTTTATCGCTGTCTGGAACGTGGACAGACATCGTCCCTGTTGTATAGATTTCTGTTTTAGTTTTATTTATTTTAGATCCAGAGGCCTTCTCAAACTTAATCAGTTCTTCGTCAAGTCTGGAGAAGGACCTAGGATCTGTTAGCATGACGGACAAATCGTCTGCATGCTGGAATGTTTTTACCTGTCGATGATAATTTGGTATATCAATACCTTTAATATACCGATTGTTTGAGATGTCAAGGGCCAACGGGTGTATCGCAAGTGCGTAGAGAGCCATTGAAAGGGGGCAGCCTTGTTTCACTCCTCTCTCAAGGGTAAAACAATTTGTTGAGGCTCCACGCACATCGCAGTACACCCTTAGATCCCTATAAAGAATGGAGATCCACTTGATAATACAAGGTGGAAGCCCCACTCTCTCTAGAAGGGTACTGAGGTAGGTCCTGTTGAGTCTATCAAATGCTTTCTCTTGATCATAGGCCAACAGGGCCACCCCCAGGTCCTTCTGTTTAACATACTCATATATGTAGTCCATCGAGAGCAGGTTGTTGATGATAGACTTATCTTGGCCTGCACCCGACTGGGTATCATATACAAGTAGGTTTAAAATAGGTTTAGCCTATTGGCTATCACCTTTGCTATTATCTTATAATCTACTGTCAACAGAGAAATCGGCCGATAGTTTTTCAGATCACTTCTTGAGCCCTTATTTTTGTAGTTGATGGAAATGATTGAGGTGCTCATAGTTTCAGATAACCGTCATTGGAAATAGATGTTATTGATAATTTCCGACAAGTCGTCCTGAGAATTTCAAATAAAATTCCTTTGGGATGCCATCAATTCCAGGAAACTTGTCGTTCTGAAACTCTTTTAATGCTTTAAGTATTTCTTGTTTAGAAATGATCTGATTATCTATGGCCGATGCCTCGGCTGGTGGTAGAGGGGTGATATTGAAATTGTCGAGATACTCGTCGATGACAGAGTGGGGTATAGGGTCGGCAGAGTGGAGTTTTGAGAAGAATGATTCTACAATGTCTATAATTTCTTCTCTGCTTTCCCTGATAACACCGCTGTCATCGATGAGTTTCTCGAGTCGTTTTCCATTGCCATTTTCTATTTCAGCCTTTTTAAATATATGAAGATTTTCTAAATCTAAATCTCTCTTCATATGGTTGGCGAGAACGTATGATAATCCCTTTTTCAATTTATTTTCTAGTTTTATTATATCTTTCCCTATTTTATTTATTTTATTTTTATAATATTCTAACACTATATTATGATTGTTTTCTATGTAAAGTTTATTTTCTTGTAGTTTTAAGATCTTATTTTTGATGGTAATTGATCTATTGCTTGCTAGAATACTAATATCTGATAGTAATTTTTTCCTTGGCCTTTTCGCACCAATCTATTGGACTCTCAAAGTCTGTTTTCAGCGTTTGCCAGTAATCCCAGAATGTTTTTATTTCCATAAAGTAATGATTTTCTTCAAGTACCGACGTATTCATCTTCCACCTTCCCTTGCCCCACCTATCGGATCCCAGTTGGAGTTGAATCTGGACCGATTTATGGTCAGAGTAAGGGACGGTGGAGTGTGAGATACGTCGAACCTGATTTACGACAGACTGCGACACATAAATCTGATCTTTTCGAGTGCCTGTTTCACCACGAAGAAAAGTGAAAACCTTTCTCTTCGGGTTCTTATGCCTGTAGGCATCTACCAGAAGGAATTCTTCTTTTATCTTTTTAAGCAAGTTGATGATGCCTACAGGTTGGCTCTCTAGTATACCGTTTTTATTATCCAGTCTGTCGTAGTAGATGTTGAAATCCCCATTAAATAAACAGATGTCACTTAGTTTATAAATGGATTTTAAATATTTGTATATTTGTGTATAGAACTCGAGACCATTAATATACTCTCGAGTACCATACACATTAATAATGAAGAGGTTGTTTTTCTCATATCTGAACCTGGCACTTATGACCCGTTCGTGGATCTCGAAGGTGTCGATAAGCTCCAGGTCTTTTTTATAGAGAATCGCAACCCCTCTGGTCTTAGGATTAGGGCCATTAGAGGTAATCAGTCTGTATGGACTGGTGGCCTCTATATCAGATATTGTCTCATCTGAGATAATGCCTGTTTCCTGCAGGCTGATTACATCCGATGTTTTTTAGTCCCTAAGAATCTTTTGGATTTTATTAGAAAATCCTCTACAAATATTTAAAGTTGACACTATCATAATGGAATGATGAAATAAGAATGCGGTAGTGTTACTATTTTTTAACAAGATAGCCAAGTGACATCTATTTATTCTTCTTAGCTGCATATTTCCCTCCAGGGTTTAAAGTAGAGGGTTCTGCAGTGGACGAAAATTCTTGGCTTGTTTGAAGTTGACTTTCGCCTTGCTTATGCTTTTTGTGCTATTCCAGTAGACTACTTCTGTCCCTGTCTCGCTTTCTATCTCTAGAATTAGAGCGCGAGGACAGAGGTGTCTCTAGAAGAGCGGTTTTATTTTTGGGGGATTCTTTGACTTTATGGGTTTATGGGTATTACTGGCAATAAAACTTGTACGCGGTGCGATCTCCTCCTTGCTACGATCGTAGTCTGACTCCTCAACATTATCCCAGTCGCAATCGTCCGGGGTCCAAGCCGGCCTGTGCCTCTATGGGTGTAGTTTGAGGCAATTTGGGTGTTGAGGTTTTGCGTATATTCCGGAGGAGACCTGTAACAGATTTGTCAACTGGCTGGGAGTCTTTTTGTGGGGGTTGTAAACTTGAAAACTCTCAGCCGGCTTATCTACTATGGGTGAGATCATGGGTGGGGGTTTGGTCGGGCAGTCTCTTGCAGTGTGGCCCTCAACCTGACAGATGTAGCATCTCCTGTCTGGTTGAGGTTGGCCCTCATATTTTACCCCTAATCTGCAACCTTGAATAGTCAGATTAGATGGGGTTTGTTACCTTCTTAGTGTAATAAAACAAACCCCATTGTACATGAAGGGATGGTCTTTGTATGTGCAGCGTATGATCTTGGTTGCTACACAATACATGTTAATCTTGGACAATACAAATTTAGTGTCCATCTCATACGGAACACCAAAGATGGTGATTCTGGTGTCCGGAGAGGTATTGTATTGAGCAATATTAACAGCTCTATCTATCACATATTGGACTCAGAGCCATTTCCAAACTCGAACCAGTTTTCAAAGTTCTTGATGTCGTCCTCCTTGGAGAACGACACCAAGAACTTTGATTGCCCCACATTTTGGAAGCATTTAATAGTATGGAGTGGGGCTTCTCTCTGTTGAAACAAACCCAGCATTTCCTCCGACTTAATGTCTACCGGACTCTGGGGCTTGATTTCAACAGTGAGCTTTCTAAGTAGGGTAGCCATTGTCGAGAGAGATTTAAGATGTTAATGGAATGGAATAAAAAGAGATAAGGTATATGGAATTTTGATAGCTTTATATTTGTATTTTTTTTTTTAAGTATTTTAATGAATTTGGATTTCGGAGTTTTTTGTTTTGTTATTTTTTTTTTTATTTTCCTTTTTTTGAAAAATTTTGAAAATTAGATATTTTGGAAAACTTTGAAGTTTTGAGATTTTTTTTAAAATTTTGAAATTAGGAAGACCTGAAATTTTTAAGATTCTGGAAAAAAAAAATTTGAAGTTTGTAAAAAATTCTGAAGTCTTCGAAAAAGAGAAAGAAAGAAAAAGGAGGAATCCAAACCCCACTATAATAATGATGATATAAAGCTATTCAAAGTTGTGCATAAAAATATGATAAATAAATCTGGATTATTCAAATTACAGATTTATTGTGGAAAAATATATGTAAACAAACTACCATAGGATTCAATTTCCGGCGGCCATTTGCATATTGCTTTGTTTACAAATTTTCACCACAATATATCCACTCGCATCGGCGTGAATTTAAAGTATTTGATGTTAAATTTTATCACGAATAATGCTACAACATATAAAGATATCTGTAAGACAAAAATAATTTCCCTAGGAGGACTTGGAAACATGAAAATGTCCAGCCCTCACCTCCGCAACAATAAAGATATCTTGTCTATTGAGCTGTATTAGTTCGACTTTACACGAGTAATGCAAAATGAATAAGTTTGAGGAAGTTGGACATCCGAAGTTCTTCAATACAGGTCTCAAGGTTTATTATATTATGGTTATTGGCATCCACATCCCACTATAATAATGATGATATAAAGCTATTCAAAGTTGTGCATAAAAATATGATAAATAAATCTGGATTATTCAAATTACAGATTTATTGTGGAAAAATATATGTAAACAAACTACCATAGGATTCAATTTCCGGCGGCCATTTGCATATTGCTTTGTTTACAAATTTTCACCACAATATATCCACTCGCATCGGCGTGAATTTAAAGTATTTGATGTTAAATTTTATCACGAATAATGCTACAACATATAAAGATATCTGTAAGACAAAAATAATTTCCCTAGGAGGACTTGGAAACATGAAAATGTCCAGCCCTCACCTCCGCAACAATAAAGATATCTTGTCTATTGAGCTGTATTAGTTCGACTTTACACGAGTAATGCAAAATGAATAAGTTTGAGGAAGTTGGACATCCGAAGTTCTTCAATACAGGTCTCAAGGTTTATTATATTATGGTTATTGGCATCCACATCCAAGTAAAGTTGAGTGTCATCTGTGTCAATTTGATTGAGGAGATCATGACGTTGCATAACATCGACAATTGATGTAGTGTAGGCTGTGAACAACGTTGCACTTAGTAATTATCTTTGTGGAATGCCATAACGGAGACATTATCGCAATGATCGGATGTTGTTTATGATGACTTGCTTTCTATTGGAAAGGTAATATTTGAACTAATCAAGGGCAGTACCTAAAATCTGTAGAATAATGAGAAATCTTTTCATTGACATGTTGATTAACGAGACCAGCATGTTTACCGACACCTGCTGACAAAGACATTGAAGAGACATAATATATAACATCCTTATTATAAAGAACAATATATTATAACTAACTAGATCATCTAAACGTTGCATTACAAAAAAAGTAAAACAAACACCCAAGAAAATAGGTGTCTTACGCAATCTTATACTGTTTTTTTAATTCTGTTAGTATCCTACCTATGGCCTCCTCCTTTATTCTCATGTTTAATCCCTTGCTTCAGTCATCTGGTGACGACATGCGTAAATTGTGTTTATGTACGTAAAGACGTTACATCTTAATATTACCTTTGTCTTCCTTGTTATATCTGTTCCCCGCTTCTGAATCTCGTTTAAATTTTAACTAAGAAAATCTTAAACATATAGTCTTAGGGAAAGTGCGATATAATAAAAATACAATAGCTCTTGTAAACAATTTAAAGCTCTGTAGATGTATTGTGCTTTAAAATACGTGCATGTTGAATATAACATAATAATCTGATCGGCTCAAAGAATGTATCTCTGATCTCCATAGAGGTCTTAAAAATAAAAGTAGCTTAACAGAAACTTTTAAAATCTTTTCATTTTAAGCAATAAACATTATCAATGAAAATGTATATGAGCTCATTTCGTGTCCGCTCACTCAACAGTCAAGGCTGCAGATTTTGGTCTATGTTTTGACAAAAACCTGATGAACTCATTAATTTGATGAGATCTTATATTATTCCAATTTGTCATTAAATAATAAGAGAGGTATTGTCTCTTCGTAGCTTCTTACTTTCAAAAAGATCGACAACTAATGTGTAACAACGCTTTTGTAGTTCTGTAATAGCTATCTTGCTTTGGCAAACGCTCGTTTAAAATAGACATGACACAAATTAATGCACTGTACTTGATAAAGTAAATCGCAGTAAAGAAGCTGAGTTTATTCTGATTATTTGTTTACAACATTAATACATTGCCTTTATTACAATTTTTCCATCACCACTGAGACGATTCATTGAAGTTCAATGCAGCATAACAAAATTGGAATAGGTTAAATTTATTAATAAGGAACATGTGGAGATAGACTGTGATATATGATTAATGAAAATCATCGAATGAGATGTTAATAGATAAAGAAAAACCTCGACTGTAAAACGTGTATACGATGAAAAGGATGTCAATGGTAAAAACGTATTGAAAGATATTTTCTTATCTTCTAATTAAAATTTTCTTCTTTGAACTATTTTGGTAGAGCACATCTTAAGATCTCCATGAAGCATCAATAATCATAATTGGCACAATATGACCATCTTTGTGCCTTTAATAATGATCTTTACAAGTAGAATCTCTTACGAACATAATGTGAATAAACGAATTCGCCCACGCTAAAGTGTTTACAAGAGCTAAGAAGCAAGTGTTATTATTAAGTCTATACACTAAGATACATCTTTATGCTATTGTCTGTGAGTTTAAAATAAAATATAGGCCTACTACTAATTATAACGTTCTAGCACTGAGACAACAAACCACCACAAAGACCTGTCATAGACTACGGGATTCAATTTCGAGCACAACGCTAATCTGAACACCAGAAGATGTGAGAATTACAAAATTTAGATGGATTGCACGATCAGTCTAAATTATTCAATTAATGACATCTTTATGTACAATACAGAACGGAATTTGTCATTACAATGTAGGGAGATATCTTCTTTCATATTTTAAATAATCAGACATTTTGTTTCTACATGAGCTGTTTTTTTAATTAAAGAATCAAGTAAGAGATTTGATTTGAATACTAATCAAATTTCCTATATCAAAAGAATTTATATGGTTGAGACCGGAATTTTCTATCAAACATTGTATTAACTATTATTGACAATTTGTTTCAGGATAGAAATGAAAATAAAAACATCGATAGAATAACACCGTTTTAGTTACTGCCTGTACATTTTTTTAATAATTGAACATGTTTTGAAAATACCACCATTGTTTCTTTTTACTGTAATTCACCTTATGTGATTTGTAGATTCGTTCTTACAATTTGCGAAATATACGCTAGAAAACGGGAAAGGGGCTTTCAGTTGGGCTTGTGATGTGGTAAAGGTGTATTTTGAGTTTCTTTTTTGGTGTTGATTGAGTCTAATTTCTTGGAAAAAACGCAATATGCATGAGACAGAAATACGGAAACCTATATAGCTTTTCATAGCCGTAATTCTCACACCGCTCAATAAATAGAAATATCTACGTACCTTGTGCGAATGTGTTGAATTTACAAAAGAAGGCACCAAGAATCCAGCCCTCTGTTAAATCATCTAATAAATGAACCCAAGAACAAGTTAATACGACCAATAAATCAGCCACAGCCAAATTCACAATATAATAGTTAGTCGTGGTCTTCATTCGTTTATTACGTGCTACTACCAAAATCACCAACAAGTTACCAAACAACGCCATAACGATAACGGGCACATAAAATGATATCTTCAGGACCATCTCCCAAATAGGATAAGTTCGTATTTCACCAGGGTATTCCCTTTGAGAATAATCAAACTCTCCGTAATCTATGAACTCATCACCTCTTTCATCTGATAACAATTCACTATAATTACTCATGGATGATATACTTCCACCAGAGAGACTGGAATTCGAAATATTTGTACCGATCATATTTGTCAAGTTGTCTTGTAAATACGACGTCATCATAATAGTATTTCCAAACAAATTCATTTCAAACGGTTATGGTATGTTACTATGTCTGTTAATAGGTTCCGAGATTTTCAGGATAATACTAAAGGTTCCCTCGAGGCTTCCATTTCGATTGACTAAGACTCTACCTTGTACCAGTCTAATTCTTTATCTCCCGCTATGTAAAAATCTCTCGTACTTTTATCCTTGTCGGTGTCTTTAATGATGCTACGGACGGCGCTAGATGGTTAATAACACCTTAATTATTCATGTTTAATCAACTTTTTTTTATATCTTTTTATTTAAAATTTTTCCTCTTTCCGCTATTAAATATAATGAGTTTGAGTTAAATGTCCAGAATCTTTGAAATATTCATATCCATTAATCTATTTTAGACTCTACAATTACTGCAAAATAAAAAAAAGTCAAATTGGTTATTCATTATTTATAAAATATCACAGAATAACTTGTCGAATCTCCACGAATTGGACCTCACTCTGTGGTAAAAAGTAAGGAATGTATAAAAATTATATAGAATATAATAATTTTAGTTCGTTAAATTTCCGCCTCCATCTGCTTGTTTTGCAAGATGTGTCCGAGAAGATAGAGCTTTTCTGACTTTCTTTTCTATAATTTAATCGATAGATGTTTGACTCTTTTAAACTCCAAAGAAAAGTTACCTCTGTCGCCCGAAGGCTTTTCCGAATCAAACTCGAAAATAAAGGCCCATTTTACTAACTATATGTTTAATAGATTTCACAGTCTGTAGAATAGTGTAAGTAATTAGTTAGTAGCTACTGGTGTTTAATAGAAGGGGATGTTTATCAATTCATATCCGACTTCCAGCTACGAATGACAACGTCAGAAACAAAATATCCTTTTAAATGGAAATAGTGTATCATAGCCTATTGATAGTAATGAATTGGCTTTTCCAGACTAAAGAAGATGAAAGTAAACGTTTCTTGCGAAATTGGTCTGCACCTGTTATTTACGAAGGTTACACGGCAACCAATGGGATTATTTCATATATAGAGTATAAGGTGACATAGGCCTTTAATATGACACGTTTTATGAAATAGGGATAATGATGAATTAAGGGAGAACTTCCGACTTGTCTATTAATAAGAACTGTATATACGTTATAGTAAGATCGTGGTTATTCTCCATGTCTTGCAGTAATACGTTTTTGCTTTTTATTGAATACTGACAACAAAATCATGAAGTGTTGCAAGATTTATAATAAATGGTTTCTGCAAAACAAACATATCAATAAAAATACTTAGAGGCTTTCAGACCAAATAGATTTACAAACGTAGCCGAATTCTTTCATGACCTTAAGGAAACCTTAGTTGTGTATTTGATTTCAACTCAACATTTTAACTATGTCGGCATGGATTGTAAAGGCTTCTAAAAGGTATTGTCAGGTAGCTATCCGTAAACTGTAGCTATCCGTATACTGTAGCCCGTATACTTAGCTATCCGTATACTTTATCTATCCGTATACTGTAGCTATCCGTATACTATCACGAAAAATCGAAAGTTTGAACAGAACCCGCCTGGTTAGCGATACTCAAATATAAATAACAGACAACAAGGAAGTATTTTTCAGGAATTTATCATGTTATTAGATTATTGAATATATAAATTATGCATTTAAATCCTGCTGTTAAGCACCAGAAATACGCTTTTTACTTCCTACAACTTAACATTTCTCAGCAGGTCTGCTACGATGTCTGTTATGGAATTATTTTCAGAGGAATTATATATAATAATATATCCGCATGTTTAAGTGAACTCTTCATGTAGTAAATAACGTTATTTGATCTCCACGTTAATTTTGGAAGTCTATCTGATTATTGAAATTCGAAATGAAGAAAAAAAAACTTCATCAATTTCATAGCAAAACGGGGGATTTTAAGGGTATCTACACTTGACAAAACATTTGGTGTGTTTCATTTTGAACTCTACAGACATGCGGAAAAACGAAAACTTTACTAATATTCAAATTCAAAAATAAAAATGTTTGACTTTATTTGAACTTAATACTTAATTGAATAGATACTAAAGAATACTTACCTATATAAATAATAGAGTCAAGTTCCAACTTCAAACGTAAAAGTTGCGATATAAACATTTAGTCACGTACTTTCAAATAATTCTACAATAACTCTACCGATTCCATCAGTCCTGCAACTGATTGGTTAATGATTCTTGTAATCAGCCAATGGCACCTGGTGTAAGAATAATCGATGACTTAAGACGATCATGAAAGAAATACTACTCGTGTTAACATGGTGAACATATTTTATACTGCCCAGTGAATCCACTTTTATGAATCTTGAATTTTCTTATTATTCTTCTAATTGTACTTTACTCCTTAAAATGGATACATTCATACGAAAATTACTGTGAATAGAGCCGGGCCCTTTTCGGGGTTGTAATAAATTCAACAAAGTATTTGAAATAACAACAAGAATTGAGATGAAGTGGTAGCAAATTTTTTTAGAGTTGTCTATATATATATATATTATTATTAACCTTTTTACTTCAAAGATATACCACACAAATTCACCTTCCAACGACCTCTTTGAAACATATCTATAATTGTGTCGTAATTGTTTAAGTAAGATCTCTTTAACTGGATATGGAAACGGCTTATATTTTGTTTTTAAAAATGGTTTTTGGGCGGGTGGTTTGAGTAGTTGTTTAAGTAAATGCCTTTAATGTCATCCAAATAAAATAATGGCCTTTTGGAAATCTTACAATGACAAAAGACATTGTACGATTTCTGGTTCACACTTAATTTAAACCATGTTGGTTCTGAAAGAGGATCTCTTGTACTTGTCATATTGATGTCACAATCTGCCCAAGTTTTTCAAGAATTACAGAAGCATATCCAGAAGCTGTTGGAGTTGGAGAAAAGTGCACCTCCTTCACAGAACTATGCAAGAAGATTCCTTTTAAGGTCCGTAAAATGGAAAATCACAAGTTGGCTGCCTTTGTTATAGTACATATGAACCTGTACTCTTACTTTAAGTTTAAGTCACTTTCTTTTGAAATGTGACATTTGTTCACACAATCTATTTGCTTATCCTATAATCGGCTAATACATTTGAGTAAATATATTCTGGGAGTGTTAAAAACATAACACAATCAGTCATCTTAATATCCACTTGTAAAAGGAGAATCAAACATCCCTGAAATCAAATCGCTTTAGTTACTATATACAACGGACTTCTTGAGTGTATATTTGTTCAGAATATCAGAATTTTGCTCGTCAATAATGAATGTTCTTTGTGCACCTGGACCAAGGTTTGCGTAGGCGGAAGTCAGGTTGTCCTTTCCATCAGAAAGGACACCCAACATCATAAGTCGCCTGTGAAAATCTGGATGTTAGGGCACACAGAAAATATCTTTTTTTTATGGCTGAACATAACATATTTCCTGAAGGTAAGAAAGATAAGAAAAATGGAATAATATGTACTATTCCTGGAGGAAACGAAAGCGAATAAAAAGTCCAGGTTAAATAGGGATTAATTAAATTCTAAGTATTGGTTTGTCTGGAACTTAAAGTATATAGCTAGACAGATGAGCAGAGGAACTGAGGTGGAGAGAACTCAGCTTTGATAATGATTTGTTACAAGCTATAAAGTGAGGTTGGAAGATTGATAGAGAATGGTTTTGTCTGTGATGACGGGAGTTTTGAAGGTCACTGACGTGAAATAGAATTAAAGATGTGCCATATCACTGATTTATTATGGAAGGGTTTTTGGGTCTAAAGAAGATGCATGATCTGCTTATTTGTGTAATGCAATGTTGAAATGTTCAGAATTTTGAAAATACTTATTATGATACTTGGTCATATTGCGTAAGTGAATTGTATTAAAATAAATGTCTTTTGTCATTTCCTCACTTATAACACGATTACATATCAGTTTGGTATTATCATTTTGACCAAGTTGACAGTATCATACTTAGTATTTTTGACTTTCTGAACATTTCAACATTACATTAAACAAATAAGCAGATCATCTTGTTTAGACCCTAAAAACCCTTCCATAATTTATAAGGGTAAGTCACGAAGTCTCGTCACCATCGATTGTATACTAGTATTCAGAATGAGTAAGTTAACAAATTTGAGTCGAGCTAGATTTTTACGCTATTTTGAATATAATTAAAATATTGATCCAAATCACTGGTCCTTTTGGTTTTGATTATCCGCACAAAATATAAATTTGTATCGACTTGAATTAAAAATCCTTTATTCAAGGCCACAAGTCGACCACCATTTGTTCTACGTAACCATACGAATGTGATAATGATATATTTATCTGATATATTAATGATTATAACTAGTTCTAGTTACGGCATAGTTCCACCCGATACCATTTTGAATCACAATACACACAGTATAGTATAATTGGATACTAGTTACACTGGTTTCTTTACATTATACGTTATTCCCGAAAAGTGGCCTCCCTCTTGTGTCAATTTTGTGACTGATATATATTATATATATACCAAGAAGGTTTATACATATTTGAATCAAAGAAAGGGCCACCAGAAAGGCAGTAATGTGATTCATATATATTATTCCACAAGGCTGATAATGAAACATCTGAATATTAAACATTTGATCTTGGATCTCTGTCATTAAATTTATTGACAATCTAAAATTATGCAATGTTACACGATGGTTCTGTTGCATTGTAGTTGATTTCTAGATTAAACCTTCCTTGTATAATGATACAGTGAAATGATCAACTCTTATCACTTTCGATGGTAAGAATGTATTATAAATAGTTGAACCCGGACATAGAATTTTCTATTTTGCACTCGAGGGATGATATGCCTTTATCTAACAAAGCTAATGAATAGACTGATAAAACGTCATGTAAAGTATCCGATTCGCTTTTTTCCTTTTTGATTGAAATATTATCCTGAACCCATAGGTGACATGCTAAAATATCTTGTCCTCTTGTTTTGAGTGATCTCTCGGTGGAAATTTGATATCATCCCACGTAATTTTATTCAGCATTTCATAAATGTTTCAATGTTCGAGAGAATTCAATATCTATTGGAAATATCGCTCAAAATATCCGGTTAATGAATACTTTATGAGATATGAATGCTGATGTCCTTAAAGACAAAGTGACTTTCCCCCTTAGACCAAAAATAATACTTTCCGCCCTTTCAAAAGATAACTTTCCGGGCAAGCCTATAATATGCACCGACTGGCAGGTTTGAATTTGAACAAAAACAAAAGACGGTACAGTAACAATCACCGGAATGAAATATTCAGCCTTTCTGGCGTGATAAATGTACAATATTACTAAGTTTCACTAAAATTAGTCAAGAATTGTACCTTCAATCAAGGCAATAACTCATTACATATTTTATGGTATATTTGATTGTCATTCATATGGTTCATTTTGGGGTGATAATAAACAATTTAAGCAGCTTTATAATAATAATAATTAAATCTTTAATTTACATTCGTCAGAATTAGGTCCAATACACAAGGAAATTGTCCTGTCTAACATTCAGCCCATGGGGCAAACATTTTTAAAAAGAAATTGTAACGAATTGTGCCTTGTAGACTGTTTATGAGCACAAAATCGAACTCGTTTTAAAGAACAAGGGTGATATCAAATAATTTCAGCGAGTTTCATCAAAACTGGTCAAGAATTGTGCCTTCTAGAGTGTTTACGATTTTTCAAAACCAGGGCAATAACTGACATAAATTAGTTTTCGAATTATCTGACTTTCAATAGGGTTCATCCGTGAATTATAATACACTTTCACACCAAGTTTCACCAAAATCCGTCAAGCATTGCATATTGTAGAGTGTTTACGAGCATTTCAAGAAAAAGGGGAATAAATCTAACTAAATTAATTTTCTATTTTGCTGATTTTCAACAGGGTTCATCCATAGGTGATTAGAATCACTAACACAAGGTAACGTGCCTTAAATGTTTTCAGTTTAATCTGGCTATGTCATAAGATAATCTGATATTTTTTTATATTTTATAATATCTTATGATATATTGGCATTTACAGTTGAGGCTGTTGACTTAATTTCTATGCAAATAGTTATACGTGTATTATTCCGAAATGAAAAATGAACAATGTGACAAGTTATATCTGTTTACACTTTTTCAACTTTCTTAGTTTTTTTTTTATTAAAGCCTTTTAAAGTTTTGAGTTAAATGAAAGTAAGTTCTATTCTTGTCTTCAGTGAACAAAAAACCAGTTCAACATGATCAATTAAAGTGATTGTCATTAGAATTAAAAGTCTAGTCTAAACCAAAACCTTTCAAATATATTTTACATTTTCACCATCATTTTCTGTCACATTGTCAGTCAGTACAACATGATATCAAAGTAGCAAAGACATACAGAGATACTGTATAGGCAGTCGTCTAATTAGTCAATTTCAACTTACTGTATTACTAAATATATCTTTTCAATTCAACTAAAAATAATCATACACAATTTTCACTACTATTCCGTTATTAATTAAAAGGACATTTTTAGGCATACCAGTCCCCAAGGCTTGTACAATAAATGTTTTAGACTAAGAAATTTTTGTGAACTGAGGAAATATCGTGTCCAACTAACTAGCAGATTGTTCATAAAGTGGACTTTTTAAGCAAATTAACTTCAAAACATATTTAATGTAACATGTTGTAACAATATTTTTATATTACATTGTAGATTTACCAATAATCGAGAAACAAAACAGTCTCAAACATGCGTGATTGCATGAAGTAAGATGTCGTGCTTCCCCGTTTGATTTTGAAAGAAATATTGACTTGGGCATTACTAAAAGACATTTGGAGGAAACTGTTGACATCCAAAGTCTTGCCAAGTTGAAAACTGCACAAAATGTTAGTTGTTTGTGGTCAATTTGTGCCCCAATGCTTGACTAACTGCATATTGACAATTATTTTAAATGGATCGACTTAACCAATTCATTTGATGCTTATGATGGGTAGGGTCTGGCGGGGTCACCCTATGGAAAATTTTCAAAATTAGGATTGGTTTTCAAGCATCATAGGTCATTCTTACCAGCAACCTCATTGATGTACAACATCGTAGGTTTGTTTGATGAATTCATTTATTACGTTTAACCCATATGTAAGATCGTTTAGTTGACATGTTACAATATTATGAAAAGATAATTAATCAAATCAAAAGCGGTGTATACAGATGGGGTAATAATATGATACTTCATTACTTTTAGAAAAAATGGTCATTCTACTATATATTCTGAATGAAACCAACTTTTGTTTTAATTCAAGTAAATGTAACGAAAAAATTCAATTCAATTTGATAAGAAGTAGCTATAGAAGTACTAATCGTTTTGAATACTTTATCTATTGATAAATAAGAATACAGGACCATAGGTTTAGACCTTTGATATCCAGAGGGTCAGGTTGAATTTGAAATAACATCTTTTTGAATCATCCTCCTGAATTTTCAAATCAGAAAGTTCTTTGACGTATTTCAAAACAGCTAAATCCAGTTTCTGCTGAAGGTACTTTGTGTAACTGGCTCTGGCTTGGTAAATAGGCGAAGTTTCGTATAGCCATTTGAACAGATTCTACCGGACTTTGACGACCTCTCGAACTTTTTACTGCCTGTTTGACAAATCACAATTCCATCACTTACTTCCAGAATGATCGATGTTATACCAAAGCCCAAAAATAGTGTACATATGGCTTGACTCATTAAGATGACTTGTGAGGAAAACTATTGGGCCCAAACGCCATACTACATGTTAAAACTTTGCTCAGGGTCGCCGTTTACAAGCACACGGGCAATAACCCATTAACAATGTGTTTTTAATCGGTCTGATGTTCAACAAGATTCATCATAGAAATGTATAGAAACCAGCCTTTTGGTGTGTTCACAAGAAATTTAACTCTTTGTCAAGAACAAGGACAGTAACTCATACTATATATTTTTCGATTTGCCTGATTTTCAATAGGCTTCATCCTTGGACTGTTACAAGCACTCACTCCAAGATTCATCAAATTCCAAGAATTGAAAAACAAGGGCAATAACTCACTTTTTATATGTGTGTGAATTTTCAATAGGCTTTAACCTTGGGTGATCACGGACAATTGTAGACAAACATACAGATAGAAATACATTTTTGGCTTAAATGGAGAGAACATGAATAAGGGCGCAACCACTACAGCACAATACTAACAAAACATATGCTCAAAAAGCATTTAGTTTGTCTTTCGATCAAATAGTTATCTCATTGTCGGCTTCCAAATTGTTTTCTATCCATCAGCTCTAAACCATGAATACCAATTGTCATCAGGGCGATAAGTTAAAAAATTTCTTAGTTATTATTTCTTTAATTACAAATCATTCAAAGAAGAATTTGAGGTAGCAAATATGAAAAGAATTAGTGGATAATATATATTTAACATTGTATTGGATATAAATTAGTCTGAAACAACTTAATGTGTATGTATCACATTACATAGGTTGTCTTTATCTACAAATTAACATTATATTCATATGATTATCATTCACAATTCATCTTAATATATTGATTACAAAATTATATTATATTCATCATCTGTTTATCATATCATTAACAATTTGTCTTGAAATACTGTTTCCAATCATGTTTACATCTTAGATTTGGCTGGAACTGGTCCTATCCAATGTTCATCTGAAAAAAAAATACACCCATATCGCATATCTATAAATCTAACACAATCGATCGACCCGACCATTAAGATGCTCAATTAAGAAAGCCTTTCTAAACTAGAAAAAAAGGCAAAGAAATTCCTCTCTCATTGACAGTGTTTTGCAAAATGGCAACTCACCCATAAAATCTAAATCTACCAATAAGCGAAAAAAATAAAAACTTGATTTATCTTTAACCCATCTCTCGTCCATTAAATCTAGGTGTATAAATAACTTATCCATCTAATATATATTTCTATCCGTAACTCACACATTCATTTAATAACTCATTCATACAATCTAGATATATCAATAAATCACCCATGTAATCTAATCACTAACTCATTATACAATTTTTATGTGTCTATCAATAAGCCACCTTTTAAATCTAGTTCAACAATAACTCACCCTTGCAATCTAGATCTATGAACAATACATCCTACAATCTAGATATATCAATAATCAAATCATATTATCTACATCTATCAAAAGCCCACCCATGCATTCTAGATCTATCAGTAACTCACCCATGCCATCTAGATCTATCAATAATCCAACCATACAATCTAGATCTATCAATAACTCACCCATCCCATCTAGATCTATCAATAACTCACCAATACAATTAAGATCTATCAATAACTCATTCATACAATCAATACATATCAATAACTTATCAATACAATCTGTATCCACATAATAACTATACCCCAGTTTTCCTGAATTTTTTCTGTAACAAGACAGAAATAATTTGATGTTAAATGTTTATATTTCATTGGCTTCATAAAATGAGAAAAATATTCCATTTGTTAGACGGAATCTTGTTTTCTTAAATGTTATTTATAACCTTTCTTCAAAAGAAACATTGACTGTGCTCGTAGAGTACAAAAAAGAATAACCGTGACTCGGTATTATCAAACGTCCTTACCGAGATTAAATAGAAAGAAGATGCTCTTATCCGATCAATAGTTTTTGAAGGTTTAATTGGAAGACTAAATTTTAAAAAGAGAGATTAAATCGTCAGACTCGGACATAATACATACTGAAACTTAGTGGCATAAAATTGGTTACACATTTGGTCATGGTAATGTGGCAATAATGACAGTATTTGACGAGTTATTATCAATTAAAAGATACATATCCAGTATGTAACGATGAAAACGTTGGGCACATTCGGGTGTTTTTCATCCAATTTCAATTTAAAGCTTACATAAAAAAGCTTCATCAACCTACAAACAAAGTAGAATCCTCTAAATCAAAAGACTTCGATTAAAATTTCATAAAAATTTAATTAATAACATTTTGAAAGTTATAACATATTTCAAATTAACAATACCCATGCTATTATAGATTAAAAAATAAAAACTTTTCTCAAAACACGTCAAAGTGCAATAATCTAGAAGAGGCCACAATCGGTAAATATGTACGAAATAAGGAATAACTACAGTATTACATATTTCAACAACTGAAATATTTTGCAAAATTTAACGAAACCAATATAATTATATTTCATTTCTGCTTTAAACTGATATTAATATCTGTGATTCTTGCTTCGCCTTCGTACACTTTTAGCGGTTAGGACAGTTGATGTTTGATTTTTGATACCTCTCATAATCTCATATAAATCGTAACACAATCAACAATATATATTTACATTGCCCTGATTTTAATAAAAGTATATCCCTTGGAATATTTTTAAAAGTGAATATATTTCAAAACTAACTATGACAGGATTATAACCCTGTCCATCTTGAGTATATCTTTGTGAGGTAGAAGACATTGAGTTACATAAAATAAATGATTCAACACAAAAATATCTAGTAAATAGAGCCGCTAAGTAAAATATGGTGATAAAATTGAAATAAAACATTTCCTAATGGTTATTAAAATGGAATCATGAAAACATGTAAATTTGGTAAACATTTGAAAGTTTGCCAATCTTTTGGTTTAGAACATTTTATTGGGACATAATGCCCATACTCAAATAATACCCCGAATTGTGTGTTAAGTCTCAGGCACTGTCAATAACTTGAAATACATTAGACTGACTGAATATAAATAAAAAAAAGATATTAACCAAACATTTTAAGCAGTCGTTTACTCCTCAAAAGGTATGAAGAAAGCTGTCCATAAAATATGGTAACTTCCACAGATCAAAATAATTTCAAATTATCTGGACAATACACAAATAAAACTAAATGATTTACCCTGAGTTTAACTTAAGCATGTTAATGTTTCAAACTTGTCTCGGAAAATACTTAACTGAAATAGTCAACTTGTCTGAAGATGACACAGCATGCAATTCTGAATTACTTGTCAAGTTTCAAGTTCTGTTTTAATGTTTATAAGTCGCGTTTCCGATCATCATCTCAATCAAAAGCAAGAAAAAACATTAAAAGGCTTCTCAACATCCGATTAATGAAATATTCACAAACCCTTGGTGTTAAATTTAGTAAGAAAACATCATTCATTTCACCAAGAAATATAAAATGGTTGAATGGCGCAGTTGGCAATATTAAATCCTTTTCAATAAAAACCTTTGATAAAAGTGGTGAAGCGACCTGTAGTTAAATCAATCATGACTTGAGAATTTCCGGTTTAATTTGAACCAAATGGACACTGAGAATAAAAAGTACCATACTTTACATGATGAAAGCTCAGAAAAGAAAAAAAGAAAGGACGAGGAGTTCAAGAGAATTAAGGAACTATATTTATTATTTATATATTACTATCTTTGAGTCTTCTAGTTGGTCTCCAAAGTTCCAGAAGTTACATGAATTGCAGACTGTAGTTTGTATTATTTATCAGCATATATTCGACTCATAAATTTGCGAATTTAATAATGTACAAGTCATGGTTTGGTTTCAAGAGTTTTCGACATCTATCCTTCGATCTTGAACTCCGTGTTCTTAGACTCCCTACTAATCTACTTGCATAAGGTTTTTAATATGTGATCTTTACAGAATCAATCGTAGGGCGAATATGGCGAGGATATTTTGTTCATAAATGTTATGACTAAGAGTAAGAATATCATTTCCCTCCAGGACCAACTTGAAAATGAGAGTTCAAGGCTAGGGGCAGCCATAAATTGACCTAGATCAAAGGATTATCTGGTCCCGATTTAATAGCTGTTGCACTGATCACATTCCGTTGAAAGGCGGCTGATAAATATTTTTCTAGATCCATAGGAACAGGACCCTGCCATTGAGTACCTGAAGAAAGAATATTTATCAGTATGTAATGAAGTCCATTTAAACACTCGAAGCGTCCGTCCGTATACACCAAATTCGAAAAAATTCGTAAAACAAAGGGTCGATCGAAATATATTCGGTATTTTTAGCCTGGTTATAGTCCAGTCATTCTAAGCTGGAATCGCACAGAACCCGGAACAAATTGCAACAGAAATGCTTTTGGTGGGATTTAGTTCAACATTATTGTGTGTCTAACAAATACAAAATCGGACACATTCTGACGATGGGAAATGTGATTTTTTGGGGGTAAAAATATAAATAATCAATTTAATTCAAAATCTGTCGAAAAGTGGGATTTTAACGACATACGCCTATTTATCGATCAAAATCTACAATGATGCATTTTTTGATGAAATTTTCCCAGAAGGATTAACAAAAAGGTTCATTTCAACTAATAAATCTAATGGGATTAATTTGGGCCAAAATGTCCGATTTTAGATAAAAAGCGGTCGAAAATTGAAATTTTACGTTATAAGCCGGCTTTTTGACCGATTTCGAATAATATGCGTTTTTCAAAAATTAACTGAATTGGATTAACTCCAACGTTGAATTCAACCAATAATCTCAATAAAACGAGATTAATTATGGGATAGTATGGCCAGTTTGACTAAAAATCTGAGGAAAATTGGAATTGCTAAGTCACAAACGGACTTTTTGATACGTTTCTTTTGATGAAATAAATCGAAGTGGATTAAATCAAAGGGTCACTCGCAAAAGATTGTTAGGTAAACTGTAGATTTTTGACAAAAATTTTCGAGAAAGGGGCTTGTAAGTTTGACTGAAAACTGATTCAACTTAAAATGATTTCCATGGAGAGTTCAATTCATAGCAATGTATCTTCTATATACCAAGGTAAATGTTTACATTCATCGAACAAAAAATTATTTGAAACATATATACAGTGTCAATATTCTTTAGTGTTCATTTTCAAAATTACCATCAGTGTCATTGGTAGGATACTCATGCATTGCATTGGTACAGCTCTGTCCGCGACATCCACCACATGCAGTTGAACAATTTAATCCATGTGATCTACAGGAGCACCGTTAGTTATCACAGTCTGTCTTACAGTTACATCGTATTATGTTCAATAGTTGTTCTGGAGCTGCCGGTAAATGAGTAGTTGTTGGCTCCAAGATATTGTTTTCCAAAGGTTTCCATCCCCATTCTTTCCGGTCTAACTTCAGAAGACCAATCCCATGGGTTTTGAATGGATTTCAGAATGATGAAGCTGAAGGACAAGTAGATCGGTATCTTCACCAATTACGAAAGTGATGTTAGTTTTAGCTGATTCAATGGCTGTTCTGGCAATCAAAAGGCAAGCATCACCATCAGATTTGACTGTTTTTATTCCACAAACTTCTAATTTAACGCACAGTTGCAAAATGAATTTATCCTTGTTGATTTCATTTGACAAACAAAGTTCCTTTTTCGATCGAAATATCATATGGTCTTGGATATCTACGGTAGCAATAATGATTCTTTTAGATCTTCTACGATGCGTGTGGTCTTTTGTTGTAGGTCCAGAATTGTAACCATCAAAAACAACTATGCAGTTTGAATATCTCTCAGTCAAATATTGTACATATGATTGGAAAATCTCGGTGTACGTGGAACCTTTCGTCCATGGTATTCGATGGAGTAATGACCAAGCGTCAATAATGAAACAGGTGCTGTCATTGTCAGAACTATTTTCATCAGCATCGCATTCAAAGGATGACCAAATTGCATCTAGAAGAGACGATTTTTGTCGTAGTAATCCAGAAGATTCAAATAAAGATGATAGAACATTACTAAGTTCAAACTCAAAGAGATTTGTTGTGTAAAATTGTAATTAGTAAAATTTTATTTGCAGCTGCAATTAGTCTCTAGAAAAGCTGTGGATCGACTTCATTCTTGATTCTTAAATTTGATTTTGAGCTAATGGGTTTTTTTTGGGGATTTCCTTTTAAAGACAAAATCGTCAACACACTGACCAATCATTGATTTAACAACAGCAGTACCCAACTTCTAAGGATCTATCAGCATTAACATGTTCGTCACTTGTTGTTCCAGTCTCAATGTTTCGAAGTGGGTCCGACAATATAAAGGGGTTTCGTTCCGTAAGAAAATCCACCAGTTTTCCAACATCTGCCACATCTCTATTCTGACGTGATGCACCAGTCTCCTTGTGTTGAAAACTGGTCTCAAAAGCAATATATGCGAAGGTTTGCATTGCAATGTTCATTTCGGCACACTGAGGCATCGACAGTAGCCAAACAGCTCTTTGGTTCTCAGACCACGGGTCAAACCACCATTTGTCTTTAAACTACGCATTAATACTTGTTCAATCGCTAAATCAGTTGAAATCCCCGCCCAGAATTCGTCTTATATAATTGGTCTGTAAATATATATGTGCAGATTGGTGTACTGATTGCGCCCGCTAGCAGCAAGGTATGGTAACATTGATGAGAGAATTTAGGTGAAGACTCCAATTACCCGTTCTTTCGGCAGTGATAAACATACGCAAAATATCCATGTATTGAAACCAAAGTCGGGCTGTCCTATTTGTTTTCTCGTGTAAAATTGTCTTCATCTTTTGGTTCTGTGTAAGTTGAGACAGAAGCTGTTTACCGTTAATAAGATCATCGAATAGATCATTAGCATTTTTAAACGCCACAGTTTTTTTTTTAGAGGTAGCCTTTTCTGGTAGAACATTTAAATCTGTTTCATTTTCATATATATCAGCTTTTATCAAATGTACTATTGCGGTATATACTAGAAAAAAACCACGAACCGCCCTTGAAACGGCCTTTCCACTTAGCAAATGCGGGATAGTATTTGGAGCATATATATTGTTTCTAAAATTTGATTGATCGCCCTTTACAATGACGTCATACATAAAGTACGGTGCACCAATAACGTCATAAAAATTGAAAGGGAGGGGGGGGGGTAACTTATAATTTCGATTAAACTAGGTTCCCAATGTCCGATTCTGACCGATGTTGGATATGTTACTTAAAAATGAATATCCCAATGGAAAATGTAAAAATTATTTCTGTTGCAATTTGGTCCACCTCAAATGCTAGCATGACTGGACTATTAGCTCTGTCAGATATCTGTGAGTTAACTACCGAAAAATGCGTAATAAAGACATTACTTGGCTGTCGTGCAAATATTTCATCACACTACATGCCACTCATTAACTTAATCCGTATAAGAAAGTAGCATGTAAAACTCCATATTTCATTTCGAGCATATTTCTTGAATGGTAAAGATCATAACATATAATTCAAGCATTCGTCCATCTTAAACAATACTATTCACATTCCATCTCTCTCCATCTCTCTATCAACTATATAACTCACCATACTCAATGCTACAGACGGTAAGTAACATCAATTAAAATGCTCTGGCAAGCTGGTTTTGCAAAGACAATGCTGCAAATTCCACGTTGTACGATACGTTTGATCATGACTATATAAGCCTACATTCGATAGAAAAATGAAACATATTTACCTAATAAAGCAGCTAATATTGGAAACCTATCAGCACCGAATATAACTTCTTCTTTATCGTCAACGTGTGCTACAATATACGGTGCCCCAAATGCCTGAAATAAATATCAGCAAAGTACTTGGGTTATTATGCTAAATCCTTTTAATCTTTAAAATGCAAATCGGACTACAGGTAACGCAACGAACATGGTTGTTCACGGGCATGTACTTAGCACAAAAGTCAGTTTCTGTTGTCAGAATTATAACAAAAATATTCGATCAACGACATGTAAAACGACAGACCTCCAGTTTAACTGCTCTTTCTGTGTAGGCACGCAACCTATTTTTTACTGGTAATGTAGACATCATTGATAAGGCTTCTGTAATCTGTGCATCTTCCAATCCAGCTTCTAGACTGGCCTACAAGATTTATAATAGTCAGAAAGGGGCAATGTATTCTTTAATTGATTTCTTCATTCCCACAGCCATTTTCAACTGTTAAATTTATCGCAAAAATTTATTTTCGTCGTATCAATCTATCAAAACTATTTCATCGTATCCAAGCCACCACATAATCATCTATAACAAGCATGCGAAATATGAACCGAATAGTGAATAGGATTTCATATTAATGTCAGAAAATATTTAAAGGTTATCAGAAATGTTAAATGTATTTAGTTATTTCGCCTCCCCCCTCGAAAATCGGCTAAAATTTATTGACAGTCATCGCAAAAGTTACATTACACAACCTCATGATTGTAATGTTTTTTAGGTATTAGAATATGGAATAACGGAATTTCAACTTACATCAACAAAGCTTTCTGGTAAAGTAATGTCTTCATCCTATACAGAGAAAAATATCAATAGAATACAGTGTCCCTTATGTGTCTGTCATAAATCATTTATTTATATATAGGTAATTTAAATTTTATCCAACCATCTTGATTCCCAAAGGAATTTTTGAAGGGACACAAATTTTCGAAATATAACAACCATTATTCTGATGAATTACGTGTTCTATACTTACATTACTCCATATTTTCATCCACAACTGTCGGCTTATTTCTTCTGTTTTACCTATATCCATCATATCCACAGCAGTTATATATCGTTGTGCTTTCAATGAACCTTTTTCAAACATCACTTCAGCAACATTCTGAAATTCAATTTAAACTTTTTATTTATAAGTGGTCAATGAAGTGAGATGGTATAGAACTACATACGTAACTACGTATTGTTCTTACATGAAAATGACACACACGAAAGTAGTTCACAAACATTTTAAATCTACCGGGTAATAAAAAGGTAATTATTTTCATCTAAGACTCCAAATCATATCTCATGCCTTATTGATGGCTCTTAATGTAAAGGGTAGAAATATCTATTAATTTTCTCTGTAATAAACGTGCTTGCATATTAACCTTACGTAGGCTACATGCAAACCTTTTCATGTGCGCGTATTGAATTTTTTTTATTAAAGCCGTATATAGGAGCCAGCAGATCTAGATAGCTTGTGGCCACTCATAATCAATGTTGTTCACAGCAATCAGAAAAATTAGAACTAAATCTGGAAAAAATCCGTTAGAGGACATACATTTAAATGTCTCTACTTCCTTTAAATTATCATTTAACAATATTGTGACATATCTGGATTATTGTACCCTCTGGAGGCTTTAATGGGACTTTGTAATATTCTGCTAGTCTAGTTAAATCTTTATACATGTATTTAAACTTATTGGGTACTAGTCCAGGGGGTCTGTTACCTATAACATAAAAATTCATTTACAATACAAGTTTTATCTATTTAAAAACAGCCCTAACAATACAGGGAATGATGTGCAGTTGATAACACCACATTTAGAACCACAATAACACCACAATAGAATTACTATATGATTGGGCTTCGCTTACTCACGATTCATCAAGAGATGTGACATACTTTTAGAACATGTCTGCAGTAAAAACGGTTGCTAGATTTTCATGAAGACGAAAAGAAGGAAAAAGAAACAAAATGTGAATCTCATTTCAAAGTGAACAGAGGCATTAGTAAAAACGTTTGAACATACCAGATGCCTCCATAATACCACTAAGATAAAAAGGTTTAAATTGTAAATCTAAATTCCAACTTGCTCTGTATCTACATAAGACCTGAAAATTGATAATAATTACAAAGCACCGAAACTTTAATAAACCTAGTTACTTTGAAGCGTACTACATTAAAACCTGAGGGTGTAGATCAAGACTAAGAGACTCGGGGGTCGGGGGTCAATCATATTAATGGAAACATCTCCTTAGCGTGTACACCTTAAAACGCGACATTTGAACCAAGTGATATGTTTATATTCAACAAAACGTAGTTTGAAAATAGTAACAACATTCTCTGATTCAGCAATAACAGGGGTTAATAATAATGTAATATGTATTGGATACGACACTTAATTATTATATAAAAGTTAAAGGGGCGAGTTGGCATATGTCTAAAATTAATTTGGACAAAATGGTATACGTACGATTCGACATTCTGCCACTGGGTGATCTTACCTTGTTTAGGCTACACTAAAATGACACACGGAAGATTATCAAATATGATAATAGTCCCTACCTCAAATGCTAACCAGGAATAAGGTGATACCACATCGTAAAATAGTTCAACAGTTTTCTTTGCTACATTAGCCATTGCATTTAGAATCTCAATAGATGGACTTTGGCCACTCTAGACACTTCTAGTTCGATACTACTGTCTAAGATTAAAGGTGGATAACTCTTGAACAAGATCATATCGATCAATGAGTTAAATCTTATTTTACAGATTTTGTTTCAATGGAAAAACAATTTTAAATCTTCACTTGTGGCTTCGTGAGATAATGTCCATTTTAAGACGACATAACCAGTAATATTTGTCTTTATTCTTTAATTCCTTAAAATTGTACATTACCTGTGTACGATTTGACGGATACGGACACAATGTAATGAAATTTGTGAACGTCTGGAAAATCAAGAATAAGAGGAGGCGCTGTTTTCAATATGGAAGTCTATTTTGGCGAAAATGAAAATTATGATAATAAATCAGTTTTATATGCTTAATTATAAAACAAATGAATTTGCCATGTTAATTAAATGTTGTATTTAGTCCGTCTACATACGTATACTCTGCTGAGAAACTAACTGTAATTGTCTAATATGGATAAATTGAGTATCATTTCTGGTGCCTTGTTTTTTGCAGCTGACATCTTTGCTGTCATCAGTTTGGCAATGCCAAATTGGATCATTTCAGAAGTCGGAGGTAACTTTTAATTGTCACTAAGCTTCAAATTTTCTGACATTTAGTAATGAACTGGCTGTATGAAAAGGGAATGATAAGTATGTTTGCTCAAGCTCACAATTTCTTTTAATTGTTCATGTTAATAATGTCAGTGAACTAGGAAGAAGTACTGGTGTTAGTATTAGAAGAAAGTAGAATTAGGCCTAATAAAGAATCCATAAACTTTTTTTTTTTCAAAAAATTGCGAAGATTTGTCTTTGTGAAAAGTATTGGAAGTAAGATATATTTTTTTTCAGGAAATGTTTATATAGGCCTTCTGCAGACTTGTTTAACAATTTATGGCAGGCCACCTATATGTTTTTCTCCAGAACCGGTACGTGCAGAATGGGTACTGACCTTCATATGTGTAGTTCTGGGAATTTTGTGTATCAGTATTACGGTTATTTTATTGGGCCTGTCATTGTGGGAATACAGAGTAATGAAGTTTGCACGATGGCTGGGATTTGTGGCCAGTAAGTATTTTAATTAAAGGGGATTGTTAAAGAGGTGTAAATGTAAAGTGTATCGAGACAATGATAGCTTCATTTTAAAACTAGCACTAAACCATATTACATATTAAGTGTATTCAATATGTATGTGGTACCAACAATAGCCCTTAAACTAAGTAGTTTGTCATGTCACTAATGATGAGGGCCGTATGATTCTTGTGATTGTTGTAAGTTTACTATGATGTTACACAGTCTTCTGAGTGAAAAAGCAAATAGTGCTAAATGATCCCATCAGTGTCTAAAACACATACAATTTAGAAAATCTCTTTACAATCTCTTTAATTTGGTCTTCCACTGATGTAGTTTAATAAATAATTCAATTTTACTGCATAATATTTTAGTGACATTATTCTGTCTTGCTGCTTTGATATTTCCTTTGTTTTTCATGTTAAATTTAAATGAAATTTATGGTCAGATAGTCTAATGAATTTGAAAAAGAATAGAAATAATTTATATTGTAAAGCTACACAACAGTACTACTTTGCTTCTGTGTTGCTCTATCTTTTTATGTATTTAGCACTTTATTAACAGTGAGAATATGTATAATTTTAGATATAGAGATTATACAAAACTGGTGTACTTTAATGAATAATTCAATTTTACAGCATGTTTTAAAATCTTATATTTTTATTATATTTTAGTGATATTATTCTGTCTTGCTGCTGTGATATTTCCTATTGGTTTTGATATGGATCAAATAGGAGGAGAAGCTTATCAGTTACCAAACAACTTCCGTGTGGGAATATCATATATTTTCTTTGTATTGGCCTTGTGGATTACTGTGGTGTCTCAACTATTCGCTTCTAAAGTTTGTCTCCCACATTTTTGAGAGCAAAGATAAGATTCTATGAGAAAATGCATGAGACATTAAAACATAACATTTCCTTGATTATTTTAATGTGGAATAATTTTCACTGTTGCCAAAACATATTTATGCAAATCTGTGATTTTATTTTATTTGGCAGAACTTTGATCTAAGATCTACATGAATGAATAGTGATTTCTTTTTTATCATTTTGTGTGTGAGCTCTTGTGAAAAAAGAGCAGTTAGTAGAATTTGAGCATAGATATTTTTGAACTTCAGTGAATTCTTATCATAAACAAGGGCAGATAGTTTCTTGATAGTTTCAGTAATTATAGCATTATAAATAAGATTAGACTAGTTATATTCGCATTTTTCTACCACCTTATGATAAAGCTGATTGCATAAGGTTTAAGTTTATAATCTGCTCTACTATAGATGTGTTCAAATATCTTATAATACACTCCTTTTATCATGGGCTTGAATTACCCAAGGAGATTGTGGTCCTTTCCAACATTCAGTCCATGGAAACACTACAATGGATGATAAATATATTATTTTAACATTCACCTGAAATACACTATTTGGAATGTTTTATTTCCTGTTGGAGAATGGAAGGGGGTCTGCATGTATGATTGTTGATTGATAGTATATTTTTCCTATTCTAGTCAGTTATGCAGATTTGCATATGAATGTGTTTTGTTTGTTTATGTTGTCTTCCTTGTCTTAGTCATGGCATACCGTAGTCTGTTTTAAATCATGAACTGAGACATTAAACCAAAGATCATACCATACTTTTTATATATATTATTTGCTTTGTTTTGTTATAAATCATCCATTTTGATTGGTTTTTACCTAATTCAATGATTTTACAGTCCAGAAAAGATTTGTGACCACCCTGTGAATTTCAATAGATAATTAACACAACCAGTCTTCTTTATCAGACAATTAGACAATCCAGATTTGAACAATGTTCCTTACCATTTGATTACCAAAATATGTAATAGACTGAGCTTTTACTGCTTTCAATTGTTACATATGTGAAATGTGAACAGCATCTTTGCCAGGCTACTGTATTTGTTGAGTTATTAACTAGTGAGAAGTATTTTAAAATGATGTCTTATGGTTTTCATTATAGGAAATATATTGCAATAGTGCTGTCTGAGAGTATGCTTCAAAGTGTGTCTAGCATTTTCAAAATTGAACAAATATGGTTTTACAAAATATTTTTGTATAGATAAAATGTCATACGGGTACCTCAATAAACAGAATTATCATTTGATATTATTTCTAAAGCCGAACCAGATCACATTCAAATACACATCGAAATTCGAACAACTGTTGCGAGTATTGCGAGTAAAAATATTTCTGAACATTGAAAATTGATAGATATATTTAAAGGCAAAATATGTCTAAACAGCTTGCAAATCAATCAAAAAAAGAAATTTTCTTATTTAAGTAGATTGTAATTTTAAATTTCTGTTCTTCAAAGAAAAACTATGTGGTGAATTTGTTAGTGATTGTTTTATTGGAATTCCACCTGTATTAAAGATTTTTTTAAAACCATTAATGTTCTTCATACTTTTCATACTTTTATTTATTTCCATCGCTTAGATTTAGAAAAAAATGTGCGTCTGATTATGTAAAACGATTCTCTGCGGATTTTGATACAACCTGCTAAAATTGTTTATTATCACCCATTTAAAACTAAAGCATATCGAAATATATTTAATATGAATTATTGCCTTTGTTCTTTAAAACGCGTTCGATTTTTGGCTCGTAAACACACTACAATGCAAAATTCTTTACAAATTTTGACTGGCTGAAATAGTTAATTATCACGCAATAATGAATGGTATGGAAAATCAAAAATATCGAAAAAAAATTGAATCGTTAGATCTAATGTAGTCTCTTATGGTATATTCAAGCATGGTTAAATAACGAATAAACCCCCTCTAAATCTAAAACAGAAAAAGTCATTTATCGGAATTGTACCACAAATTGTGAATGTTTTGTTCCCGGACTCTTTTTTTATGGATAATTTAGAACATGGGTTATTCGGTTTTATGACGTTTTGTGCAGTATGACGCACATAACAACAAACTGCACGTGCTCTATCGAATGAAAAAGAAGACATCCTTTTTATACGCCCACATTATAATCGTCCGTCCGTCCACAATTGCTTGTGAACGCAATAGAGGCTACAGTTTTTGTCGGATTTAAATGAAACTTGCTGTGATCATTTATATTGATGAGATCTCAAACAAGTTCGAAATTGGCTATTTTTCGATGAACGGTTTTTGAGTTATTGCACTTGACTTAGCCAAAACGCGTCAAAATTGGCTTGTGAACGCGATAGAGACTACAGTTTTCATAGGATTTAAATGAAACTTTCTGTGATCAGTAATATTGATGAGATCTCAAACAAGTTCGAAATTGGCGATTTTTCGATGAACGGTTTTTGAGTTATTGCACTTGACTTAGCCAAAACGCGTCAAAATTGGCTTTTGAACGTGATAGAGACTACAGTTTTTATCAGATTTGAATGAAACTTGCTGTGATCATTGATATTGATGAGATCTTGTACAAGTTCGAAATTGGTGATTTTTCGATGAATGGTTTTTGAGTTATTGCACTTGACTTAGTCAAAACGCCTCAAAATTGGCTTGTGAAAGCGATAGAGATCACAATATCCATTTGATTTGAATGAAATTTGATGAAATCTTGGACAAGTTTGATCATGACGATTTTTGGGTGAACTTCGTTTGAGTTATTGGCCTTGACTAAGTCAAATTGCGTCGAAATAGACTTGTGAACACAATAGAGACAACAGTTTTCATCTGATTGGAATGAAATTTGGTGTGATCATTGAAGTTGATGTCACCTTGGTCAAGTTCGAAATTGACATTTGGATATACTGTTTTTAAGTTATTGCACTTGACTTAGTCAAAACGCGGCTTGTGATTGCGATAGACAATACAGTTTTCATCTAATTTTAATGAAATTTGATGTGAACATTTATATTGACGAGAAGTTTGATTAGACCTAAATAATCTTAGAGTCTTTGCCTGTGTTAAAACAGAAAATATATTTTAAAGTGGGCGTATCTTGCTAGGCAACCACTTGTTATCGTTAACATTAACATTTAACCAATTCATGCTTGAATATACCATTATACCGCAAGCGGTCTCGGGATCTAATGATTCAAGCATGGTTAAATATCGAATAAACCCCATCTAAATCTAAAACAGAAAGTGTTTATCTTCTAATCATTGCCTTGTTCTTTAAAATGCGTTCGATTTTTTTCTCGTAAACACAAGGCAAATTCTGATTTTGACGAAACCAACTGAATTTGCTTATTTTCACCCAAGAATGAATCCTTTCGAAAGTAAAAAAATTCGAAAAATATGAGATAGAAAGTACAAAAGGGATAGATTTTAATGATACTTAGTATTATTGTATATTTATCATCCCAAAAATGACGTGTTTGACTGAAGGTTGAATATTTCAATCCGGTGATTGTACTGTCGACTTTTTGTTCAAATTCAATGCTGCCAGTGGGCTTATATTTCCTTCGCTAGCAAGCTATCCTCGCGAAAAAGTCGACAAATTCAGTTAATCCACATTGAATTATACATGAACTGTTTTAACCGATAAAAAGGGAGCCGCCGTGGCTCAGTGAGTTAGACGTTTGCTCGCTAACCTGGAGGTTCAGGGTTCAAGGGTCGAGAAGAATTTCAGCCCGATTTCCCCTTGCAGCTGTTGCAGGTCGGAGGGACTGACATGGATAAAGCATCTTGTCGTTCGGATGGACAATATACAAAAGTTAGGTAAGCTGTCATGGTCTTCGTCGCTTGTTTTCCTAATTATTGACGAAGAATTTCCCATGCAGTTTCTTTCATAATAATTTTTTTTTACATTAATAATTCTTTAATCAAAAAGTGTTCTTTCACCGTTGTAGCAATGGTAGACCGATCAACTTTGTATTGAATCAAATTCAAACTTGTATTTCGTGTATATGTGTGGGTGGTAATATTAGTCCAATAACCTGCAAATAACAAAAAAATATTAATACCGTTAAATTAGAATGATAAAATCTAATTATAAAAGTATAACTAATTCTATAATGACATATCTGACCGTGTTGACAAGCGCTAACAATGAGTAGGAGGGGGAAAGTGGGTGCAATAATTTCCTCAAAAACCGTAAGAACGAGGTTGGTCTACATTAAACTTCTGAGCGATTAATCAGCTAAAAAAGACCGGACTCCATATTTGTCAAATAGATGCAAAACAAAATATCAGAAAGGTACCTCAACAAGAGCATCTGACTTGTGAAAAATCGAATATTTAGGAGAAACGAAAATAAACAACACACCCGTTCTCATCTTTGCGAATAAACCTTTATCTTATACGGGGCCTACCCCACACTCGTCATTATCTCATACTCTACCTGGATTGAACTTAAGGAAATACCCCTATAAGGTGCCTTGATTTTCTTCAACTGTAAGTCTTTTGTAATCAGCTTTGATACATGCTGAAATATTTGTATTAAAATTAAATACATGATTCAATCTGAGCTGCAACAATATCAGTAATGTGAATTGTGTTGCAAAGCGAAGAAGAACTTATATGCTCAACATTTGATTCTCCGTTAAAGATATTCTGTAGAGGACGCTATCCCTATAATAGACAGACAAGAATATTAACTTGCTAAATGGTATATCATTTCACAGTATAACAATCTAATTTACAAATGTTTCATTTACTCACTGGTTAAAATACCACCGAACACAAATATAACAATCATTGCAATGTTACATTGTATTATTCCATAATCAGAAATAACTTTTCTTAGCCCCAGTGTAAATATCAAGCTACATAACTATAAATAAAATATCATGATTTAATCCTTATTTCACAAAGATTGCAGTGATTTATAAAAATTTATTCCGGCCAGCTTGAATTGAACCGATTACATCCTTATCAAATTGGGCGCAAATCACTCCCTATACATCAATAATAATGATAATAATAATATAATAATGATATCTCAATTTACAATTCGCCTAAAAATAATAAAAATACACAAGTACATGTGCATCAAATGGACAGATCTAGGTTCCGGCGATCAAGTACATGGCCACAAAATAAATATACAATACTCCACGTACAATTTGTTTAAAAATACACAAGTACATGTGCATGAAATGGAAAGATTTTCAACGGACAATTTGTTTATAAAATGGATATAATATATAGTTCCCGCGGCGATGCACCAAGCAGCCGAAAAAAAAACACACACAACACTCCAATGCGCACCCCTCCAAAACACACAAGCAAAGGTGCATAAAACGGACAAACCTACTCCCCGGCGACCAACGTACAATTTGTTTTAAAATACACAAGTACATGTGTAAAAGATAGCTTGCCAGGCAAGGTAACATACACCCACTTCAGCAAACAGAATATTCCATGGTTTTTCATTTAATCAAGGGCAATAACTCATAAACCGACATCTGGAATCGCACCATTTTTTAACTTGTCCGAGATGTAATTAAGATGAATACATATACCAAGTTTCATTCCAATCGGATAAAAACTACAGCTTCTATTACGTACACAAGTAAATTTTGAAGTTTATTCATTTAATCAAGGGCCATAACTCATAAACAGGCATCTGGCGAGATATTATCAAGATGAATACACATACCAAGTTTCATTCATATCGGAAGAAAACTATAGCTTCTATTGCATACACAAGTACATTTTAACCTTTTTTTTCATTTAATCAAGGACCATAAGTCATAAACCGACATCTGAAATCGTGCCATTTTCGAACTTGTCCGAGATATTATCAAGATGAATACACATACCAAGTTTCATTCAAATCAGATGAAAACTACAGCTTCTATTGCGTACACAAGTTAATTTTAACGTTTTTTCATTTAATCAAGGGCCATAACTCATAAACCGACATCTGGAATCGTGCCACTTTCGAACTTGTCCGAGATATTATCAAGATGAATACACATATCAAGTTTCATTCAAATCGGATGAAAACTACAGCTTCTATTGCATACACAAGTAAATTTTAACGTTTTTTCATCTAATCAAGGCCATAACTCATAAACCTACATCTGGAATCGTGCCATTTTCGAACTTGTCCGAGATATTATCAAGATGAATACACATACCAAGTTTCATTCAAATTGGATAAAAACTACAGCTTCTATTGCGTACACAAGTAAATTTTAGCGTTTTTTCATTTAATCAAGGGCCATAACTCATAAACCGACATCTGGAATCGTGCCATTTTCGAACATTTCCGAGATATTATCAAGATGAATACACATACCAAGTTTCATTCAAATTGGATAAAAACTACAGCTTCTATTGCGTACACAAGTAAATTTGAACGTTTTTTCATTCAATCAAGTGCAATAACTCATAAACTGACATATGGAATCGTGCCATTTTCGAACTTGTCCGAGATATTATCAAGATGAATGCACATACCAAGTTTCATTCAAATCGGATAAGAACTCTGGCCTGTATCGCGTACACAAGTAATTGTTGACGGACGGACCGACGGACTGACGGACCGACAGACCGAGGGACCGACGGACCGACGGATGGACAGGGGTGATGGCAATATACGTCCACATTTTCATGTGAGCGTATAAAAATGGACAGATTTATCTTACGGCGATCAAGTACATGACAGCAAAAACCATATATCATTTCAATGTACAATTCGTTTTAAAATACACAAGTACATGTGTATAAAATGGACAGATTAATATTTCAGCGATCAGGTATATGACCACAAAAGTACATATTGTGCATGAGACGATCAGACATCAAAACATACATATATCTTCAAAAAAAAAAAAAGAAAAAAAAATAGAATTGCCAAAGCTTCAGTGCATGTGCTGCGAGCGGGCCATCCAACCCTATTCCATTTTATGTTCTTATTTTGCTATGGAGGGGGAGGTAGGATTTGTCCATTCCATTCCATAAAATTGATCCTTTGAATTTAATACTTTGTTTAATCAAATTGATTCGTGGTTTTTGCACAACAAGTTTTGAATTTATGCTACAATAAGGCGTCTGTTTATAGTTAAAGAGGCTTAGAAGGTAGGAACGCGACAAGTTGTTTAGAGTTTTATACACACATTTATATGAATTAAAATTATGCCTGGTTTTATTGTAAAAAATATTAAGCCTTTTAAGATTCAGTGACAAATCAGTATTATACTTAGAACCAAGAATTAATTTAAAAGCAATTTTTGTTGCCTGTGTAAAATATCGGCCGATGCAATGTCGTGCGAATCCCAAATAGTTGAACAATAATCCAAATATGGTTGAAAGTGACATTTATAAAAAAATAGATCTATATTTTTCAGGTAGGCATGATCTTTCTTAACTGATGCAGTTGAAATAACTTAGTATTTAAAATTTTAGCAACGAACTTTACGTGTGGAGTCCATGAGAGATTTCGATTCACAATAACACCTAGTAATTTAAAGTTTTCAACTTGTTCAATAAATTGATTATTAAGTTAATTGATAAATCTGCTGAATATCTTCTTTTTCGAGCAGTTGTAATAAACATACATTTGGTTTTATTTTCATTAAAATCATGACATTAAAGGAACACCAGTTCAAGATTGCATCAGTATCTTGCAATTTTAATTGTATGCCAGTAACCGATTTACCAGAAGTATAAATCGTAGTATCATCCGCAAAAAAGATCACAGTTAGAGTTAATATGCAATGGTAAATCAATAATATAAAGATTAAACAACAAGGGACCTAAAATTGATCCTTGTGGTACTCCATACTTTATACTGCGAGAAGAAGAAAGATTTCTATTGACGCAACAACGCTGAGTACGATTCGATAAGTAACAATTTATGAAGGTTATTAATGCATTCGAAAAATTGTATAGTTTTAGTTTTTCAATAAGTATCTCATGGGAAATCAAATCAAATGCTTTTGTAAAATCAAAGAAAATAGAACCAACCATAGATTATTATTTACTGAATCATACACGATTTCAATTATGTTAGTCAGAGCTGTTTGACAAGAACTATTAGACCTAAAACCAGATCGGTGCGAATACAATCACTTATTATTATTTAAGAAATTATTGATATGTTTTGAATAATGTCTTTCAAGTGGTTTAGATACACTAGATAATACAGAAATTGGTCTATAATTATTAGGATCAGATTTAGCGCCGGATTTATACAGTGGTAAAACTTTTGCTTCTTTAAATTTATCAGGAAATATATTAGCATCAATGCATAGGTTATATATTATATGTGTCAAAGGACTACTTAACGTAAAAGCACCATATTTGAGAAATTTAAGTCGCCAATTAGCTTCGAATGCACAATAGTCTAAATCAAAATCATAAAAGTTGGTATGATGCAATTTGGAATAGTTATACCCACTTTTGCGCAATTGTGAATTTCCCGGCGGGTCGGCTTAAAAGCTACAACTAATATTTACGTTTGTCATGGCTGTAAGCACACCACTTGGTATGCTGTCTGGTTCTGGATACGTTACTTCTGCGGCAAACTCATATCCTACCGGTAAAAACCCAGTGACAAAAAATCTATAAAATAAAAGTTCACCAGTTTACTTATTGCCGTTTTTTGTATGAAAAACACACCAAAAAACGAATTTATTAAAATCAATTTTTTTACGGGAAAAGCAGAAACATGTTAGAGTAAGTATTGTGGCCGGGTTGCATATAATGAACGCATATCCACATTGTTGCGAAAAACTTGATGCAACATTGTTTTTCAACATCGTCTTCATCTTGCGCATTGTCAACTTACTGAATTAAACTCACCCAAGTATTCCAGCAGTAATAAAAACAACCCATATTTTATTTTGGTCAATAGTAAACGTAAATAAAACCATAGATAATGTGGATAACCAGTACAATGTTACGGAGGTTCCTCTAAACATTGAAATTTTATGTACAATGTAGTTGTTATTAACAATTGCTTCGATTTTTCATCATAGTAATTTCACGTATTTGTAAATGAAATAAAAAAATACCGACTAAGCATTTGGGAAATAATCGACCTAAACTTGTTTCATACATCAATAAAAATATCCCGAGCGGGGTGGGAGATATCAGTCTTTCCGGTCATAATGATACTTCTAATGCATCGTGGAATGGCATTTATATATACAAATATATATATCGATAAACGAACATAAATATCAAGTCAAATTATGTTATTTTAACAATAGTATGAAATTGTATGTAAGATATTAAGCAAGCATGACACTTTCAAAGAATACACTGTCACCATCTTCATAAATTGAATAACCCAACGCTAATCTTGAAGCGTGAAGTAGTTTTACAATAACCTAAACAATATTTTCAATTGTAAAAAAATATCTTAATCTTACTTAAATGTTTTAAACCTGTCAAGCCATAAACCAGCTAAAATAGACGAAACAATTCCAGCTAGCACAATAACTAAACCAATCCTTCCAGCATTTACCTCTTCATTCTGCAAGTAAAACAAGATGTGCTGTGCTGTGAATGTTTTTCTGTCTAAAGTAAGATGATCTGCTCATTTGTGTAATCCATTGTTGAAATGTTCATAATGTCAAAATACTTATTAGGATATTTAAACATATAATTTTAAACCGTTCTCTTAGCAATATAATGCAAATGAGGTCAAAAGAAAATGAGATTGTTTAAAAAGATAATACTAAATTGATGTAAAAATATGGTTTGAAGAGTTGGAGCGATAATATGATAAGAAAAATTTGTTTTATTACGGTATCATAATAAGTATTAGACAATTTAGCAGAGCATTTTATCTTGACCAAAAACCCTTCCATGTTGTGTTAACTATAGTCTACAACTTGACGACAACTTAATATCCATCTTATTAATTTTAAATGTTTTTTATGATTAACAGTCAATATTTACTTTATGCTCATTTAATTTAAAATACTTCACAAATGGTTACTCAGCAATAATTATATAATTAATAAACAAAACTGGCATGATAATTATAATTGAACATAATACATTATTTCATCGATTCTTTAGAAGAGACTTTTGATTAAAGGGGCCCAGGCTTTATTTGTTTCGGACAATCATCCGACAGCCTCAAACACATGAAATCTTTTATCTAATCAGAAATAGTCTACAGAGCTTACCTTTGAAATTTGAGCCTTCAAATCCATGTGCATCCATAATTATCCGTGTTTGAAAAATCATAATGACTTAATAAATTACGAACGTCCCGCCATATTGGAAAACGGTTCGTCTTGATAATCAAAGAGTTATCCTTCCCGTCGTGCAATAGCGGTCATCTATATAAACAGACTACAACGCATTTTTCAACTGTAGACTTTGTCAACAGGACACACAATTTTCAGACTGACTGGAGACCAGCCGCGTACAGCACGGAAAAAAATGAAAAGTGAAATTTTTTGTTTGAGGCATATTTCAAGGTATTTTGCGATTTTCTCAGAGCTTGATTATTTCTGAGGACTGTTTAAATGTAACAAAGGCCCAAAACGAGCCCTAAAAATCAAGCCTGGGCCCCTTTAATTTACTATATTAAACATATTTACTTACCTGATGATAATAATATTTACTTACTTAATGATAATACATTGTAGTATTTACTTCTTTATGATAACAATATTTACTTGCTTAATGATAATACATTGATATATTTACTTCTTGATGATAATATAACATTAAATTTCTTACTAACTTGATGATGATAATATTACTTACTTGATTATAATATTATATCACAATGCTTACTTATATGATAGTAAATGTAATATTTACTTTTTTGGTGTAATGTTCTATTTTGCAAAAATGCTAGCCTACTTTATGATAATATTTACCTACTTGATTATATCATTATTTAACAATGCTGATTAAATTGATGATAATTTGTACTTACTTGATAATAATATAATACTATGTTATTTAACAATGTTGCCATGGCATAATATACACCAGTTATTAAACCTGAAATATCAATCATGTTTTCTATGTAATTTTCTCTGTTAAACTGAAGAAATACTTTCTCTTAGAATGGACATAAAATTTTAGGTCTCAAACCTGTTGGACTTGTCCCATGCCTAAAGATTAGAATCTCTATATAAAACTTTATAATCATATATAATTATATCATATAGCGATTTTGTCAAAATACAGACTGTTTACATAAAAATATAACTCAAATAAAACCGAAAACTAATTTCTTAATAACATTTAAAGTATTTATAGCATGGTATAGGCAATTTCTTTAATCTTCCGTTGTATAAACAGGTGTGCGGCGCAAAGCCGATGTATAATCATTGATATCAGCTTAAGCTGGCAAGGACTAGTAATTGACCACCACCATAGCCGTTGTATAGGTCGTTTAAATCGAAGTTATAGCACTATTTACTCTGTAAATGAATATAAAAGACTACCACTGACAATTAGCCCCACCTTTAGCACGTGTTTCAACAAACAATACAAAATAAATTGTATTCACATCATCATTGTGTACGCAATAGATTATTTAAATTACAATAATTGCAACTCACATTAGTTGATTTTTGCAAAATAATATCGTCAGAAAATAGAGCCATATTTAGTCACTCAGATGTTTATGTAATGTAACAAACACACTGTTATGGATGTAACAAATATGACTGGATTATATACAGCAATTCACGTGCAATAGTTTTTACATAAGACGAATCAAGAAGCAGCCCATTTTACCCCTGTCAATCATGTTATAAGCAATTTTTAGGCACGTTTTGATTCGTTAGCCGATTGTATTGCCCCATGGGCTGAATGTTAGACAGCACCATGGCCTTGGGTATTGGGCCTTATTCTGACCCATGTAAAATAAAGAGTTTACTATTATTATTAAACCGGTAACGTCGGAATTTTGGATGCGCGCGCAATTTGAAATGGCGACTGACCGATTGAAATTCTTTGAATAAAACTTTGACTCAACCACAGTCGTGACATGAATGGTGTAAGGGGATAATGATGGTATGACAGAAACGTCCATCTTTCCAAATAAATCGAGGTTTGATGGATTGGAGGTATGTAAATACGTTAAATCCCAAGTTTTGGTGCCTGCTTTTTCTGACGCTGGAAATTGCTATAAGGACTCAGTCCACTAATTTATTTGCCATCTGTTTCCATGCCAAATCACGAAATTTAAACTGCTATAACTTTTTCCAGAAATCTCGTTGAAAACTTTCCAATATGTCACATGAAAGCCTTGCCAATACTTAGTTTCTGTACAAATTTCAACATCCACTTGACTGTCACTGCACACAAAACCACTATTTTAAGAAATAACCTTCCGCCAATTAAATTTCTCATTATCTTGAAAATTCCGAAAGAAAATGCAATTTTGGACATCAAATTTCAAATCTAGACCGAAAATTAGTCCAAAATGGGCATGCAAAAACCCCCAAAGGAAGGGAGAAAAAGGATTTCTAAAAATAGAACGGACTAACATTAGCATAAAATGTTTTACTGGACAGAGTCCTATATGTTGGCTAGTAATTTATGATAAGTGTTCAGCGGTCCACTCTGTGACTCAATATTGTACCCTCGTTTTGATAGATAAAAATATTTCTGCTATGAACTCACACGTGTTATTTCTTTATTCAATATTCTCGTATGATCAGCCCTTACAGACGCCTTGGGCCAACCTTAATTATTACCAAGAACATAACATGGTGTCAGAACTTACTACGGACACAGGATATATCATAAACAGTGAGTACAACTTAAAATGACAGATTTATCAGGGCTTCCAATCCCCAAGATGGACTGAGAGAATTCAAACTTACCTGAATCTTGGAGGAAATTTCAGACTACGGTAGAATTAATGTTCAGAGGACCCCTGGCAGCCATAGAAGAGCAAGTTCACGTTACATATTTACTATTATGGGTAGGAGAGAGGGGAAGAGAAATCGCCAATACATGGACAGAAATGAGTAATGATCGGAAGAGATTAGACCCACATTTCGAACGGTTCAAGGATACGTTTAACCTAAGCCAAATATTTGCAAGATATAAATTTAATCTGGCAACTCAAGCAGCTGATTCCATTGAACAGTTTGTCACGAAGTTGAAAACATTATCAAAAGAGTGCAGCTTTAGCAACCCAGACGCAATGATAAGAGACCGTATCGTATTTGGTGTGACTGAAAAGAGAGCCAGAGTGATACTAATAAATGTGGGAGCAGACCTGACTCTCAACAAAGCGGTACAAATCGTTCAATCATATGAGTATAGCGAAGTTCAACATAAAACTATGAAAGGCGAAGTCAACCAAATTAGAACCAAGACCGAGAGTCGAGGTCGAAACAAAGACGCTAAACACGAATGACAACCACCCCGGGAGAATGAATGAGCAGACACAGACATCTAATTGCAAAGAATCAAGAATGAAACCTAGAGGTAAAGGACCCATCACAGCAGAATGCAGTAGATATGGGTACAATCATAATCGAGACACCTGTCCTGCTAAAGGCAAACAGTGTGCTAAATGTAAGAAATACAACCATTGCATAAACAATGCAAGTCAGTGCATAGCTTAAATGTCAATTCTTCAGGTTCAAGCAGCTCAGACGAGTTTGTTATTGACCAAGTATTTTGCGAGATTGAATTAGTTTCGCTTTACAAGCGCAAATCATTTAAGTTTAAGACTGATACAGGTTCACAAGTTAATACTTTGATACTTTAAGGTTTAATGAATATCATAACGTTCAGATTACCCCAAGTTACAATAGGCTTACTTCATACAGTGGCCAATCTCTAGTTTCATTAGGATGTTGTTAGATTAGATGTACGCATGCCCAAAAGTCTTTATTTGTGAAATTTCATATTATTGATACAAATTCATCAGCTATATAAGGTTTGACAGCATGTTTGGCATTTAACCTAGTAAAGCAACTTATAGCACAAGTCCATCAAGTGAATGTCTGTCGATTCCAAACAAATGCCAGACTACGGACCAAGACCAAACAGAATCCCCAAAGGCGCTCAACAAAGAAAAAGTACTGACAGATTATAGCGACGTATTTGAAGGGATAGGGAAATTTCCTGGTGAATGCACCATACAAATTGACCCACAAATTCCTCCAGTCATACACCCTCCACGTAAAGTACCTATTGCACTCCATGACAAACGTTCACTAGAGCTGGCCCGCATGGAAGCTTATAGCATTATAGCTATATAAAGTCACAGAACCTAAACCATTGGTAAACTCCCTCGTTGTAGTCGAATCAGGAAGTGGCAAATTAAGAGTATGCCTTGAACCAAGGGACCTAAATAAAGCGATCCAAAGACCACACTACCCCATTAAGACGTTAAAAGACACTCTTCGTGAACTCTCTAGAGCTAAGGTGTTCACCAATCTTGATCTTCGCAGTGGATATTGGACCATTCCCTTGACTGGTGAGTCATCATAACCACATTTAGTACTCCCTTTTGGGCTCAAGTCATCGTAAGACGAATTTCAAAGAAAAGTTGATGAATGCTTTGAAGGTTTTTCGGGAGCGATTGTACTGGTAGATGATATACTTGTTTATGGGAAAACCCAATCTGAGCATGACCAAACCCTTAGAGAAGTTCTTGACAAAGCTTGACAAACAGGACTTAAATTTAATCGAGACAAACTGCAAGAAGCATTTGAAAAGGTAAAAAATATGCTCATCTCTAATCTCAGATACTTTGACCCGTCCAAACCTATTACACTCCAAGTCGACGCTTCTAAGCATGGTCTAGGTGTAGCCCTCATGCAAGAAGGCAAACCCATTGCATATGCCTCCAAATCACAAACCCCTAGAAAATATGATTATTCCCAAATAGAAAAGGAGTTATTTGCGATGGTTTTTGGATGCAAATGATTCCATCATTATATATACGGCTGTAAGGATACCGTCCAATCAGACCACAAGCCACAAATACCGATTTTCAAGAAACCATTCAAATTTGCAACAGAATATGGTTTCATGAATGCTACCTCTAGACCTAGATACCCCCAACCAAATGGTCTTCATCACGAATCCTATAACGGCCCAGTATTCCATCGACCTCTACCATCTACCAATCGCCGACCACCAACCAATGAAGCCATTTATATCCCAACCCACCAACGACCTACCCACAACACTGCCTATTGTTACTTTGGTCCCTAAAACGTAAAGAGTCAATACTTCCCTACAAGCCATGCAAGGCAAAGCATAACGTCAAATTGGGAATCATCGAGGATAAGGCACAGCCCATTAAAATGGTACGTAACTGAAAGTTCATTTTTATCTGTATTGGAATTCCACATACGGAGTAACTCCCCCAGTTGATTTATTGAGTGCTTTAGTAACCTATTATGAGTCGTTCCTCCACATAAGGAATAACTCCTCTAGTTGTTTAATTGAGTGCCCAAGTAGCATATTAGGAGTCGTTCCTCCACATACGGAGTAACTCCTCCAGTTGATTAATTGAGTGCCTTAGTAGCCTATTAGGAGTCGTTCCCCCACATACGGAGTAACTCCTCCAGTTGATTAATTGAGTGCCTAAGCCGCCTATTAGGAGTCGCTCGTCCACATACGGAGTAACTCCTCCAGTTGATTAATTGAGTACCTATGAATTAGGAGTCGTTCCTCCGCATACGGAGGTCCCGTTGATGAATGCTCTACAGAAGAGGCCAAAGTAAACGAGATTGATGTCCCAAATCAAGGAGTCGCTCAAAATATATTACCCCCTTTTATGAATGATTTGTTAACCAATGCCAGTAACGTATTGAACCCTGATCAAAGGCCTATGTACAACGCCTACTTTAAATTTAAACATTTATTTTCTAGCTCTAAGAGTGATATCGGAGAGACCTCATTATCCGAGCATACGATAGATACTGCAAACTACCCCCCAATTAAACACGCTCCACGAAGAGTTCCCATTTCAAAGGTTAAGGAAAGAGATAGAAAATATGGCTAACCAAGGTGTGATTGAGAGATCAGACAGTCCATGGTGTGCACCTGTAGTTTTAGTACAGAAAAAGGACGGATCCCTTAGGTTTTGTATTAATTATCGTCGCCTAAATGAAGTCACCATCAAAGATTCACACCCTATCCCAAGAATTGATACCACTTTACATGCTTTATCCGACTCCGGATGATTTAGCACCCTTGATTTAAGGTCAGGCTAAGGTTAAAGTTGCGCCAGCTGATAGACATTAAACAGCATTTTCTGTACCGGGTTGTGGATTGTGGCAATTCATCCGTATGCCGTTTGGTTTATGTAATGCTCCAGCAACGTTTGAGAGATTGATGGAGAAAGTTTTATCAAAGCTCTCTTGGAAGATATGTATGATTTACCTTGATGATGTAATTGTCTTTTCCAAGAGTTTTGAAGAACATATCGAGAATTTGGAATTGGTATTTAAACGTCTAGAGATGGCTAACCTTAAAATGAGTCCTGATAAATGTGTGCTTTTTAAGAAGAAAGTAAAGTTTCTTGGACACTTAGTAAGCTCAAGTGACATATCAACTGACCCCGATAAAATAAGCTCTGTTTTAGACTTGCCCAGACCCACTTCTGTTAAAGAGGTAAGATCGTTCTTAGGGATTTGTTCCTATTATAGACGATTCGTATATAAATTTGCTGATATAGCAAAGCCTTTACATAGACTAACAGAGAAGACCCATAAGTTTATATGTTCCCAAGAGTGTGAAGAACCATTTGTTTCCCTAAAGACAAGTCTCACTTCTCCTCATATTTAGCCTTCCCAACAACCGATGGTAAATTCATCTTGGGTACTGACCATCGTGAACGGAAATACTGTGTTACTGTGAACATTAAACATTTTCACCATTATCTGTATGGGCAAGAGTTCAAAGTTAGAACGGATCATGGTGCTCTTACGTGGCTAATCAAAATCCAGAAGGTCAAATAGCTCGGTGGTTTGAATTTCTGGCTACATACCATTTTTCTATTGATTAACGAGCTGGCAGGATCCACAATAATGCTGATGCACTATCAAGAAGACCCTGTAACCATTGCTTAAGAGCCGAATTGAATTGGGACCTGTCCAATGATTGTTCTGAACAGAAACAAATCTTGACAGTCGATGATAAACCGCAAACTGTACGTGCAAGCCATCTTCTTCAAGATGATTCCGAATCAACAAAAGCTATCCCCGTAAATGGGATTTGTCATTTTTTGATATTAAAGAGGAACAATCTAGAGATACAATTTTGAAAGAGGTTATTACCTGGGTCTCAAACAATACAAAACCATTATGGTCGGAAGTATCGGGATCAAATGAGGGTACCAAATATTATTGGCAACGTTTTGAATCACTAACCATACAAAACGATTTACTCTTTCATAAATGGGAGCCCAATCAGTCAGGAAAGAATGCAATATTGCAGTTAGTAGTCCCTAAGACCCTACACAGAAGTATTATCACAATTACATAACAGTATAACTGGTGGTCATCTTGGAGTTCAGAAAACCCTCAGTAAGTTTAGAGAAAGATTCTTTTGGTATAGGATGTCTGCTGAAGTAAAATCGTGGATTAGGGGGTGCTTAAAATGTGCTGCAAGAAAATCGCCTAATAAAAAGGCCAAAGGTCCACTTCATAGTGTCAAGGTTGGAGAACCGATGGAACGTTGGAAGTAGAGAACCATCATCCTCCTCATCTTCATCCCCAGCATCTTCTTCGTCGTCAGCATCTTCTTCGTCTTCAGCATTGGCAACACCTATGAGCTCCCCAGTCAAAAACGATGTACCGGTACCCAAAACCCCAGATAACAGACTGACCCTTTCAATGTTTGCAACCCCAGAAATAGCTCCAACTTCGAATCCGATTACCGCTGGGAAGTTTATGTACGATGCAACTGATAAAACTGTCATCAAGTTACAGCAACTAAACAAAGATCAACACCAAAGAGTTGTCTTAAATATTGGTGGAATTAAGTTCCTAACATGTCAAAGGACCCTGAAACGAATTGAAAATACACTTTTAGCAAAAGTGATGGAAGAAGATGCCCAAATGAACCTTATAATAATGAGATGTGCATATATTTTTTTGACCGAGACCCAACTAATTTTAGCACAATACTGAATTATTTAAGAGACCCATCAAGTGTACTCCCTTCAGACGAAACCAAACGTGGAAGCTACATTTTATGAAATTGATGAATTGGTTAGTAAGATTGAAATGAAATTAAAACTTCAAAGTGACACTATCACAAGTTTTGACACAACAATGTTTTTTTTTGTTCCTTATTGTTAACTTGATAAACTTGAATTGGATTTTTACTTGTTAATCATAAATATTTGTCAATTTTGTATTTTGAAGACTTTTAATCGGGACGAATCTTTGATAGAGATTTTACCGGAGCCGATTTTTAAAGAAACTGCTAATATGATAAACAATATTCTTGCCGACTTAGTTAAAACAAGTCATTTAAAACAGAAACAATATGACTATCTTTCTGCCAAACCTGATTGCCGCGAGAGACACTTATACACTTTGCTTAAAATTCATAAGAATCCTACCAAGGATTGGTTCATGCCTAATAGAATCCCTAAAGGCCGCCCGATTATCTCTGACTGTGGTAGTGAGTCTTATGCAGTGTCAGAATACATTGATCATTTCTTATTACCACTAGCATGTCAACATCGAGCCTACCTCAAGGACACAACTGTTTTTGTCAATAAAATATAAAATTTCAAAGCCCCTTCAAATGCTATTTTAATTTCTAATGACGTAACTTCTATGTACACCAATATCGACAACACTACTGGCTTAATGGCAGTTCGCAAAGCTTTTGATACAAACCCAGATACAGACAGACCCGACGATGCAATTCTACAGTTTTTAGAGATTTGTCTTAGTCGCAATGATTTCACATTTAATGCTAAAACATATCTACAAACCTCAGGTACAGCCATGGGCAAACGATTCGCCCCCTTCATACGCAAACCTTTTCATGGCAAAGTGGGAACGTGAGGTATTACCCCTTTGTCCATTTGACCCACTTTTTTATGGACGCTTTTTAGATGACATTTTCATGGTTTGGACTTACTCCATAGAACAATTTTGGCAATTTTTTTAAATCCTCAACAACCACCACCCGTCCATCAAACTAACGGCCAACGTCAGCTACAAAAGCATAGATTTTCTCGATACCACTGTTTTAAAAGGAGATTTCATATCAGAGACTAATAAATTAGCTATTAAAGTATATTTCAAAGAAACCGACACTCATCAACTTTTACATAAGAGCTCATTTCATCCAAACATACATTTTCTGGAATAATTAAGTCACAAGTTTTACGATTCACCGAATTTGCACAAGGTCTTCTGAATTCAACCAAGCCTGTACGATTGTTTTCTCAAAACTGAAAGAGCGTGGATACTCTAAACGATTTTACGAAACATAAAAAAATCCACCTTAGCACAGATTGCAGCTAAAAATAGACTTTATGCCGAAGTACCTCCAGGCTTAAGGAGTGCCCCGTGTATGTCAACCAGATGCAAAACATGTCCCTTATATCAGAAACTCTATATTTTCTAAGTAACTCTACGAATAAAAGATACCCGATCCAAGAGCACCTAACATGCGAAAACTCGAATAAACTTAATTTCATGTAAAAAAAAAAAAGTCCCAAACAATATATCGGGGAAACAGAGAACAAATTACGCACTCGTTTTTATGCTCACAGATCAGATATTAAATTAAAAAAGGACAAGCCTGTTTCTAATCATTTCAATCTTGATGACCATTCGCCTGACGATCTCACCCTAACCCCAATTGAGCGCATAGAAATTGACTTGCCCGAAGATGAAACTACCAAATTCTGTCAATCTGGAGAAGCCCATTGGATTGAGACATTAAATACAGCAAGACCCATAGGACTTTATATTAACCACAGTGTAGGCATAGCACCCTTTGTAGTTCCATTCAATACAACCAGTAATAAAGCAAGCAAGATAGTTCAAACCCATTTTAAGAGTCTTCAAGGGAAATTTCCTCATGTTTATAAACAGGTAGTGGCATATTCAAAAAATCAGAACTTAAATAACAACCTTGTTCATAGCAAACTAAAAACAATCTGTACTTAACAGGTACTATACTTCTCGCCCATTGGTTGAGTTATTTTTTTAAAATTTCAGATAAGAAGAGAAGAAAATCACCCAACAGATCCAGATCCCATTTCTCAATAAAATATTTGTTCTACCCTAGGCCTGTACATCTGGGAGATTCAATCCCTCCCTTCCCCGAAACCCAGCCAACAGAAAAACCTGTACCCATTTCTGCTGATACATCTAGCCCCAAATGCTATGTTACTAGAAGTGGTAGAATTAGTAAACCGAGAGAAATTCTTGCTTTATAGTTTGATTATTAAAATTTTGAAAATCTTGATTATTTTCTTATTTTTCTAGTCATTATTTTAAGTATAAATGCTATATTGTAATTTTATCAGATACCAAAAAGGGAGATGTTATAAGTGGGCTATTGATTTATTGTAGTTGTGGCCCTACAGTTAAGTGGTCCACTCTGTGACTCAATATTGTAGCTTCGTTTTGATAGATAAAAATATGTTTGCTATGAACTCACACGTGTTATTTCTTCAATCAATATTCTCGTATGATCAGCCCTTATATACGCCTGGGGCCAACCTTCATTATTACCAAGAACATAACAGAAATAGAGTCAGCAAATTTGGGACTAATATAAACTGGACCGGACTGCTTCCTGCCCCCTCCTTAACTGGACGTTGTGTATTGGTTCATGACATATTCAAACTGACTTACCATACGATATTGATATCAATATAAATGATGGTTGTTTGATTAATATGTGTAATGAATGACGATAATCTACGGTGTTGATTCCTTTTATAATAGCTAACTGAGCATAACTTGGGGGTAACTCTGGTTTCTTTTCTAAAACTAAAAAGGGTAAATCATTAAATTAGGTAACATACTAGTATAGTGAAAAAACAATTTTAGTTCCAACGTACGTAAAGAGTAGAGCGCAACAATCGTATTCAATCTTGAAGAGTGGTCGTCGCTTGGATGTTCATTTTCTCAGTTGATAAAGATCATTACAGTATCTAATATTAGAATACGAGATATTCAATTTAGGTGAAATTAGCATAATATTTAATGGATTGCGATACAGAACAAATTTCTATATATCAGAAACACCCCCCTCCCCCTTTCAACAGCAAAAACTAAAGTAGATACAGGTGAAAACAAGGCTATTGAGAACAACAGACACGCGTTTTAACTCCATCTGAAACACCTTGGACCACCAATAAATCTCGTTATAATTTACTGTTTATAAGACATATAGAAATAGGAGTTGCTAAAAAAGCACAAGAGCACATCATGTGCTTCTCGTGATAATTCATAATTTCTACAGAATGGTCCACTGATTTACTTCTGGCCAGTAAATGTAAGTTTCAGTTTAGCTTTTCTTTATACCATCTTTTGAATGATTTTGAATTGATAAATGAAATAAAATGGAGTTTTGCCCCCTTCAACTGTTCTGATTCTTTTGCATTCTACTTACAGATTAAATTCAGTAGCATTATTAATGTAGCTACTGCAGCACCCATATAAAACATTATTCCCAACCCTACACCAGTATCATCTAAATTATCACTATTTGGTACTATCATTGGTGGAAGTAAAAAACCCATAGCCATACCAAACTACAAATATATAATTTCCTTTAAAGACATAGCAACAAAAATGATCATTTGTTTTTTTTTTTCATTTTCTGAAAGTTTTCAAGCAAATAAATGTATAAGAGACACGTACTATTCCAGTCCGAAATTTGTGATTGTTGTATTTTCTAGAAACAAGAAATGCTACGGAGATCGACCAAAAAGAAGCTAAAAGTGTTTTCAAATATTGATACAAGATAATTTCATTGTGGTCAAAATGAAACTTCAAGAAGACAATGTTTTGAGTTTGATTAAATATTACCTGGTTTGCAAATACACCAATTGCTGTAGCAAGGGACACTTCATCGGCACCAAACCACACTGCAGATAACTGAGGTGCGAAACTTTCAAGAAACACATTAGACAAAGCATTTAATACTTGAGCTATCATTAAGATGTAGAATCGGTCGGGTTGAACAGCAACACATTTAATCCAAGAGGCAAAGCAGTTTAATATTACCCCGAATAGAATATTCATCTTTAATCCATATTTATTCAGTAGCCATAATCCAGGCAAAAAGAATACAACATAAATTAACATGTATACTGAGGCAAGCCAGTCCACATAACTAGCTTTTTCTTTATCGTCATCTGGTAAACTTTCATTATAATATCGTATCATTATATTGTTTATAATGTTCATATGTACAAACTGGTAAGCATTGTGCATAGAATATAAAGAAAAGAGGCACAATATGGCCCATCTTCTTTTATATACTCGAATACCGTTGTTCGTTGGGATGATACCATTAGAAGCATCTATGTTGGTTAAATCAATTCCTTGCAATTCCTCCGTATACATCCGACGAGGTGTTTCGTCAACTAACTTCATGACGAGAGTCAGACATTCCAATAGGAAATAAACTTCAATGCTTAAAGACTAAATATAATATCCACACGTTAATCAGATAAGAACAATATGAAAATGAATTTAAATAATGAAAATTATAACAAATTAATGTTAAAGGATACGGTGGCTCACATACGACATGACTTACTTTTTTATTGTGAATTTAAAAATTTACTTTGAATTACAAACTTTAATTTTGAATTTAAAAAAATTAATTTACCTAAAAACTTTTATTTTCACATATGTGGAAATAGTTTCCACCTAGGTGGAAGGAGGTTGATAATGCTTCTAGTTTTTAATTTAAAAAAAAACATTTTCTAAGGTGAAAATTATGTGATATTTCTGTAATATATAAAAAATACAAAATAACAGGATTTATGAACCAAATTTTCACCTAGGTGAAAATATGTACTTGTATTACATATTTAAGTTTTCAATCAAAGGCTGCAGAAATTATCACCTGATTTTCGGAAATTAAACTTTTTGATTTAAAGGTGAAAGTCTAGAGGGAAATAAATGTTTATAATTCAAAATAAGAGTGAATAATATCGTATGTGAGCCACCGTAGAAGGATGTTTTAGCTAGTTGTGCATGAGGTTAAATGCGTTGACCCATCTAAGCAACCATTAATCATTTATTTATCATTATTTATCTTTATTGATATTTTTATAAATTCAACATTCTGTCATAATATTGTACATAATATGTTAAATAAAAGTAATATTGATCTTGAGCTTTTATATTTAAAATATGAAAATCTTCGAGAACTCGAGAGACTGGAAATGTGAGAATTTGCATGCACTAGAAAGTGAATGCACGTGCGTGAAAATTTATAAATTGAGTGATTGTTGAATGATAGTTGGTTAAGGCCTGTGTCCACATTCGCGTTTTCAGGAGCGTTTTCACGCCACGTAATACGCGTCGGAAAACGCCTGATATGACTCTGCGTAATACGCTGCGTCGTACTATGTCCACATTAGCGTACTCGGAGGCGTAATTTGGGCGTAATTGCTACAGAGGAAGACGACATGGCGAATGAATCGATCAGTGACACTGAAGTCATAGCACTGTATATCTATAATAAACGGCGAAAAAACAAGAAAAGAACACATGAAAACTGGGTTCATGAATTACTGCAAGAGCGAGCTCGATTTAGGGAATACCAGCATTTGGTGAAGCAGCTATTTTCATATGAGGACACGTTTTTCATCTACTTCCGTATGCTACCACAGACATTCCACGACATACATGAGCTTCTGAAGGATGATCTGACCATTGTGACTGATGTAATTGTAGTCTGCTGCTAAATATGCTTACGTGACATTTTGAGTGCAATTTTATTCACTTGCAGCTATTAAATCACGCCAGGCGTAAAACGCTCAAAACCCCTTCGGAGGTTATGGGCGTTTTACGCCGCGTCGGCAAGAGGATTTGTTCGATTACGCCTATATGGACAAGTCACTATTGAAATACTCTTTGGGGTTTCTCGACGCGTATTACGATTTTTACTGATTTCTCACTGCTAACTTTTTGTCCCATTGTAGCATTTCCCCGGTTTTTTTGTGGATCCGAACCATTTCAGGTGGAACTGAGAAGCTTTCGTTGGAGTCGATATGTATATATCGCAATTGACATAGATGTTTTAGTTATCGATGATCAAACAAAATGTCATTAAATAAATGAACGCCGTAGCTCTAATGTAATCCTACACACAATATTTTTTTAAATTAAAATCCGATAAAAGCTTTAGACTGATTCACTTTTACTGACGGACATGGGGGCGGGAAGTACAAAATACCAGTTTGGTAATACACTGGTATAAACGGCTGATGAACTATATTATTAATTATGTAGTCTTCATTTTCTAAAAGAATATATTTTACTGCGTCAAACGCACCACTGGTGCTCAATATTATGCCGGGGAATTTGTGTCAAAATTCGATGTTATGTAGTTGGCGCTTTTACATCACAGATGTTGCAAGCATTAAGTGAAAATACAAAAATCGGACAGGTCTGATGTTAAAAATCAGTTCACAAAGTACTTATATCTCATGTTTAATTCTTTTTATCAGACAACAAATTCAACAAATCATAATACATTTCACATTTTAACTTAAACTTTTCTTTTTTTACATTTTACTTTTATTCTTTTACAAATGTCTCACTACAATCAACATGTGACCATTCACTAGTTACTTTCAACATTTGCATTTTATTTCCTGAAACGCGTATTATGCATTATGTCTTACTACATTTGTCTTTTGTATTCTAACATTTCTACTTAGCATCGCAACTCAGGGTCATATGCAAATTAGTTTCCCACAGCCTCTTAATGAAATCTCGCGTGATCTAATCATATCTTGTCACAATGAATTCTCCTGAACATGAGATAACTCTAGTCAGACTTTATTAGGAGTCAGACCACTATTATTCACCCTCAGACTTCATTAGGAGTCAGACCACTAATTATTCACCCATGTCCTCCAACTTTCCATTAAGGAAAAATCACTTTCCACATGAAAAAATATTTATTCCAAAGATAAATTATAAATATTTTGTATGGTCATGACCAATGAATTTTCGAGCTGTTGAAAGTGCAAGTACACCACCGCTACCTCATTGGACCATATGCATTGGGTCATCGGTAAAATCTGAAATCAAACATAAATTCAGTCCTTCAATTTCAAAGAAAAATTCAAAAGGTAAATATTGCAAAAAGTAGGGAGGCCCAAAATTGGAGAATTTTTAAATATATATGGCACATGAACTTTGAACTACAATCTTGAATTAGTGGTCAGTATACAGTTTTATGACTAGACCAACATGTTGATAATACTACGTATCTCTGCTGAAGGCAGTGAGAGACTAGATGATTCGGTCTATGCAGACACGTGCTTATTAAAAAACGGAATTCCGAAAATCGAAGTGTTTTACTTCTGAATTTTATTAAATGGTAAGTTGATCCAAAATAAGGATGTTGGTGAAATAAGTTAATTGATGTAGGCCAAGAATTTCAGAATCGAGAGTGAATTCCCATCCATTTATGTTTGTCTAAGCACAGGAGTATTGGTAGGCCTGGACTTTTTTTTCTATTTCCAAGTAAAGTAGGCCTATTGGATTGGACTGGGACGTGAAGCAAAGTGGAGGTCTGTCTGTTACAAATTTATTTAGTTTGTGCTTAATTTTCAGTACTTTTTTGATGGTCATAGTGGAAATCCCTACTCCTAAATCTTTTATATACGCCCACATTGTAATATGGTCGTATATTGTCGTCACCCCTGTCCGTCGGTCCGTCCGTCCACAATTGCTTGTGAACGCGATAGAGACTACAGTTTTCATCGGATTTAAATGAAACTTGCTGTGATCATTTGTATTGGTGAGATCAAGTGCAAAACCCAAAAACCGTTCATCGAAAAATTGTCAATTAGGAACTTGTCCAAGAACTCATTAATATAATAAATCACAGCAAGTTTAATTCAGATCCGATGAAAACTGTAGTCTCTATCGCGTTCACAAGCCAATTTTGATGTGTTTTGACCAAATCAATTGCAATAACTCAAAAACTGTTCATCGAAAAATAGCCAATTTCGAACTTGTCCGAGATCTCACCAATACAAATTATAGGACGATAGCTTGCCGGGCAATTTATTTTATATTGTTAAATTGTGCTACTTTGCTTCTATGTTGCTCTACATTTGATGTATTGAGCACTTTATAAACAGTGAGAACGTTTTTTAATATAATCTATAGATATAGAGATGTAGTTTAATAAATAATTCAATTTTACTGCATAATATTTTAATGATATTATTCTGTCTTGCTGCTTTGATATTTCCTTTGTTTTTCATTTTAAAATTTAAATGAAATTTATGGTCAGATAGTCTAATGAATTTGAAAAAGAATAGAAATAAGTTGTATTGTGAGGCTACACAACAGTACTAGTTAGCTTCTGTGTTGCTCTATCTTTTTATGTATTTAGCACTTTATTAACAGTGAGAATATGTATAATTTTAGATATAGAGATTATACAAAACTGGTGTACTTTAATGAATAATTCAATTTTACAGCATGTTTTAAAATCTTATATTTTTATTATATTTTAGTGATATTATTCTGTCTTGCTTCTGTGATATTTCCTATTGGTTTTGATATGGATCAAATAGGAGGAGAAGCTTATCAGTTACCAAACAACTTCCGTGTGGGAATATCATATATTTTCTTTGTATTGGCCTTGTGGATTACTGTGGTGTCTCAACTATTCGCTTCTAAAGTTTTCTTTTTCAGAGCAAAGATAGATAATATGAGAAAATTCATGAGACATTAAAAGATAACATTTCCTTGATTATTTTAATGTAAAATAATTTTCACTGTTGCCAAAACATATTTATTCAAAGCTGTGATTTTTATTTTATTTCGCAGAATTTTGATCTAAGATCTTCATGAATGAATAGTGATTTCTTTTTCATCATTTTGTGTGTGAGCTCTTGTGAAAAAAGAGCAGTTGGTAGAATTTGAGCATAGATATTTATGAACTTCAGTGAATTCTTATCATAAACAAGGGCAGATAGATTCTTGATAGTTTCAGTAATTATAGCATTATAAATAAGATTAGACTAGTTATATTCGCATTTTTCTACCACCTTATGATAAAGCTGATTGCATAAGGTTTAAGTTTATAATCTGCTCTACATTAGATGTGTTCAAATATCTTATAATACACTCCATTTATCATGGGCTTGAATTACCCAAGGACATTGTTGTCCTTTCCAACATTCAGTCCATTGAAACACTACAATGGATGATAATCATGGATGATGATTATGTTAACTTTGACCTTAAATACACTATTTGGAATGTTTTATTTCCTTTTGGAGAATGGAAGGAGGTCTGCATGTAAGATTGTTGATTGATAGTATATATTTCCTATTCTAGTCAGTTATGCAGATTTGCATAAGAATGTGCTTTGTTTGTTAATGTTGTCTTCCTTGTCTTAGTCATGGCATAGTCTGTTTAGAATCATGAACTGAGACATTAAACCAAAGATCATACCATACTTTTTTTTATATATAATTTGCTTTGTTTTGTTATAAATCATTCATTTTGATTGGTTTTTACCTAATTCAATGATGTTACAGTCCAGAAAAGATTTATGACCACCCCGTGAATTTCAATAGATAATTAACACAACCAGTCTTCTTTATCAGACAATTAAACAATCCAGATTTGAACAATGTTCCTTGCCATTTGATTACCAAAATATGTAATAGACTGAGCTTTTACTGCTTTCAATTGTTACATATGTGAAATGTGAACAGCATCTTTGCCAGGCTACTGTATTTGTTGAGTTATTAAGTGAGAAGTATTTTAAAAATGATGTCTTATGGTTTTCATTATAGGAAATATATTGCAATAGTGCTGTCTGAGAGTATGCTTCAAAGTGTGTCTAGCATTTTCAAAATTGAACGAATATGGTTTCACAAAATATTTTTGTATAGATAAAATGTCATACCGGTACCTCAATATACAGAATTATCATTTGATATTATTTCGAAAGCCGAACCAGATCACATTCAAATACACATCGAAATTCGAACAACTGTTGCGAGTATTGCAATGCACGGTAAAAATATTTCTTGACATTGAAAATTGATAGATAAATTTAAAGGCAAAATATTTATAAACAGCTTGCAAATCAATCAAAAATAGAAATTTTCTTATTTAAATAGATTGTAATTTTAGATATCTGTTCTTCAAAGAAAAACTATGTGGTGAATTTGTAAGTGATTGTTTTATTGGAATGCCACCTGTATTTTTTAAAGATTTTTTTTTAAACCATTATGTTCTTCATACTTTTATTTATTTCCATCGCTTAGATTTAGAAAAAAATGTGCGTCTGATTATGTAAAACGATTCTTTGCGGATTTTGATACAACCTGCTAAAATTGTTTATTATCACCCATTTAAAACTAAAGCATATCGAAATATATTTAATATGAATTATTGCCTTTGTTCTTTAAAACGCGTTCAATTTTTGGCTCGTAAACACACTACAATGCAAAATTCTTTACAAATTTTGACGAAACTGGCTGAAATAGTTAATTATCACGCAATGATGAATGGTATTGAAAATCAAAAATATCGAAAGAAGTTTAACATAAATGTTACCACAAATAACAAAAATTCTGAGTTCTAATTGGTCCAATACATGGGGTTTAATAGCAATTTGAGATCATGTCTTTGCAATTTGGCGTTTTAATTTCAGGAAACTAGTACTTTCTGTTTTAGATTTAGAGGGGGTTTATTCGATATTTAACCATGCTTGAATCATTAGATCCCGAGACCGCTTGCGGAATTTCCCCTTGCAGCTGTTGTAGGTCGGAGGAACTGACATGGATAATATACAAAAGTTAGGTAAGCTGTCATGGTCTTCGTCGCTTGTTTTCCTACCGGTAATTATTGATGAAGAATTTCCCATGCAGTTTCTTTCATAATAATTTTTTTTACATTAATTCTTTAATCAACAAGTGTTCTTTCACGGTTGTAGCAATGGTAGACCGATCAACTTTGTCTTGAATCAAATTCAAACTTGTATTTCGTGTATATGTGTGGGTGGTTATATTAGTCCAATAACCTGCAAATAACAAAAAAATATTAATACCGTTAAATTAGAATGATAAAATCTAATTATAGAAGTAGAAATAATTCTATAATGACATATCTGACCGTGTTGACAAGCGCTAACAATGAGTAGGAGTGGAAAGTGGGTGCAATAATTTTCAAAACCGTAAGAACGAGGTTGGCCTACATTAAACTTCTGAGCGATTAATCACCTAAAAAAGACCGGACTCCATATTTATCAAATAGATGCAAAACAAAATATCGATTAGGCAGCTAAAATAGTTGCAAACATGACAGAAACTCTCTATAATGTAAGTAACTTAAGGTACCTCAACAAGAGCATCTGACTTGTGAAAAATCTAATATTTAGGAGAAACGAAAATAAAGAAGACACCCTTTCCATCTCAACTTTGCGAATAAGCCTCTATCTTATTTTTAAGGATACGGGGCCCACCCCACACCCGTCATTATCTCATACTCTACCTGGATTGAACTTAAGGATTTACCCCTATAGGGTGCCTTGATTTTCTTCAACTGTAAGTCTTTTGTAATCAGCTTTGATACATGCTGAAATATTTGTATTAAAATTAAATACATGATTCAATCTGAGCTGCAACAATATCAGCAATGTGAATTGTGTCGCAAGCGAAGAAGAACTTATATGCTCAACATTTGATTCTGGAGAGGACGCTATCCCTATAATAGACAGACAAGAATATTAACTTGCTAAATGGTATATCATTTCACAGTATAACAATCTAATTTACAAATGTTTCATTTACTCACTGGTTAAAATACCACCGAACACAAATATAACAATCATTGCAATGTTACATTGTATTACTCCATAATCAGAAATAACTTCTCTTAGCCCCAGTGTAAATATCAAGCTACATAACTATAAATAAAATATCATGATTTAATCTTTATTTCACAAAGATTGCAGTGATTAATAAAAATTTATTCCGGCCAGCTTGAATTGAACCGATTACATCCTTATTAAATTGGGCGCAAATCACTCCGTATACATCAATAATAATGATAAAATAATAATAATAATAATAATAATAATAAACTCTTTATTTTACATGGGTCAGAATTAGGCCCAATACACAAGGACATGGTCCTGTCTCACATTCAGCTCATGGGGCAATACATTGCGAAAAAAAAAATCGAAATTACATAATATCTCAATATACAATTCACCTAAAAATAATAAAAATACACAAGTACATGTGCATCAAATGGACAGATCTAGGTTCCGGCGATCAAGTACATGGCCACAAAATAAATATAAAATACTCCACGTACAATTTGTTTAAAAATACACAAGTACATGTGCATGAAATGGACAGATTTTCAACGAACAATTTGTTTATAAAATGGATATAATATTTAGTTCCCGCGGCCATGCACCAAGCAGCCGAAAAAAAACACACACACAACACTCCAATGCGCAACCCGTTCAAAACACACAAGCACACGTGCATAAAACGGACAAACCTACCCCCCGGCGACCAAGCACACGACAGCCAAAAACCATATATTATTTCAACGTACAATTTGTTTTAAAATACACAAGTACATGTGTAAAAGATAGCTTGCCAGGCAAGGTAACATACGCCCACTTCAGCAAACAGAATATTCCATGGTTTTTCATTTAATCAAGGGCAATAACTCATAAACCGACATCTGGAATCGCACAATGTTTAAACTTGTCCGAGGTGTTATTAAGATGAATACACATACCAAGTTTCATACCAATCGGATAAAAACTACAGCTTCTATTACGCACACAAGTAAATTTTATTCATTTAATCAAGGGCCATAACTCATAAACAGACATCTGGCGAGATATTATCAAGATGAATACACATACCAAGTTTCATTCATATCGGATGAAAACTATATCTTCTATTGCATACACAAGTACATTTTAATGTTTTTTCTTCATTTAATCAAGGGCCATAACTCATAAACCGACATCTGGAATCGTGCCATTTTCGAACTTGTCCGAGATATTATCAAGATGAATACACATACCAATTTTCATTCAAATCGGATAAAAACTACAGCTTCTATTGCGTACACAAGTAAATTTGAACGTTTTTTCAGTCAATCAAGTGCAATAACTCATAAACCGACATATGGAATCATGCCATTTTCGAACTTGTCCGAGATATTATCAAGATAAATGCACATACCAAGTTTCATTCAAATCGGATAAGAACTCTGGCCTGTATCGCGTACACAGTAATTGTTGACGGACGGACCGACGGACCGACAGACCGACAGACCGACAGACCGACGGACCGACGGACGGACAGGGGGGTGATGGCAATATACGTCCACATTTTCATGTGGGCGTATAAAAATGGACAGATTTATCTTCCGGCGATCAAGTACATGTCAGCAAAAACCTGTTTGACAAGTACTATTAGACCTAAAACCAGATTGGTGCGAATACAATCACTTATTATTATTTAAGAAATTATTGATATGTTTTGAATAATGTCTTTTAAGTGGTTAAGATACACTAGATAATACAGAAATTGGTCTATAATTATTAGGATCAGATTTAGCGCCGGATTTTTACATTGGTAAAACTTTTGCTTCTTTGAATTTATCAGGAAATATATTTGCATCAATGCATAGGTTATATATTATATTTGTCAAAGGACCACTTAACGTAAAAGCACCATATTTGAGAAATTTAAGTCGCCAATTAGCTTCGAATGCACAATAGTCTAAATCAAAAACATAAAAGTTGGTATGATGCAATTTGGAATAGTTATACCCACTTTTGCGCAATTGTGAATTTCCCGGCGGGTCGGCTTAAAAGTTACAACTAATAATTACGTTTGTCATGGCTGTAAGCACACCACTTGGTATGCTGTCTGGTTCTGGATACGTTACTTCTGCGGCAAACTCATATCCTACCGGTAAAAACCCAGTGACAAAAAATCTATAAGATAAAAGTTCACCAGTTTAGTTTATTGCCGTTTTTTGTATGAAAAACACACCAAAAACGAGAAAAGTATATGAAATTATTAAAATCAATTTTTTTACGGGAAAAGCAGAAACATGTTACAGTAAGTATTGTGGCCGGGTTGCATATAATGAACGTATATCCACATTGTTGCGAAAAACTTGATGCAACATTGTTTTTCAACATCGTCTTCGTCTTGCGCATTGTCACCTAACTGAATTAAACTCACCCAAGTATTCCAGCGGTAATAAAAACAACCCATATTTTATTTTGGTCAATAGTAAACGTAAATAAAACCATAGATAATGTTGATAACCAGTACAAAGTTACGGAGGTTCCTCTAAACATTGAAATTTTATGTACAATGTAGTTGTTATTAACAATTGCTTCGATTTTTCAGCATGGTATAAAGATATAGTGACAATAATGAGGGTGATCTTATCTCTATGCTCCATAAAATTCGACCAACCGTGTAAAATTAATTTCACGTAATTGTAAATGAAATAAAAATACCGACTAAGTATTCTGGACATAATCAACCCACACTTTTTTCATACATCAATAAATACATCGCGAGCGGGTTGGGAGATATCAGTCTTTCCGGTCATAATGATACTTCTAATGCATCGTGGAATGACATTTATATATACAAATATATATCGATAAACTAAAAAAAATATCAAGTCAAATTATGTTATTTTAACAATAGTATGAAATTGTATGTAAGATATTAAGCAAGCATGACACTTTCAAAGAATATACTGTCACCATCTGCATAAATTGAATAACCCAACGCTAATCTTGAAGCGTGAAGTAGTTTTACAATGACCTAAACAATATTTTCAAATGTCAAAAAATATCTTAATCTTACTTAAATGTTTTAAACCTGTCAAGCCATAAACCAGCTAAAATAGACGAAACAATTCCGGCTAGCACAATTACTAAACCAATCCTTCCAGCATTTACCTCCTCATTCTGCAAGTAAAACAAGATACTCTGTGATGTGAATGTTTTTTTGGTCTAAAAGAAGATGATCTGCTCATTTGAGTAATCCAATGTTGAAATGTTCATAATGTCAAAATACTTATTAGGATACCGTCAAAGTGGTCAAAGTGGATAAGTTAATTGTGTTTTGTCATTTCCCAACTAATTACATGTTAACATATCGGTTTGGTATCATCATTTTAAACATATAGTTTTCAACATTTCTCTAAGCAATATTATGCAAATGAGGTCAAAAGAAAATGAGATTGTTTAAAATGATAATACTAAATTGATGTAAAAATATGGTTTAAAGAGTTGGAGCGAGAATATGAAAAAAAACATTTGTTTTTATTACAAATTACTTAAGCAATATACGGTATCATAATAAGTATAAGATAACAAGGGCGCAGATCCAGGGGTGGACAGGCCCTTCAGAAATCCAGGAGCGGACTAATATCATGTGTCCCCCCCCCCCAACAAATGTTTTGAGTAGGGTGTTTTTTGTAAGCCTAAAATAGGCACAATTTGGCAACATCAAATTTCCGAAATTTTGTGCCTTCGGCAACAGGAGGACAATTTGTTGGTTTTCTGCACTCACTCTTTAGATGTGTCGTCGCGTCGTTACTAAGTCGGTCGCATATTTTCGTCAATCATGTCATGTGATCATTAAAATTGACGGACCGCCACAGAAATTAAAGTTGATAGTTTGAAAGGTATCGGTCGCCAGGCGCCGTGTCGGCCGCCCTGTAGAATACATCGGACACGGGCAGACAAGCGAATTTAATCGCACGGGAGTAAAAATAATCGCTATAAAGATACTGTGTCACAAGCTCAACTGAAACGTTCTCATGCCGACCCCTTTTCATTAAATCCTGGGTACGCCATTGGTATCCCCCCCCCCCCCACATTGAAAAAGCGATCTGCGCCCCTTTTAAAAAAACATCTTATTTAGACCCAAAAACTCTTCCATGTTGTGTTAACTATAGTCTACAACTTTACGACAACTTAATATCAATCTTATCTCATTGATCTAAATATTTATTATACGATTAACAGTCAATATTTACTTTATGCTCATTTAATATAAAACACTAAACAATGGTTACTCAGCAATTATTATACAATTAATAAACAAAACTGGCATGATAATTATAATTTAACATAATACATTATTTCATCGATTCTAAACATTGAATAAGTAATAGAAGGATGAAAAAATGTGCACTACTGAAGTGTTTCTGAAGAAGTCATTTAGCAGAAACGAATTATTCTCGAATTTGCCATTCTTTAGAAGAGACTTTTGATTAATTTACTATATTAAACATATTTACTTACCTGATGATAATAATATTTACCTACTTACTGATAATACATTGTAATATTCACTTCTTTATGATAATAATATATACTTGCTTAATGATAATACATTGATATATTTTCTTATTGATGATAATATAACATTAAATTTCTTACTAACTTGATGATGATAATATTACTTACTTGATTATAATATTATATCACAATGCTTACTTATATGATAGTAAATGTAATATTTACTTTTTTGGTGTAATGATCTATTTTGCAAAAATGCTAGCCTACTTTATGATAATATTTACCTACTTGATTATATCATTATTTAACAATGCTGATTAAATTGATGATAATTTGTACTTACTTGATGATAATATAATACTATGTTATTTAACAATGTTGCCATGGTATAATATACACCAGTTATTAAACCTGAAATATCAATCATGTTTTCTATGTAATTTTCTCTTTTCAACTGAAGAAATACTTCCTCTCAGAATGGACATAAAATTTTAGGTCTCAAACCTGTTGGACTTGTCCCATGCCTTAAGATTAGAATCTCTATATAAAACTTTATATTCATTAAACTAAGAATGATAAAAATTACTTAGTCGAATGGATTATTACTAGGTTTTATGGATTAATAATATCATAGAGCGATTCTGTCAAAATACAGACTGTTTATATAAAAATATATCTCAAATAAAACCAAAAACTAATTTCTTAATAACATTTAAAGTATTTATAGCATGATATAGGCAATTTCTTTGATCTTTCGTTGTATAAACAGGTGTGCGGTGCAAAGCCGATGTATAGTCACTGATATGAGCTTAAGCCGGCAAGGGCGTTAACTAGTCATTGACCACCCCAATAGCCGTTGAAATCGAAGCACGATTTACTCGCGCGCAATTTGAAATGGCTACTGACCGATTGAAATTCTTTAGACAAAACTTTGACTCAACCATAGGCGTGACATTAATAGTGTAGGGGATAATGAAAGTATGACAGAAACACCCATCTTTCCAAATAAATCGAGGTTTGATGGATTCGAGGTATGTATAAATACGTTTAATCCCAAGTTTTGGTGCCTAGTTTTTCTGACTCAGCCATATCTGTCCAAATAACTATTAGGCGCTGGACTAATATCAACTGGACCGGACTCTGTTACACTCTCTGATTATTCCTGCTCCCTCCTTAACTGTATTGTTCTGTAAAACTTTAATGTACTTTAGAACGTTGTGTATTGGTTAATAACATATTCAAACTGACTTACCAAACGATATTGATATCAATATAAATGATGGTTGTTTGATTAATATGTGTAATGAATGACGATAATCTACGGTGTTGATTCCTTGTAAAATAGCTAACTGAGCATAACTTGGAGGTAACTCTGGTTTCTTTTCTAAAACTAAAATGGAAGAATACCAGTCAACTCGGGGACAAGTCATTAAATTAGGTAACATATAGTGAAAAAACAATTTTAGTTCCAATGTACGTAAAGAATAGAGCAGAACAATCGTATTCAATCTTGAAGAGTGGTCGTCGTTTGGATATTCATTTTCTCAGTTGATAAAGATCATTACAGTATCTAATATTAGAATACGAGATATTCAATTTATGTGAAATTAGCATAATATTTAATGGATTGCGATACAGAGCGCGTCTCATTTAGAGCCACCCACGCCCCCCCCCCTTTTCAACAGCAAAAACTAAAATAGATACAGATGAAAACAAAGCTATTGAGAACAACAGAGACGCGTTTCAACTCCATCTGAAACACCTTGGACCACCAATAAATCTCGTTATAATTATTGTTTATAAGACATATAGAAATAGGAGTTGGTTAAAAAGCACAAGAGCACATCATGTGCTTCTCGTTATAATTTATTATTTCTACAGAATGGTCCACTGATTTACTTCTGGCCAGTAAATGTAAGTTTCAGTTTAGCTTTTCTTTTGACCATCTTTTGAATGATTTTGAATTGATAAATGAAATAAAATGGAGTTTTGCCCCTACAACTGTTCTGATTCTTTTGCATTCTACTTACAGATTAAATTCAATAGCATTATTAATGTAGCTACTGCAGCACCCATATAAAACATTATTCCCAACCCTACACCAGTATCATCTAAATTATCACTATTTGGTACTATCATTGGTGGAAGTAAAAAACCCATAGCGACACCAAACTACAAATATATAATTTCCTTTAAAGACATAGCAACAAAAATGATCATTTGGTTTTTTTTTCAAGCAAATAAAATGTATCAGAGACACTATTCCAGTCCGAAATTTGTGATTGTTGTATTTTCTAGAAACAAGATATGCTACGGAGATCGACCAAATAGAAGCTAAAAGTGTTTTCAAATATACAAGATAATTTCATTGTGGTGGTCAAAATGAAACTTCAAGAAGACAATGTTTTGAGTTTGGCTAACTATTACCTGGTTTGCAAATACACCAATTGCTGTAGCAAGGGACACTTCATCGACACCAAACCACACTGCAGATAACTGAGGTGCGAAACTTGCAACAAACACATTAGACAAAGCATTTAATACTTGAGCTATCATTAAGATGTAGAATCGGTCGGGTTGAACAGCAACACATTTAATCCAAGAGGCAAAGCAGTTTAATATTACCCCGAATAGAATATTCATCTTTAATCCATATTTATTCAGTAGCCATAATCCAGGCAAAATGAATACGAGATAAATTAACATGTATACTGAAGCAAGCCAGTCCACATAACTAGCTTTTTCTTTATCGTCATCTGGTAAACTTTCATTATAATATCGTATCATTATATTGTTTATAATGTTCATATGTACAAACTGGTAAGCATTGTGCATAGAATATAAAGAAAAGAGGCACAATATGGCCCATCTTCTTTTATATACTCGAATACAGTTGTTCGTTGGGATGATACCATTAGAAGCATCTATGTTGGTTAAACCAATTCCTTGCAATTCCTCCGTATACATCCGACGAGGTATTTCGTCAACTAACTTCATGACGAGAGTCAGACATTCAAATAGGAAATAAACTTCAATGCTTAAAGACTAAATATAATATCCACACGTTATTAGATTAGAACAATATGAAAATGAATTTAAATAATGAAAATTATAACAAATTAATGTTAAAGGATACGGTGGCTCACATACGACATGACTTACTTTTTTATTATGAATTTAAAAATTTACTTTGAATTACAAACTTCAATTTTGAATTTAAAAAATTAATTTACTTAAAAACTTTTATATTCACATATGTGGAAATAGTTTCCACCTAGGTGGAAGGAAGTTGATAATGCTTCTAGTTTTTAATTTAAAAAAATATTTTTCTCACCATGGTGAAAACTAGGTGATTTTTCTGTAATGTATAAAAAATACAAAACAACAGGAATTATCAACCACATTTTCACCTATGTATCACATATTTCAGTTTTCAAATAAAAGCTGTAGAAATTATTACCTGATTTTCGAAAATTAAACTTTTTGATTCAAAGGTGACAATCTAGGTGAAAATAAATGTTTATAATACAAAATAAGAGTGAATAATGTCGTATTTGAGCCACCGTAGAAGGATGTTTAAGCTAGTTGTGCACGAAGTTGAATGCGTTGATCCAGCCATAAATAATTTATTTATCATTATTTATCTTTATTGTTTTTTTTTATAAATTCACCATTCTGTCATAATATTGTTCATAATATGTTGAATAAAAGTGATATTGATCTTGAGTTTTTATATTCAAAATATGAAAACCTGCGAGAACTCGAGAGACTGGAAATGTGAGACTATGCATGCACTAGAAAGTAAATGCACGTGCGTGAAAATGTATAAATTGAGTGAATGTTGAATGATAGTTGGTTAAGGCCTGTGTCCACATTCGCGTTTTCAGGAGCGTTTTCACGCCACGTTATACGCGTCGGAAAACGCCTGAAATGACTCTGCGTAATACGCTGCGTTGTACTATGTCCACATTAGCGTACTCGGAGGCGTAATTTGGGCGTAAATGTAGGCGTAATTGCTAGAGAGGAAGACGACATGGCGAATGAATCGATCAGTGACACTGAAGTCATAGCACTGGATATCTATAATAAACGGCGAAAAAACAAGAAAAGAACACATGAATACTTGGTTCACGAATTACTGCAAGAGCAAGCTCGATTTGGGGAATACCAGCATTTGGTGAAGCAGCTATTTTCATTTGAGGACACGTTTTTCATCTACTTCCGTATGCTACCACAGACATTCCACGACATACATGAAAATGTGAGACTTTTCATGCACTACAAAATGTATAAATTGAGTGAATGTTAATAGTGTTGAATTAGACATGACAACTTGTGGACTGCTCTCTGTATGTCTTGCAAGGGAAATAATTGTTTAAGTAATGATATTAATGTTATTGACACTACTGTAACGGGGTTAATATGTTAATACCCTGCATGTAGTGTTGCAGAATGAAACCGGTGAAAAACTGGTTCAATTATTCCATTGGAGGTTATGTAAATGTTGTCTAAAACGATAAATGCTGTCTAACACAATGCGTACTAGATAAATATTTGTAACGTTGATGCTTATAATGACGACATTTTTGGGTATCTTCAGTTCCAAAGCTAACGTAACATTTTTGATACGAATGGTTCCTGTTTTGATGGAACCCCCTGGAAACCTCATCTTTTCTTGAATATTTATTTGTACTGATTTATTACTGCTAACTTTGTGTTCCATTTTAGTACTTCCTTGTGTTTTTGTTGATCCGAACTAGTTCATGATGGGCTTTAACTGAGAAGCTTTCGTTGGAGTCGATATGTATATATCAAAATTGACAATGATGTTTTAGTTATCGATGATCACACAAAATTTCATTGAATTAAATGAACACAGTAGCTCTATTGTGATCCTACACACAATATTTTTTTTTATTAAAATCCGATAAGACTTTAGACTGAATCGCGTTTACCGACGGACATGGGGGCGGGAAGTACAAAATACCAGTTTAGTAATACACTGGTATAAACGGCTGATGAAGTATATAATTATAAATCTTCATTTTCTAAAAGAATATATTTTACTGCGTCAAACGCACCACTGGTGCTCAATATTACATAAAATAAGAAAGAAGAGGCTGCGATTAGAATAGGTACCGATTATATGTATAAATACAAGCCAAGAAATCATAGAAGTTAGTGGCTCTAGCATTACAAATAATGCTCCATGTACTGGCTATAAATATTGCTGCAATAGGACGATAGCTTGTCAGGCATGGTAATATACGCCCACTGGCAGCATTGAATTTGAATAACAAGTGGTTGCATATCAAGATACGCCCACTTTAAAATATATTTTCTGTTTTAATGCAGGCAGAAACTCAACATTATTTAGGTCTAATCCAATCCAAGTTCTCATCAATATAAATGTTCATGCTAAATGTGATTCAAATCAGATAAAACCTGGTCTCTATTGTATTTACTAGCTTACTATCATGAGTTTGGATTAACTCAAAAATAGTTCATCGAAAAATAGAAAATATTGAACCAATAAAAATGATCACATTAAATTTCATTCAAATCAGATGAAAACTGTATTATCTATCGCAATCACAAGCCAATTCCGCAATGCTTGGACTAAGTCAAGTGCAATAACTTAAAAACAGTTTATCAAAAAATTGTCAATTTCGAACTGACCAAGATCTCATCAACTTCAATGATCACACCAAATTTCATTCAAATCAGATGAAACTGTTGTCTCTGTGGTGTTCACAAGTCTGTTTTGACGCGTTTTGACAAAGTCAATGGCAATAACTCAAAAAACGTTCAACAAAAAATTTCTTTGGTGGTTAATTGATACAGTGTAAAATGTAAAGAGATGCCTTTAGTGTAGGACAATTTGTAACATACAAATGTGTATTATGGGGAAGACAATTACTCAGTGTATATGAGTTTTTATAGCTGTTAGATGTATTCTGGATATTTATATGATTACCTTGTGTCTTTGGATTAGATGAACAGCTGTTTGTACATATCCATAGGTTTCGCACGATAATTTACAACATTCAGCCAGTTATTGAGGAATGTTTTTCTACAACATAATATTATATATTATCCGATTAGAAATAGGTTGGAATTTTCAATGTTAAACGAAGGGGAATATAAACTTCAAAAAAGAATTACAAGTCTTAAATAAATTGTCTTTGTGCTGGTGTCAATTGATAAAATTATTATTTGGAAATATTAGTTTACAGCAAAGAATTAGCGGTCATGAACGTTGTTTTATTTACAATAATTAAATACAGGACTACATATCCGGATCAATCGTATAAATATTACTAATGCTCATTCTTCAATTAAAAGGCTTAATTTTTCATACGTTTACGAAGCCGTATCATCAGTTTTGAATTTCTATTTCAGATGTCCCATTGACACCCAAACAATAATCTATACATTTAGCTTTATAAAGTTCGAGTTAATACAAAATTTTACACTAATTTTTGATTAGTTTTTGATTTGTTAAACGCAGGTTTAAGGCGGCAGACGCTCCTACTGCTATTGCAGTCAGTACAGTATCTGGTGTTGTTTCAGTTGTTGTGTATGTTGCAGGTACTATTGGTGTTGGCTACAAAAGTTGCAGTTGCTCCAGCCGGATACAATAGTGTTTTCAAAGCCGGCCGCCGTTGCAACCGTTTAAGTTAAAAAGAAATACGAATCTCCCTATCTTTAGTATCGTTTTCAAGTGTTTTTATATATTGATTATAAGTTATTTTAACCTATTTATCTAATCTACAGATTTGTTTTATTTCAACAACGAAACCCAATTCATTTAATTTAGAACATCCCATTTGGAAATGTAAGAGAAAAAAATGAATCTCACCAGAATGGTTAGTGCAGCGCTGGATATGACTTTATCTGCATCTGAAAGGGATGCTCAAGAGAAGAAGTTATTTTTTCCAAGATAGCGGAATGAGCCTAAAACTCTACTACGATTTCCAACAGGCGAGATCATCAGATCAGATTAGAAAGGAATATGATTTCATAGTGTAATCAAGTCTCACGAAACATTATTAATGATTATGTCTTTAATATTCGATTAAGGTAATATATTCTAAATTTGACAACGTACATTCAGAGAAAAAAATGAGTAACATGAGATATTGTCATGCCAACTAATATTTGCCGTTTTCTATTTTCATTTCGTATTTGCCTTCTTTGATATCGTCATTCATTGTATCAATATGATATTTACTCTTCTTATTTTTTCTGTAATAAAAATAGAATTTTTACCGTCATAAGACAAAAGAGTTAAATAGCGTATACGACGCGGCGGTCGGTGCTAATTTATCGATACAGTGAAAATATACACCGGACAAGATTCTCATTTTCATTTTTCTGCATATTGACGTTTCTGCACGATACGCCGCAACACCATCTCTCTTCCATAAACTAAATGACATAATCCGCAATATGAAAAACGATTCATTATCTAATATGTAAATTGGGAAATAGTGGAAGTTAATTTATGTTCATGAGATACAAACGTTTAGATTGATATAAGTCTCTATATTTGTAAATGCTTGATAGGTTTGGAATTAGCCTACTAAGACAGTGTGTTTATGTACCTAAGCTAATAAGGTCATTTAAAAATATATTGACCTGGTCAGGAAAAAAACTGCCCTGAGAGTATTAATAGCATAATCCTGTAGTCTAACCTGCCAAAATGTTTTGCATCTTGTATGGTTTCCGGGAGATTCTTATTTAATGTTTCTGGTAAGTAGAGAGAAAGTAAACCAGCTGCTACTGATACGCCACCAAACACTATTAATGGTAAAGCTGTACCAAAATCACCCTTAACTAATGTACCCTGAAATCAAAACAAAACACATAAAGGAAACTATCGTATAAACGGTGAAATTTGTCCGGATGGATCATCACTATAATAATAATAAAATCTTAAATAGAGTGAAAATTAGGTCCTGGCCTTTCTACAATTTTTCCGGGAGCCGCGGACGCTTGCTCGCTAACTAGAGGGTCAAGGGTCAACTAATCAAGAAAAGGTCGAAAACTTTCAGCCTTTCATTCTTGTTTCCCATTGTCAGTGATGCAGGTCTGAGATATGAAAAAAGCGTGTAGTCGTTTGGATGGGACATGAACCGAGGCCCCATGTGCCTTTAGTATACATGGCCAGTCGGGTGGACGTATACAAATGCATTTGCTGGAAACAGAATATACGGCTGTTATCTTACAAAGTCTTAAAAGGTAATACTTACCAAATCAGCAATGTATGGCGATACCATTCCACCAATACGAGCACAAAATGAACTGACACCCATCGCCGAGTTCCTTACAACGGTGGGAAACAATTCAGCTGAAAACACGTAAATAACAGCAAAACCAGCTGATGCACCAAGTTTTCCGACCATTGACAAAGTGATGGTAATCCATTCATGGGCTGAAAATAAATCATATTATTTAATTTTTGCAATTCGTTTTATCGAAAGAGTATTTTAACAATTCTTCGAAAATTAAATTAATGCATTATACTCCGTTATAAAATTCACAAGTACCTGTAAGACGTATGAATTAAACCAAGTACATAATAATAGTGTTCGAAATCGAATAATAAGATTAGTATCTGGATAATTGAAGTTTTGCTACAGAATACATGATTTGTACCAAATACTCACAAGAGTCACCATAAATCACTGGAAATATGGTACAGAGACAAGCTATACCTCCTAATAACATACTGGTACAATGCAATGCTTTCCTCCCCATTCTGTCCAACAGAAACAAACACAGGAAGTAGGCGACAAGCTCAACGATGTTGCCTATAGTAAAGTTAACGTAAATATCTCCACCTAAGTTGCTCACATTTAAACCTAATCCATAATATACCATACTCACAACCATCCTGTTGATGGAAATAGGAGGTAATATAAATCTGATCCTATTTATAAGCTATATCCATCAATAACATAAATTTCCTTATTATATTTTCTCTTTTCACACCAGTATAACAAACTTATAGCCGAATAATCAAGATTTGACGTATTTGATTCAAAAGATTTAAAAAACACTTGCTTCGTTTAGCTTCAATCTTGTTACATTTTTGCAGAGCAAATGGACTCCCGATTTGTAATTGGAATGGTATGAAGATACCTCGGTACATATATAAAGGGAGTAATATCCATCCCTATCCCTATGGATCGATACTTGTACTCGAATTCAGCAGCACCATAATGAATTTGAAGCTTCTTACCAATTAAAGAAAATAATCAGGGATCTTATCAGCAGAATAGGTGATGTAAACATTTCCCATACTTTAGCTTGTGGCCCATCATCCAGCGTATCTTTATCAAACAACTTCACGGGTAGATCAACTTTATTCACCTCAGCTGCCTTACGTAAGATCTTTTCAGCTTCATCAAATCGGTTCTTAGAGACTAACCATCTTGGAGATTCAGGAATAAACCTAAATGGAATGGGATACTAAAATCTAGTTACAAATGCAGATTTTAGTAGTTGCGTATGATGACGCGAGAATCACTAAATTTCATGAAACGTGTGTTATTTTCCAAGTATGCCTTTTCTGAAAGTGAAAATAATGTTATCAGTTAAATTTCATATAAGATTTACGAAGTGAAACGAGCTGATTAATGCAAATATACATTGGTAGCAAAAATATTCAATGACAAAGATAAGTATATAAAATACCACCATGACACTTACCAGAATATAATAAGTAAAAGCGCCGATGGAATTGATAATGAAAGCTGCAAAGTACTCCAATCTCTAACTAAAAACGCCACTATACTGAGTATAAATAATCCAATGCACCAAAACATTTCTATAACTATTCCAGCATATGTTCTTTTAGAAGCACCAACCATCTCCACGCCTAAAAAGAAAATAGCAAATGTTTTGTACAGAATATAAGCAGGCTGTTTTGACAAATTACTGACAAATGTACGGAGTTAGTTTCTAGATGACGGTGATCATCAGTTATTACTTGAAAACATATCCGTATGCATTATAACAGGAAATTGGTATCCGTTCTTATGCTTTATTTTCATAAAAGGTGCCACTCCAAGCACAGCTATGCAACGTCGTTAAACGATATGTACTCACCCAAAACAAAGGCTGACATAAACGTTCCAGCATTGGAAGCTCCGGTTAAAAATCTGATAGTAACAAACGCTGTAAAATTGGGAGAAAATGAAGTGGCTATAGCTCCACCAATATGAAGCAATATAGAGCATAACAACGTTTTCTTTCTTCCAATTCTATTGAAAATAAAATGATTTGCTTAGTCAATAGGGTTAATATGATGGTGTTGTTTTTACGTTAGAGATCAAATTGGAACTTGATATTCATTTTTTTTATATAACATATTATATATACTTAGATCTCTGATAACAATTTTTTTGCATTAATACCTTTAAGTAGAAACCCCCTTATACTCTCTATCAATACTTACATATCAGCTAAAATTCCAAAACCAAAAGCACCAACAAGCAAACCAGCCATTAAAATCATATTGGCATGGGAACGATAGATCGAATCTGAACAGATCATATTTTGCTGAAATATATAGGCTTTTCTCTACAATCACGAAATATTTTCATTGTGTATTCAGTGCTAAATACAGCAATAATAGAGAAATATAGGAAACGACGTTCTGTTTCAGGTACAATACCGTTAGTAAGGGCTGATTTATAAATTCTTTTCCTTTATGGATATCAAATGCTACACATAATCATTGATGTAAATATTGATTAAAATATCAAGTACCCCGATTTACATTGGTCATACGGACTAATGGGCAACAAAAAGAGGTATGAATGGGAGATAATCCAAAAATTTAATCTGTAATTATGAAGCACACAGACCATTAGACACAATTATTTTTTTTTAAACGCACCAGGACTTGTTGTATGTCAACTGTGATATGATCTAGGCAATTGTATTATTGGATGATTATTATTATTACCTCTGTAATAAACGTATCAACAAATGTAGTGGTATCGTACACCCATTTACTGCACTCTGATCTAGAAGCGTTAACATCCACTGCCGACCCTTTATTGTAGGACGTGAGATTGACATCGTATCTGTCACATTTCTCCCATTTACCGTTTTTATTTATTGGTATGGAATGATTGACATAAAAAGACAGACGATTAGTTTGAGGAAAATACGACGTATCATTAAAGCCACTGGGTAGTTGACATCTGCAAGTAGAAAATTGATGGCTCTAATTTGCACCTAAATAATCATGGCACAGCACCTGCACAGCACGGACGTGTCACTAGACCGCTCTCGTTAATTTTTTTCTTTTTTAAAAGGCCAAATTTTATCTTTTAATCTTCACCTTGCACCAATGTTTATCGGTGTGAAGACAAAGTCTATCAGTAGGATGAACCAAAAGGTTTTGTAGGGCATAATAGATGTGTGGAAACTGGGCAAAAAGTACGGTATTGTGTTAAAAACTCTGCTGACCAACACGTGATGATAGGACGCCATCTTGAATCTTTGAAAGAAGCAACAGACATATGAACTCAATACGAATCAACCCCAAGCCCATTGATTCTTCTGCCACAGAAAATCTAATGCCAAATACATCACCAACAACCATATCTGATTTAGACGTGACTTCCACCTTTTATGTTGTGATTTTTGATATTTTACCCTTTTGTGTATAGTGTATAGTTATAGTTGTGTTGTATGTTAAACGTTACTAACAGTGTTTGAACTCTGTGTGTTGTAATAACATTGTAGCTGATTTATATATTGATGTTATCACGTTGTAGCTGAAAGGTTCAACGGTTCTCCCTTGAGGGAGGCGAAGATATAGAACAAGAACAAGAACAAGAACATGGTAAGTGGTTTCGAAATGAAGCAATTAAGGTAAAGATAGCTTGCCAGATAAGATAATCTGTCAAGAATTGTAAAAGGGCAATAACTCATTAAATATTTTTCGGTATTTTTCGTTTTCAATAGGGTTTATCCTTGGGTGATAATCAACAATTTCAATAAGATCCGTCTGTTAAGATCAAATAAGAATTATGCCTTGTATTGTGTTTACGAGCCAAAAATAGTTTTAAATTGATACTGCATCTTAGAGTGGACATAAAATTTTAGTTCTCAAAAATGATAAATATGTATATAAATATATTATATTCATCAGTGAACTAACCTGGTTTCATAAATTTACCAAATTCTTGTGAAGACGAGAAAACTCACAAAGCTAAGTAAATATTGAAAAACGCTTAAGCTTTTTGCATTTGCATTTTTATGAAAAGTTTTTTTTATTTTTATTTATTTTTTTTTTTTTTTTTTTGATTTATCGAATTATATAAGGATTCTGTTATTTGTTTTATGGCTACAGGTTTATCTATAAATTGATATATGCTCTAATTGGCCAAAAAAATTAAAAATTAAAATTTTATATTCATTCTAAGACGCAGTATTCCTTTAAAGAACAAAGTCAACAATTCCTATTAAATATTTGTCTATATTTTTTATTTTAAATCAAATCATCCTTTGGTAATAAACAGGTTTCGTCAAAATCCGTAAAGAATTGTACCTTGTGAAGTGTTTACGCGCAACTGTGGGTGGACCAATGGATGGTTTATGACAAACTCTTGGTGTCTTTACTCTGCCATCACAATATATACACGTAAAATGACCAGCAATGACACCAATTGTTTTGACAAGACCGTAAAATAATCTTTAGTTTTATTTTATCATATCTAACAAATTATCAGATACTAGTAATGATAAATGGTTAATAACCCCTTATATCAACATCCATGTTGATATTCTGTATAATAGGAAGTAAGTAAATAATGCTTCAATTGTCAAGCAATTCCAATGGGTCTTTTTACGTCTTTTACAATTAACTTATATTTCCGAGAGTTAATAAGCGTTAACTTTTAATGGTCTGTAGATACAAATACGGGGCACACTGGAATAATTGGTGACTGTTGTGGTTGAGATCAAAATGTAGAAGATCAGTGAAAGGGCATGAGCTCAAACCTTTGAGGGTTTTCCCTCAGACATTTTAAAAAAATAAATTGATTAGGTGCATTTTGACAATATAATTTGGGGCCAAAAAAACATTTTCAAGAGAAGCAAAATTTCTCTATCTCATTTTAACCCCAATGATTTAAACCAGTAAAAATGAATGTTGCAAATCCCCTCCCACGCAGTCTAACCCACGAATCAATATAACAAATGTCGACAACTTAAATATTGTTTGTACCTTTAATATCTCACCAAAGTTTATAAAAACCGTAATGATAATAATGCTTAATAAATACTAGTAAACACTAACCTATGATTAGGAACATTAAGAATAAAGACCGGTATTAACATTTGAATTGCACATGATATAGTTGGTAAACATAGCAAATAATATATCCTTTTCTGGTAAGTTCCAAATTCTCCTAAAATTTCAATTATTTCGTCGAATTTCATCTTGACAAGCTATTTTAAACACGATAGAAATGACACTTAAGCTTTAGTTATCTTTATCATATCAGTTGGCAATGTTAAACGAGTATGTGAAAGCACAGTACCTTGTATTACGCCACTGGACTACTACAGACATTTATATTGAAGCAAGTTTTGTATGGTGGCCGCTTCACGCCATTTCGTATAAAAATCGACATTTCTGATTATTAGACAAAATCAGCACACATCCGGCATTTTTCCGCATTTTATTTTCGCATAATTGTGTTGAAATGAGGATGATTTTTTACATCTGTCTAAGTAATACAATATAAAATATTAAGAAACATAAAAGGAATGAGACACTTCTGCTTGGGTCTGTATGTACTTAAAATATCTCCTTATGAAAAGTAGCCGTTACTAACCACCATATTTCATAAAAAAAATTAATATTCGTGTCAGGTATTTACGTCAATATGGGTTGATGTTTAAAACATTTATTTTTTCCATGAAAATTAACATTTCTAAGGTAGTATATATTAATAATTTTAGATTAAAGCTGTATCCAGCTTTCTCAAATTCAATAATTTTATTTTGAAATATCTGAATACAAGTTTCTCCTGCAGACGACTGGTCTTATCATTGAAAGTAATTTCTCTAAATGAATTAGGGTAGGGGTGTCTCAGTGCATATAAAATAACCCTGGACGTTCATGGTTTAAAAAAGATTAGCAACTGATATGATGATAATTAGCGTACATTTCCCATCTTGGATAGGTTAAACAGGCATGGATCAAGCGCATTGAATATTCATGCTATGAAACTTTTCCAATAGGTCACGACTTCAACTGAGCGCACATTATTTGCCACGTTTTTTGTTGTGATTAATTTATTGGGACGGGTTGTGAAATGATTATATGAGGACATCTAAATTCATCATTTATAAAAATATGTTAGACTTTTTCTAAATAAGAATTATTCAGTTTAGAAATTACATAAAAATACGCAACCCTCGACAAATATAGGGCTTCGTTTCACAAACAAGAGATTAAATAGATTTAATTATTCAAGGTCATTTTTTTTTCGGGAGTAATGTAAGGACTTAGTCATCAGAATTTAAAGTAGTCCTTCATATAAGATTTTAACAAGAGATCAGGGTCAAACTGAAGTAAGCTTACTATAGGTTATGTGGTTACGTTAATTTGCAGTAATATTTAGAAGACATAGCTTGAAAAATGAAAAATGATAGATTTGTAAAATTTTATATCATTTCAGTCATTGCGAATCTTCAAGTAGGATGTCTATGCTAAAGTGTGGAAAACAATCAATATCGCTTGTATTCTCACAAGTGGTGATTAGGGTATTGGTTAGAAAGACAAGGGAAAGGAAATCACGATGCATACGAAATCTCACATTCTACATTTCGAATTTAAGTATATGTAGCTGAATTGCTAGTTAAATACGCCATTAATAAAAAGAAAACCAATGAGGCCTACTAACGATCATAAAAAGAGACCAGTGGCTGCCAAGCAAGATACATCCCATTCCCCAATAAATTTCAATATATCAAGGTCGATTGTGTCAAATTGACCACGAATCTAACTTGTCCAGGATATTTTTTTTTAATAATTTAAGTGTATCATTTAAATAAGTGGAAAAAAGAGTCCCTTTTCTCACAATCTGAATAAATAACTCACATTGACTAATCGTCAAATTCCTAAATGAAAGTTCTTTTAATTAGTCAAAGCCAATAATTCAAAACTATTCATCTCATCGAATTCGAATTTGGCCAAGACCTTATCATTTTAAATGAATACCAAGTTATTACCATCTTTGTTACCAGCCCAAGATCAAAGCAAGGTGCCAGCGAATGTGTTGAAGCACATTAAAGAAAATTGACGCAGAAGTAGTATGCATAATGTAAGCCATGGTAGTGCTTGTAATTCATCCGGATATATATAATCTATCATCTTGAATGAGACCAGCAATCATTAAACGCACAGGTTTTGTTTGGTCATTATTATTTTTAAAGGAAATTTTTTTTGAACCCTAATCAACTATAAATTTGATATAAGAATCAAACATTTAAAACTTGATACAGTATTATTATTTTATTCAGGGGTCTTTGTAAAAAAGAATTTTTCTTAATGTTTGGGCGTTATTATTCAAGGATAAATATTTGGAAAAGTATATTCAACCAAAAATAAATTTTATTAAAAAAACTCGACCCCTCGATATATGAAACACAAACTTTTATAAACTAGATATTATTTTATTCGGTGGGCTTTGTAAAACAAAATTTTACTTGTGTGTGTAAAGGGCAGTTTAATTTTGTAAACTGGTTGCTTTAATTGATTTAAATATTTGAGGTATAAAAAATGTCACAAATTTCACACCAAAAAAAATTTTTTTCACAAAAAACCCAATTAAAGAAGCTTTTCATGAATAACATTTTCATTATTCGAGATCCTGGGCTATATGAAAAAACTTTGGTGCTAATCGGTAGAACATTGAAGGAACATCCCAAATGTGATATCACAATATCCTAAATTTATATTTTATGCACCGAAATCCAGAAATTGAATAATATTTCATTTGGGTGGATTGATGTCTCCACTATAGTTTGATATTGACGACGGTTTGCATATTAAACTTGTTTATTGGCGAGCAATACGTTTTATCCCTTGGCCTGAGAAATCCCTTTTGCATTAAAGGGATCTGGTGGCAAGTGAGAATTTGGGAAAACCTGTTTAGTTCAACTGAGATTGGTTAATTTACAGTAAGTCTTCCTCAATGAATACATTCGTAGGTTGTTTAGTTCCTCAAAATTCGTAGCAATGAGTCTCCCAATGTTCAAATTTCCATGGGGAAGGTACCAAGCTTATAGATCGTGTGTTGCTCAGACAGCCCTGCACGTTTCTACAGAACTCCAGGTCCATACCTTAAAAACGCTTGCAGTTACAGCGCTTTTGGTGTCTAGCTTTTTCCCAAAACAAAATATCGGCGATTTTCAACTTGAAAATTCGGGTAGAAGTTGTTATGTGCAGACCAAAACTTTGAACTGCTGCCACTCGCAAACTACCCAAGATGTAAAGTTGAAATTTGAATTTAAAAACCTTGGCCCCGTGGCAGTTACAGCGCTTTTCGTGTAGAATTTTAAAGCCGTTTTTCTCGAAAGTTTGAAAAAAGGATCGAAAATAGGTTTCTGACTAAAAAAGATAAATGGAAATGGATAAGCTTTCGTTTCATACAAAAATTATATCGCTAGGATCAAAACTCGCCGAGTTATGGCCGTTTTTGTTTGGGGGTGGGGGGTCGTCCGCCAGCCTATACAGTCCTATAGTGGCTCTTTACATATTGTTGGGTGCAGACCAAAACTTGGAACTGCTGCCACTCGCAAACTACCTGAGATGTAAAGTTGAAATTCAAATTGCAAGTAGCCAACTATCTGAAGTTGTTCTCTCTCTGCAAAATTTCAGAGGCAATTACAGCGCTTTTGGTGTCTAGCTTTTTCCCAAAGCAAAAAATTTGGCTAGAATTTCAAAGTCGTTTTTCACGAAAGTTTGACAAAAAATCGAAAATAAGTTTTTGACTGAAAAAGACGTAGAACTGGATAAGCTTTCGTTTCATACAAAAATTATACCGCTAGGATCAAAACTCGCCGAGTTATGGCCGTTTTTATTTGGTGGTGGGGGGTTGTCCGCCAGCCTATTCAGTTCTATAGTGGCTTGTTGCATATTGTTGAGTGCATACCAAAACTTTGAACTGCTGCCACTCGCAAACTACCTGAGATGTAAATTTGAAATTCAAATTGCAGGTAGCCAACTATCTGAAGTTGTTCTCTCTCTGCAAAATTTCAGAGGCAGTTACAGCGCTTTTGGTGTCTAGCTTTTTCCCAAAGCAAAAAATTTGGCTAGAATTTCAAAGTCGTTTTTCACGAAAGTTTGACAAAAAAATCGAAAATAAGTTTTTGACTGAAAACGACGTAGAAATGGATAAGCTTTCGTTTCATACAAAAATTATACCGCTAGGATCAAAACTCGTCGAGTTATGGCCGTTTTTGTTTGGTGGTGGGGGGTTGTCCGCCAGCCTATTCAGTTCTATAGTGGCTTGTTGCATATTGGTGGGTGCATACCAAAACTTTGAACTGCTGCCACTCGCAAACTACCTGAGATGTAAATTTGAAATTCAAACTGCAGGTAGCCAACTATCTGAAGTTGTCCTCTGCAAAATTTTAGGTCCATACCTTGAAAGCTCTGGCAGTTACAGCGTTTTTGGTGTCTAGCTTTTTTCCAAAGCAAAAAATTCGGGTTGTTTTTCTCGAAAGTTTGACAAAAAAATCGAAAATATGTTTCTCACCGAAAAAGACGAAGAAATGGATAAGCTTTCGTTTCATACAAAAATTATATAGCTAGGATCAAAACTCGTCGAGTAATACCAAAATACCAAAACTTTGAACTGCTGCCACTCGCAAACTACCTGAGATGTAAATATGAAATTCAAACTGCAGGTAGCCAACTATCTGAAGTTGTCCTCTGCAAAATTTTAGGTCCATACCTTGAAAGCTCTGGCAGTTACAGCGTTTTTGGTGTCTAGCTTTTTTCCAAAGCAAAATATTCGGGTTGTTTTTCTCGAAAGTTTGACAAAAAAATCGAAAATATGTTTCTCACCGAAAAAGACGAAGAAATGGATAAGCAAAAAATTCGGGTTGTTTTTCTCGAAAGTTTGACAAAAAAATCGAAAATATGTTTCTCACCGAAAAAGACGAAGAAATGGATAAGCTTTCGTTTCATACAAAAATTATATAGCTAGGATCAAAACTCGTCGAGTAATGGCCGTTTTTGTTTGGGGGTGGGGGGTCGTCCGCCAGCCTATACAGTTCTATAGTGGCTTGTTGCATATTGTTGGGTGCAGACCAACACTTGGAACTGCTGCCACTCGCAAACTACCTGAGATGTAGAGTTGAAATTTGAATTGCACGTAGCCAACTATCTGCAAAACTTCAGGTCCATACTTTAAAAACTGTGGCAGTTACAGCGATTTTCGTGTTGAATTTTAAAGCCGTTTTTCTCGAAAGTTTGAAAAAAGAATCGAAAATAGGTTTCTGACTAAAAAAGATAAATGGAAATGGATAAGCTTTCGTTTCATACAAAAATTATATCGCTAGGATCAAAAAGTTATGGCCGTTTTTGTTTGGGGTGGGGGCGGGAGGGCCGTCCGCCAGCCTATACAGTCCTATAGCGAACAAATGATGATGAGAGCGACCTAAACATAGAAGAATTCGACATAACCGTACATAGTTTCAGTATGGAATTCTGTGAGCTTCACAGGGGGTTTTGAAGATCAACTTTAGCACCATGAATATTACTCGAATGTTTTTGTTACTGTTATGCTTTTCTGTTATGTTTTAACTGGTGAAATAAAATAACCTTTCGGTACAATATTTTTGCTTTATATATCGCAAATTCAATAATTTGAGGTCCTTGCTTATTTTGACCGAAGTCGTGGGAGCTACGATGGCCGAGTGGTTAAGGCGTTGGACTCGAAATCCAATGGGATATTCCCGCGCAGGTTCAAATCCTGCTCGTAGCGTTATTTTTTATAAATGAACATCACTTATTTTCTTATCATGTTTGTTTATTTATTATTGCATCGATGATATATCAGGAAATAAGCCTTCAATTAATCTGTGATATTCGAATATTCTCGTCCTGAAATAATAATGATGTAATGATACTTGAATCTACATAATGGTAAATAATTAATATGACAATTAAAAAAGTAAAAACAAGTTAAATCATCCTAATTTATTAAACAATCTTTACTTTGATCTACATGCCATTGCCTCTTCTATATACAGGGAAATAGATCTCAATTAACTACTCTGAATTAGGAATCATTTTTAATCAGATGACGTCTATACATATTTCAAGCTGTAAGAAAAAAAATTAAACGAAGTTAAGTGGTATTGCGTTTAACAATATTAATTTCTAAAAGTGATGTTTTAAACTGCTAAGGAAACTGTCTGTCTGTCTCCAATATTTTGGACATCCCATGCCAACAGAATCAAGCCTCGTCCTGAAATACTTTTATGGACTCGAAATCCTATTTGTAGCGTTATTTTTTATAAATGAACAAAACTTTGAACTGATGCCACTCGCAAACTACCTGAGATGTAAAGTTGAAATTCAAATTGCAGGTAGCCACCTATCTGAAGTTGTCCTCTGCAACATTTGACATCCATACCTTGAAAACTTTGGCAGTTACAGCGCTTTCGGTGTCTAGCTTTTTCCCAAAGGAAAAAATTTCGGGTAGAATTTCAAAGTCGTTTTTCTCGAAAGTTAAACAAAAAAATCGAAATTAGGTTTCTGACTGAAAAATACAAAGAAATGGATAAGCTTTCGTTTCATACAAAAGTTATATCGCTAGGATCAAAACTCGTTGAGTTATGGCCGTTTTTGTTTGGGCTGGGGGTCGTCCGCCAGCATATACAGTCCTAAAGTGGCTCTTTACATATTGTTGGGTTCAGACCAAAACTTGGAACTGCTGCCACTCGCAATCTACCTGAGATGTAAAGTTGAAATTCAAATTGCAGGTTGCCAACTATCTGAAGTTGTTCTCTCTCTGCAAAATTGCAGAGGCAGTTACAGCGCTTTTGGTGTCTAGCTTTTTCCCAAAGCAAAAAATTGGCAAGAATTTCAAAGTCGTTTTTCACGATTGTTTGACAAAAAAATCGAAAATAAGTTTTTGACTGAAAAAGACGTAGAAATGGATAAGCTTTCGTTTCATACAAAAATTATACCGCTAGGATCAAAACTCGCCGAGTTATGGCCGTATTTGTTTGGTGGTGGGGGGTTGTCCGCCTGCCTATACAGTCCTATAGTGGCTTGTTGCATATTGTTGGGTGCAGACCAAAACTTTGAACTGCCGCCACTCGCAAACTACCTGAGATGTAAAGTTGAAATTCAAATTGCAGGAAGCCAACTATCTGAAGTTGTTCTCTCTCAGCAAAATTTCAGAGGCAGTTACAGCGCTTTTGGTGTCTAGCTTTTTCCCAAAGCAAAAAATTCGGGTAGAATTTCAAAGTCGCTTTTCTTGAAGTTTGACAAAAAATCGAAAATAGGTTTCCGATTAAAAAACGTAGAAATGGATAAGCTTTCATTTCATACAAAAATTATATCGCTAGGATCAAAACTCGTCGAGTTATGGCCGTTTTTGTTTGGGCTGGGGGTCGTCCGCCAGCCGATACAGTCCTATAGTGGCTTGTTGCATATTGTTGGGTGCAGACCAAAACTTTGAACTGCTGCCACTCGCAAACTACCTGAGATGTAAAGTTGAAATTCAAATTGCAGGTAGCCAACTATCTGAATTTGTTCTCTCTCTGCAAAATTTCAGAGGCAGTTACAGCGCTTTTGGTGTCTAGGTTTTCCCAAAGCAAAAAATTCGGGTCGATTTTCAAAGTCGTTTTTCTCGAAAGTTTGACAAAAAAATCGAAAATAGGTTTCTCACTGAAAAAGACGTAGAAATGGATAAGCTTTCGTTTCATACAAAAATTATATCGCTAGGATCAAAACTCGTCGTCGAGTTATGGCCGTTTTTGTTTGGGGGTGGGGGACAGCCCGCCAGCCTATACAGTTCTATAGTGACTTGTTGCATATTGTTGGGTGCAGACCAAAACTTTGAACTGCTGCCACTCGCAAACTACCTGAGATGTAAATTTGAAATTCAAATTGCAAGTAGCCAACTATCTGAAGTTGTTCTCTCTCTGCAAAATTTCAGAGGCAATTACAGCGCTTTTGGTGTCTAGCTTTTTCCCAAAGCAAAAAATTTGGCTAGAATTTCAAAGTCGTTTTTCAATGCTGTTTTTCAAAAAAATCGAAAATAGGTTTCTGACTGAAAAAGACGTAGAAATGGATAAGCTTTCGTTTAATACAAAAATTATATCGCTAGGATCAAAACTCGCCGAGTTATGGCCGTTTTTGTTTGGTGGTGGGGGGTTGTCCGCCAGCCTATACAGTCCTACAGTCCTCGAAAGTTTGACAAAAAAAATCGAAAATAGGTTTCTGACTGAAAAAGACGTAGAAAATGAAAAGCTTTCGTTTCATAAAAAAAATATATAGCTAGGATCAAAACTCGTCGAGTTATGGCCGTTTTTGTTTGTTTGGTGGGGGGTCGTCCGCCAGCCTATACAGTTCCATAGTGGTTTGTTGCATATTGTTGGGTGCAGACCAAAACTTTGAACTGCTGCCACTCGCAAACTACCTGAGATGTAAAGTTGAAATTCAAATTGCAGGAAGCCAACTATCTGAAGTTGTTCTCTCTCTGCAAAATTTCAGAGGCAGTTACAGCGCTTTTGGTGTCTAGCTTTTTCCCAAAGCAAAAAATTCGGGTAGAATTTCAAAGTCGCTTTTCTTGAAGTTTGACAAAAAAATCGAAAATAGGTTTCTGATTAAAAAACGTAGAAATGGATAATCTTTCATTTCATACAAAAATTATATCGCTAGGATCAAAACTCGTCGAGTTATGGCCGTTTTTGTTTGGGCTGGGGGGTCGTCCGCCAGCCGATACAGTCCTATAGTGGCTTGTTGCATATTGTTGGGTGCAGACCAAAACTTTGAACTGCTGCCACTCGCAAACTACCAGAGATGTAAAGTTGAAATTCAAATTGCAGGAAGCCAACTATCTGAAGTTGTTCTCTCTCTGCAAAATTTCAGAGGCAGTTACAGCGCTTTTGGTGTCTAGCTTTTTCCCAAAGCAAAAAATTCGGGTAGAATTTCAAAGTCGCTTTTCTTGAAGTTTGACAAAAAAATCGAAAATAGGTTTCTGATTAAAAAACGTAGAAATGGATAAGCTTTCATTTCATACAAAAATTATATCGCTAGGATCAAAACTCGTCGAGTTATGGCCGTTTTTGTTTGGGCTGGGGGGTCGTCCGCCAGCCGAAACAGTCCTATAGTGGCTTGTTGCATATTGTTGGGTGCAGACCAAAACTTTGAACTGCTGCCACTCGCAAACTACCTGAGATGTAAAGTTGAAATTCAAATTGCAGGTAGCCAACTATCTGAATTTGTTCTCTCTCTGCAAAATTTCAGAGGCAGTTACAGCGCTTTTGGTGTCTAGGTTTTCCCAAAGCAAAAAATTCGGGTCGATTTTCAAAGTCGTTTTTCTCGAAAGTTTGACAAAAAAATCGAAAATAGGTTTCTCACTGAAAAAGACGTAGAAATGGATAAGCTTTCGTTTCATAAAAAAATTATATCTCTAGGATCAAAACTCGTCGAGTTATGGCCGTTTTTGTTTGGGGGTGGGGGTCGTCCGCCAGCCTGTACAGTTCTATAGTGGCTTGTTGCATATTGTTGGGTGCAGACCAAAACTTTGAACTGCTGCCACTCGCAAACTACCTGAGATGTAAAGTTGAAATTCAAATTGCAGGTAGCCAACTATTTTTAGTTGTTCCCTCTCTGCAAATTTTAGAGGCAGTTACAGCGCTTCTGGTGTCTAGCTTTTTCCCAAAGCAAAAAATTCGGGTAGAATTTCAAAGTCGTTTTTCTCGAAATTTTGACAAAAAAATCGAAAATAGGTTTTAGACTGCAAAAGACGTAGAAATGGATAAGCTTTAGTTTCGTATAAAAATTATATCTCTAGGATCAAAACTCACCGAGTTATGGTCGTTTTTGTTGTTCTCTCTCTGAAGTTGTTCTCTCTCTGCAAAATTTCAGGTCCATACCTTGAAAACTCTGGAAGTTACAGCGCTTTTGGTGTCTAGCTTTTTCCTATGTAAAATATGGGTAGAATTTCAAAGTTGTTTTTCTCGAAAGTTTGACAAAAAAATCGAATAAATGGTTTCAGACTGACGAAAAAACGTGGAAATGGATAAGCTTTCGTTTCATACAAAAATTATTTCGCTAGGATCAAGAATCGCCGAGTTATGGCTGTTTTTGTTTGGGGTGTTGGGTCGTCCGCCAGCCTATACAGTCCTATAGTGGCTTGTTGCATATTGTTGGGTTGAAATTCAAATTGCAGGTAGCCAAATATCTGAAGTTGTTTTCTGCAAAATTTCAGGTCCATGCCTTGAAAACTCTGGCAGTAACAGCGCTTTTGGTGTCCAACTTTTTCCCAAAGCAAAATATAGGTAGAATTTCGTTTTTCTCGAAAGTTTGACAAAAAAATCGAAAATAGGTTTCTCACCGAAAAAGACGTAGAAATGGATAAGCTTTCGTTTCATACAAAAATTATATCGCTAGGATCAAAACTCGCCGAGTTATGGCCGTTTTTGTTTGGGGTGGGGGGTTGTCTGCCAGCCTATACAGTCCTATAGTAGCTTGTTGCATATTGTTGGGTGCAGACCAAAACTTTGAACTGCTGCCACTTGGAATCTACCTGAGATGTAAAGTTGAAATTCAAATTGCAGGTTGCCAACTATCTGAAGTTGTTCTCTCTCTGCAAAATTTCAGGTCCATACATTGAAAACTCTGGAAGTTACAGCGCTTTTGGTGTCTAGCTTTTTCCCAAAGCAAAATATGGGTAGAATTTCAAAGTCGTTTT